>OX456524.1:32832377-33368893 GCA_949748255.1 Eustalomyia histrio | reverse complement strand
AAAAATTCTAAAAAAACGGGTTTAAGTCCCACCCTAAAGTGTGTTTCTATTTTGTTGTAATTATGAATAAACTTATATGCGTTGTTTATTGTTTTTTTTTTTTTTTTGATTTATTCAACGCTGACTTTTTGTTGAGTGATTACATTTGCAGTAAACATAATCGACATATGGTTTACACTGATCCCAATTACGCGTTCAGTAACATGATGCTGATTTTATTCTACAGTGAATTTTGTTGAATTATTAAATGTGAACAAGAATTTTTGTGTATGATTAAATCAAGAAAAAAGTTGATTTTGCAGTTCTCTGGTTATTACTAATGAAAATGCGTTATGTTGGAAGACTTTTGCTGAAGAACTTATTTTAATGATATCTGAGTGAAATTCTGAGTATATCGGCCGAAAAGTTTGTAGAAAAACTAATAAAATCTTTGGTCTCAAAGTACGAGGGTAGGTCAATAATTCCGTGACTTTTGAATGAAACACAGTTTTTTTTTTGCAAACAAAAAAAATTATTTTTCAACATAATCTCCTTTTAACTCAATACACTTAGTTTTCTAGGTCCATAAAATGGGCATTTGCTTTGATCAATAACTTCATCGTTGTAGCTAAATCTCTTTCCACCGAGCCATTTCTTTAGGTTTGGAAATAGAAAATAGTCACTGGGGTCTAAATCTGGAGAATAAGGTGAATGAAGGAGCAATTCGTAGTCTGCTTCATGGATTTTTGCCATGGAAACTAAGTTGTCACAACGATTTCTGTTGGTGGTCGATTGTGAGCAAACGCGGCAGCCATTTGCGAAAAGCTTTCTCATAGCCAAGTGATCGTTCAAAATTGAAACCACTGAGCCATTTGAGATGCCTATGTCTTCCACAATCTATCGCATATTTAATCTCCGATCGGCCAACACCATATCATGAATTTTTCAATTGTTTTGGGTGTAGAGACCTCAACTGGGCGTCCAGAACGTTCGGCATCTTCCGTGCTTGTAAGGCCACAACGAAAGTCAGTAAACCACTTTTTTACCATTGAAATTCCTTAATTTGATTGACGGTTTTTTTTTTTTTTTTTTGCAAAAAAATAATGTTTAATGAGCACAAAAAATTCAATTTTTTTCCATTTTTAAAAGAAGCCACGAGGTTGTATGTTTTGAACAGCTGTTAAACGCAAAGTAAATGACGGAACTTGCTCAAAATTTGACAGTAGTCTACTAACAGTTGGTACTTGATGAGAGCAGTGTTGCATTTCATATAACTACAAGGGAAGTTCAAAAAGTCACGGACTTATTGATCCGCCCTCGTAGGCCTCTGTTTCGGCAATCACCTATTCATTCGAAATAAATATCTTCCCAGCGAGCATATTTTTGAGGTCTGAAAACAGGTAAAAATCGCTGGGAACAATCTGGCGAATACGGTGGGTGAGGCGGCAATTGAAAGTGTAATTCGTGCAATTTTGCCATGGTAGGCAACGACTTATGACACGACGCATTGGTGAAGAGCATACGCGGCACCCATTTTGAAAACAGCTTTCTTATGGACAAATGCTAATGCAAATTAAGGCCGACACATTCCTTCGATGTCTTTAAGATACACTCACAATACATTTTCCGTTACAGATTGTAGTTAATTTAAAAAGTAATACGTACAGTTTATTTTTAAATGAAGAATTAATTGAAATTCATAAAAATATAGTTTTAACTATTTGAATCAGTCATTAAAAAAAACACACAATAAAGATATAGACTTTCAGTAGGAGTTGATAATTTCAGTTAAATTTTTTTGTTTTCTATTTCTTAAAAAAAAAAGAATGCTAATACTTATTTTTTTATATACAAAATTATATCAATACAAATTACAAGAAATTGTTTAAATATACATACAAACAGAGAAAATAAAAATATATGCCTCTTTGTGTGTTGTGTGTTTTTTGTTTTGTAATTACACAAAAATAAAAAAAAAACAATTTAAAAAACAATCTACAAAAATCGTTTTTTTTCTAACGTTTTGTCAGTTAAAAATTGATGGTTATTATAAACGACTTTTCGGTTATTTTGACTACTTTTGTCAATTGTTAAACAATGATTGAAAATAAACAACAAAATGGGCTGAATAATGATTATATTTTCCATTAATTAAATATGTGTTTCAGATTTTATTTAACAAAATAATATTGTGAGTGTATCAGATATCTCCAGTAACTTCACTTTACGGTCTTCCAAAATAATTTTGTGAAATACCTCGTACGGTATAACCACCTTGTAGTCAGCAAATCACTTTTCTACCATTTGTGTCGATGGAGCAGAGTCTGAATAACACTTATTAAGCAAAGCTTTGTATTGAACGGTGTTAAATCAAAATATTGTTTTCAGAACCGTAAAATTAGCGTCACCAAAACAGCTGTAACTTGTTCACTAATGAACGAATTGGCATTAAATTTTGACTGGTATCATCTGAAGGTTGGTAGTTTCAAAAATTCTTATGGATTTCTCATTAGTGACGCCACCTGTGTCATCCTTGAGATTTTCCGCCGATGTGTTATAGGTTATAATTTAAATTTCATTCATCTTTGGAGGCAATCGCATGTGATGGAACGGCTGCCAATACGGGACATTGTTATATTAGAAAATCATCTAAATAGACCTATTTATTTATTACACGTAAATGAATTACCACAGCGCCATATGTTTTTAAGTATCGATGGAATCGCTACAAGTCCTAATAACTTTTCCGGTGGTGGTATAGGAAAAAAGCTCTTGAACTTGTTTTTAAAAAAGCACTGATCAGAAATACCTGTATGAAATATGTCCCACCATTTCGGATGGCTTAGTTTCACCAAGCTTAATTACTAGATATCCAGAAAAATTAGCACACTCTTGAAGGTTAGATTATATTGTAATGTTCTTTTGTGCTTCCTAGGCCTCCCCTAATGGTTCAAGCGACCGATAAAGCTAAGAGTCCTACCAGGTTAAAATATTCTAAATGTCAGAAGGCACCCCACAGAAAGGTTCAGGACCGATGAAGAGCCGACGAGATCCACAGTTGGCCAGCTAGTCCGCCCTTTCGTTGCTCCCACGCCTCTCATAGCTAGGAATCCACCCCAAGGAGAGTGAGATGATCCTTCCAAGTCGATTGAGCGCCTGAATGCACTCCATTGCCAGCCGTGAAGACACCTCGCAGGCCATAAGAGCCCTGAGTGCCGCTTGACGTTAGAAAGAATGTAGATGCGAGATCTCGATCTCGATGGTTAACTTCCGCTAATAGGATTCTTCGTTTGTATATTTCTATGGCTAAACCACCAGATAACATAAGAAACAAGCGCTTTTCATTATGAATGTGTGCACCAACATGGTTTGACAAAAAGGCAAGGCCATCTTGTAAAGACGGGGTCCAGTTCATGTTTTCAACATGTTTAAAAGAAGTTTATATTAAAGAGATGACCTTAAAAGCATTGTTTTAAAATAAAAACTATACAAAAAAATTTATATTTCACACACCCAGAAAATGTGTTGCTCGCTCTTCGAAGATTGTTGGAAATCCGTAAAGGAACTACCACAAGAATGTTTGCGAGAGCTTCAAGTACATTCGACAAATTACTATGATTTGATGGATTGGGTGAATTTAAACGTAACAGAGCCTCCAATAACCATAAAATATATTGATACAGAAATTTCAAAGCTGATATATTCGGAAAATAACTACATTGAAGTTGAAAAGTTTCCCTGCTATACGCAATCAGTTGAAAGGTATGTCAAGATCGTCACTGAATCTTAAATTTTTTTTTTATGGATCAGAAGCAAGAGATGGTTTCATTCGCTGCAGAATAAGAGCAAGGCAAGATAAAATATTGTTTAACACCAAATCTCAATTTTTCCAACTACGAGACTCCTGATAATAGACAACAACATATTTTTTTTTGTTATTTTTAGATTTTCTTTAATGACCAATTTCTGTTTTATTCTTTTCTTTTTTGGTTAATAATATTTATTTATATTAAATGTGTTTTATGTGAGTAAATTAGAGACTGACCTGGGAAGATAAAATTTTTTCAGTATGTTTAAGGCTATGGAGCAACAATTGATAGTACAAAAAACCAATGAAAAAAAAATAATAAAATCGCTCCACCCTACTCTACACTCACCAAAAAAGTCTGTAATGGCAACTAAAAATTTTGCTGTTATTACGGGAAATTTTGCTAATTTGAGCCCAGCGGTATTTTTTGCTAATCTCAGCAACACATGTGTGCTGAAGTGTAGTACAAAAATTAGCAGCCGCTACTAAATTTTAGTAAACTTTTTGTAAAGCGGAATTTAAAACCGGTTTGCTAAAATCAGCAAAAAAAATTACTAAATATTGTGAATATTTGTACAAATTTTAAATTAATTTTTTTATCGAGCATCAATTTTTTTATTATATTTATTTTTTCAAAAAATATTTTATACAAAATTAAAAACAAAATCAAAGGCTTAAAAATCTTAAAAATTGTTAAAACATAAACGAATTAATCATTTTGTTTTAAGGCAATTCGAGTTTGTAGGTGTAAGTTTTAATTAGAAATAACATTCTCTTCAATATCTACTTTTTTTAAATTATTAATTTTTTTGCTTATTTTAGCAAATCGGTTTTCAAAAATTTGAAGCAACAAAAATATGTTAATATTCTGAAAAAACTATGTAATTTGTAAAATGTAAATAGCAAAAAGATTTGCTAAATAATAATTTTTTTACAAAAAATCAGTACAAAAAGAGTAAAGTGGGATTAAAAACCGTTTACAAATTTTTTTACTAACCTTTTTTTTCTGAGTGTACATATGTGATGAGGGTATATATCAGTTTGTCATTCCCTTCGTAACACATCGGAATATAGGTCCAATACCCTACAAAGCATATGTATGCATATATCAATGTTCGTTGAAATGGCGATCACGGCATAAAGGCGAAAGCGAGGTTGCTCATTTTTACTGTTTGTTATCTTCCTGAGCAGTTTGGATAAAAGTTATGAATGAAAATGTGAAATTTGTATATTTTATTTTAGCGTTTGGTAAATAAAACATATTGTCAAATTTGTGTTATCTCAAAAATTGTTTTTCACCTCGAAAAGTCTATTTTTTTCGCGGGGAGTCCATTCCTCATGCAGTCAGTTGGCTGAGCAAATGTTGCCTTTAATGCATGATCTGATCCACTAACATAAATAAGCGGATACTTTCAACGAAACCTCGAGCTTTGGGAATAAAGTTATTTAATCATACCCACATTTCTAAAGCGGCTCCCAAGCAATAACTAACAATTTTTTTGTTTTAATTTTGAGACATCTCTTATGCATAAAAAGAAAATAAAGAAAATACAATTTTTAAAAATCATTTCAATGTCCAAATGATAAAAGAAAGCAAGTAAATTGAATTGGCATAATCATATAATGAAAAACTAAATTGACAAGGGCAATAGATGAACATATAAGTTTTTTCTTTTTATTTCGAAAGATTTCTAAACTATACATAAGACCCATCATACATTCTACATATTTAAGCAAACGAGACATCCATTTTATTTATTCAAAATCCATCATTGTTGGTGTGACGGAAATTTCAAATCGATATTCATCGATTTTAAGCATTTAAGCAATTTAAGCAGTTTCTTCACATACAAACATGCAAAATGTATACACCCAAATGATGTTCAAGTAACTGTAAAGTGTTACTATGGGTCAACTAAATCTAACTGTGGCCAAGTCCAATATTAAAAGAGATTTGAAAAAAGTTACTAATAATGTGCATCCCGTGAGATGCCGAACAGTGCCGAATTGGCCGATCTGAAGGACGATTATGTACGCCATAAAATGGAAGAAGTACACTATGAGTTTGACGAATAGAAAATTATTTTGATAAAAAATTTCAGCAATTTGCACGCTTTACTCTGGTGTAAGTTGATTCATAATTTCCAAGCAAACTAAACAAAAAGCAACTATCAGCTGATAAATGGGTTGTCAAATAAAGCAGTGATGCCAATTCAAAGTTGTGACACTCTAAAAAAACACCATATATGATAGATATTCTCTGTTTGGCTAAAGATCAAATGTAATACATTTTATCTTCAACACCATTCTTCGCGTCATATTTATACGGCTTAACAATATACTTCCTAACAAATAAAAGACTAAAATGAAATGGGTTAAAACAAAAACTTCTGTAAACAACAAGGTTTGACATATCCAATTACATATCCAATTGCATAAAAATAATCATTTGTCTTGCAATATCAGCTGATAGCTGATTGAACATATGTAATTAATGCAGATTATTAAACACAACTAGCTTAGGTTAAGTTGAAAAAAAAAAAAAGGAATCGTAAGAGAAGATGATATTCACAATCGATTCATGTGCAAAAAATGACATACGTCTAAGCCTGAAATTCTACTTATTGTGTGCTCTGCTCTCATGTCGCGATGCTTCCTGTCAGTCAGGTTCAGTCACAAATATAGTGTTCAAAGATCTTGTCATTTTCCCCACAGGCCCTACAAGCCCATTCGGAATAGGTGTGGCCTCTGCGTTGAATGCCCGGTAAGAATACTTTTTATCTGACCAAGTGTTCTTTTACGAATTTTAAAAGTCCCTTAGTTCCTCCGCTATCCGGACCTCCCCAAACAATTTTAGTTTTGTCACCTACTACTGTATGATGATAAAATATTGTTCTATGAGCAATAAGACTTCACATTCACATAGTTCAGCCGTAAAAGCCTGAAATTGTTTCGCATTCCCCAAGTCGAACGCGTTCAGAAAAGAACCTTCTGTGGCTAGTTCATCAGCCATACTGTTCCTTGCAATACTGCAATGCTACGAAATCCATATAATCTATATTCAGTCATTGATTGAAGCCACTGATTTCCTACTTGTGCCCGAGGAAAGTGGCTGATCGCAAAGAGTTCGAAGAGATTGCCTGAATAGCAGCTTAGCTATCCGTAAATATCCTTATACGAGGGTGGGTCAATAAGTCCGTGACTTTTTGAACAAAACACAGTTTTTTTTGCAAAAAAAAAAAATTATTTTTCAACATAATCTCCTTTTAGCTCAATACATCCAAAAAATAGGATTTTTCGAGGTCCATAAAATAAATCTCTTTCCACCGAGCCATTTCTTTAGGTTTGGAAATAGAAAATAGTCACTGGCGGAGAATAAGGCGAATGAGGGGCGAATTCGTAGTCTACTTCATGGATTTTTTCCATGGAAACTAAGCTGTCACACGATTCCGTTGGAGGTCGATTGTGAGCAAGCGCGGCAGCGATCTTGCGGAAAGCTTTCTCATACCCAGGTGATTGTTCAAAATTAAAATCACTGAGCCATGTGAGATGCCTATGTCTTCCACAATCTATCGCACATTCAATCTCCGATCGGCCAACACCATATCGTGAATTTTTTCAATTGTTTTAGGTGTAGAGACCTCAAGTGGGCGTCCAGAACGTTCGGCATCTTCCGTGCTTGTAAGGCCACAACGAAAGTCAGTAAAACACCCATAGTATTTATCAAGATTTTCCTTGGTTTGATTGACGGTTTTTTTTCGCAAAAAATAATGTTTAATGAGCACTCGAAATTCACTTTTTCATTAAAAAAAAAACACAAGAGGTTGTATGTTTTGAACAGCTGTTAAACGCAAAGTAAAAGACGGAACTTACCAAATTTTGACAGTAGTCTATTAACAGGCGGTACTTGATGGGAGCAGTGTTGCATTTCATATAACTACGAGGGAAGTTCGAAAAGTGACGGACTTACTGATCCGCCCTCGTATTTCCGGTGTTCTATTTAATATTAATAAATTTAATGCATTTCGGGATTTCCATGATTTCCGCCTAAAAAACGGAAAAATTTTCTAACAGAAAGGTCTCAGCAAAAGAAGCCACACCCAGTATTTTCATCCATTTTTGCACCATCCGTATAGAAGTGAATGCCTGTATTGTCTCTCAAAATGGCACCTTCTAACCGGGATTATTTGCTCGGGATTCGTTTACTGCAACTTAAAGTTTTTAACGTCTCGAAATTATTATTACAATTCAATTCTTTGATGTTGCATTTCGGTAAATTTCGGCAGCCTCAGAGTTATCCGAATCTCAATAGGTTTCGTCGACAAAATTGTTTTCAATGTACGAGTAGATGTGGTTCTCATGGCACAGCAGATGCTTAAATAATAATTTTCTTAAGTGGCTTAATATTACACTTCAGATTGATGTCCAACATATCGGATTGATAGGCCTGACTACGCTTGTGTAGAGGCAATGTGTCGTTTTCAGTTTGAAATCCCATTAGGAGCCTACAGGCCTAAGAGATCCTGTCGTCGATGTGCTGTCTCCAGTATATTTTTTTTTTATCAAGATTTACTTCTAGATACTTCACCATTTCGGAGATGCTAGTGGTTTTGTCTAAGCTACGAGGCTCATCACAACTAAAAATAGTCATCTTGTGAAAAGTGAAAAGGCTTATTCAAGTTTTGCCTGGGTTTACGTTAAGTCTTCGTTGAACGACAATTTGAGTGCTTCTGAAGCATTCCTACTCAAATGTTTAGGATTTTAATTTGAACGAAGTAATAGGAAATTTGTCGCATAAAATAATTACAATTCAATTAAAAAAAAAAACTTCAATAAAATACCTTGAATTAATTAAGCAAAAACTTTTTCTTAGCAAATATTTAATTAAATTATTTTCGGTTTTAACAAAAAAAAAACATATAAAACCCTTTCCAATGTCTTTCATTTAATAATAAATATGTTCAAAAGTTTTAAAAATTTCAAAAAATAAGGAAAAAACGGGCGGTTATTTGATTTCATTAAAATCGCTGAAGTTTTTTTCTAGAAGATTTAATTAAACTTAAAAGCTTTATATGAAATTTAAACCCATAGTGCACTTGTGTACCTTTCGTCTCACATACGAATCCTGTGTACGTCTTTCTTACTTACAAATACTACTGCTAGTTTGTATTTAAAAGGACATTCAAACAAACACCCATACCACCTTCAATTCAAGTTAATTTGCTTAGTTAAATTCAGCATATTGTATTTGGCATCATTGCATTTGGGTTGATGTGCTTGCAGTATAGTTTTTCTTTTTTTATTCTTTTCTTAAACTTTTTATTGTTCAAGTGCTCCAATATAGAAATGTTTTTTTTTTATTTTTTATTTTGTTCAGTCAACCTTAACAATAATGATAAAACATGATCGTTCAAATATGGTTTTGAAAATGTTTTATCTTTAATGTTTTTTTTTGTTTCTTCTTGTTTTCCATTTCAATGTAAGGTGATAGTTGTACAACTAAACACTAGAGTAGACTAAAAATTAAAAAAAAAATAAAAAATTTAATATTTCTATTTGTCTATTACGGAGGAGGAACCTAAAGGGTGGTTAAATTTTAAGGGCCGATGTTGAATGTGAACCACACCTAAACGTCAAGTTTTTTTCTGCATTTCATTTGACATTTCTCAATTTCAGACTAACTCAATTTGAACCATGGAAAGATACACAATCGAGCAACGCGTTGAAGTTATTCAAGCTAATTATGAAAATGGGCGTTCAAATCAAAATGCATTTTGTGTACTTCGTGATTTTTTTTGGTCAGCATAATCGACCAAATGTGTCCACAATCGGGAAAATTGTGGTAAAATTTTAGAAAACACCTGTGCATGCTCGCCCATTTCGTTCTGCGGAAAACATTGCTGTTGTTCGCGATACTGTGTCATGAGGTCGGCCAAGCATTTGCCGTGAATGGTGTTCGCTATCGCGAGATGATAACGAACTTATTGTGGCCACGAATTGAGGATATGACCCTGGACGATATGTGGTTTCAACAGGACGGTGCCACTTGCCACACAGCTAACGAAACAATGGCTCTTTTGCGCGACAAATTCAATGGCCGTGTTATCACACATGGTGGCGATGTCAATTGGCCGCCAAGTTCATGTGATTTGACCCAGTTGGACTTCTTTCTTTGGGGTTATTTGAAAAAAAGGTGTACGTCGATAAGCCAGCAACAATTCAAGAGCTTAAGGATGAGATAATTCGACACAATAACGGCATAGAACCTCAATTATGCCTCCGCGTCATCGAAAATTTGGACGATCGGATGGAGGTGTGCCGCCGAGGTCACGGCGGCCATTTGGCCGATAACGAAAATGACAATAATTTTCTAAATAATTTGTATTTTATTCGAAATCAACATCGGCCCCTAAAATTTAACCACCCTTTACATACCAACTTTTATCTTCCAGCGGACTGACTAGGCTTTTCTCTTTTTTGCTTCTCCTCAAAGGAATTTTAAAAAATCTCTTCCTTGTTGATGTCTACTACCGAAGAAGAACCTTCATAGCAAATTTCACTTTCCGAAAAAATCCCACCATATCGGATATCTACGCCAGAGTATTAACTTATATACCCAATTCTTGAACCACTATTTTTATCATGATTCCTAAAAACTATTTTATCATGTTACTGAAAACTGTTTTCCCATAGTCCAGGAAACATGTATAACAGGTTTCTGCACAGAGAAAACAGATGCATTGTGACAACCGAATTTGTTGCCAACTTAATGGTTTAGTTGCAGTAACCGAATTATTTGCTTGTCGCAACCAAATATATTTTAGATCCAATTGAAAAATAAGGTTCAACCGAAATTCAACCATTCGGTTGGCAAGAAATTCGGTTGTCACAATGAATCAGATCGGTTGTCACAATGAACAGATCGTTAAGAAGGAGACTTTCTCTTATTTGCCACTCCCCGTTAAAATTATCAAAAATCCCACCATCCACACCCAGAGAAAAGATTGGTGATAAAAATGTATTTGTTTGGACGTTATTTTATTTAGAATAACCTATAATCAATAAAGAAAGCTTAAATATTATATTAAGAATTAAATAGAGGGAAGAAATTTAAAAACAAACCTATTATACAATTATTGTTATATCCAATCAACTTTAAAAATAAAATTCGTTTAGTAATTGTGTACCGTAGAATCAGCTAATTATTTAGTGAATGTACTGGAAAATTAAAACAATCTATAAAATTTATTAAAAAATTGTCAATATTCAAAAGTGACAACTACAAATACGGTTACCCTGATCCAATATATAATTTAGTTAGGGTTTCAGTTGAAATAACCCAATTGTGTGCTATATTTGTTTTTCTAATAAATTATTTAAATTCAAAATTAGCTATAAAAATTTACAAGTGTTTGTGGTGTAGTGGGTAGAGAGGCATCGCACCGAATATCCGAGTTCAAATCCTGGAGAAAAATAATTTTTTTAATAAAATAAATTATTCAAATGTTTAAATAGCAAATATATCAAGGAAAATTAAAATAAGTTGTGGTGCAGTAAGTAAGAGTGTGTATTATGAATCTGAATATAAAAATAAAATTTTTCTTAAAATAAAATTTTTCTTAAAATAAAATTTTGTGGAACTTAAGAATATTTATGTGGAATATAAATATTAAATTAGACAACTGAATATTGGCTTTCAAAACTAAAAATATAATTTATTATAAAGATAGTTGTCGAATCCGCCAGAATTCGATTGGCAACAAATTCGGTAACCACAAGGACACGAGCTCGGATCAATAAATCCGTGGCTTTTTGAAAGAAACAGTTTTTTTTTTTTTGGAATAAAAAAATACTTTTCAACATAATCTCTTTTTAGATCAATACACTTAGTCCAACGTTTCTCCAATTTTTGTATCCCTTGTAAAAAAAATAGGATTTTTTGAGGTCCATAAAATGGGCATTTATTTTGATCAATAATTTCATCGTCGGAGCTGAATCTATTTCCACCGAGCCATTTATTTAGGTTTGGAAATAGAAAATAGTCACTGGGGGCTAAATCCGAAGAATATGGAGGATGAGGTAGCAATTCGTAGCCCAATTCATGAAATTTTGCCATTGAGACTACACACACTATACGATTACGTTTATAGTCAATTGAGAAAAAACGAGGCACTTATCTTGCAGATAGCTTTCTTAAATCCAACTGATCATTTAAAATCCAAACCACACTGCCATATGAAATACTTATGGCATCAACAATCCCACGCATTTTTACTCTTCGATTGGCCAACGCCATATCGTAAATTTTTTCGACATTTTCGGGTGTATTGACCTCAATTGGCCGTCCAGAACATTCAGCGTTATTTGTACTTGTGCGGCCACAACGAAAGTCAGTAAACCACTTTTTTCCATTGAAATCGATGGTGCAGAATCCCCATAGTATTTTTCAAGCTTTTCCTTGGTTTGATTGAAGATTTTTTTTTCGCAAAAAATAATATTTAATGAGCACTCGGAATTAATTTTTTTCCATTTTTAAAAAAATCCACTAGGTTGTATGTTTTAAACAGCTGTTAAACGCAAAGTAAATGACAGAACTTGCTCAAAATTTGACTGTAGTCTATTAATTGATGACAGCAGTGTTGCATTTCATATAACTATTGAGGGAAGTTCGAAAAGTCACGGACTTATTGATCCGCCCTGGTATGTCTACGCCCGAGTAATTGCCTAATTTTTGCGTCTATCTTGTAAGTGACTTATATCATAATTTTCCTTTTATCAAATATAATTTCAATATCTTCTCAACTTGATTGAATATCAATTGAGTAAATTTGATTAATAAAGTTTCTTAGTAAATCGCCGCTATTCATTGAAGTATTCTTTATGTAACTCATTAAAATGAAAATGACATAAATATCTTAGTTTCATTTTTTTTTTTTTTTTGTTTATATCCTTGAACAACTATTACCTTGTTTTTGTTATATGCATAATAATAAATCCATATTATTTGCTAAAAAATGTTTAAAAGAAAAAAATAAAAATTATAGTATTAATAAAAGTTAAGGGATTTTCATTTATACTCTGCACAAATTACCGTTAGAGTTTATAACAATCTGTCAACAAAATTGCGATAAAAAGTTTTCTCATTTTCGTAGCAGCGCTAAGTCCTGCCATACATAATACATAAATATGGGTTTCGTGATATCAGAATGCTAAATATAAAGCATGAACTTTAATTTAATATTTTAAATAGTGGACATGCAGTGGTAAAAATATCTCTTAAATCTGATAGTTTTTAAATATTATGTGAAATTTAAATATGAATGTGAAATTTATATATATGGAAATGTGTGAGGTTTAGATAAAATACCTGCCCTTAGTTTGTAAGTAAGGCATATACTTGCTATCTGCTTGTTGGGCTAGGGGCTTTCAATTCTTTATCTTTTTCTTTATTCTTTTTTCGATCCTATGGGTCTCCGAGTTGTAGTGTACTTTATTATGTTACACAACCCTTATAACACAAAATTTTGTTTCATCAAAAATGTTATAAGAAAATAAAAGTTCAAACTGATTTTAATCAAGGCTAAACTTTATATTTAACAATAATTGCATTTCATTTTACAAATCTTATTTGACTGCTATTTTTGGGCCCTTATCTATACAATTTGCTTTACTGTTTGTAGTTATTTAAGTAGAGTTGGATTTATTAATTTTCTACCATGGTTTGCAGAAAAATTAATACATATATAAAAGCCAAACCAACTCGTGTTAGTTTTTTAATGCATACAAAAAGTGCAAACTAAAACTAGAATGTTATGTAGAGATAATAATTCAAAAAATAAATATATATTTTCTCTGAATTAAACAAAATGTCATTTGCAACAAGCTGCATAACAAGCAGTTGCTTTAAGCTCCTCGATGGGTCAATGTTAAAAGGCCCCAACTTAATTTTTTATTTCTAAAGTGAAAAAAAAAAAAATCTTACTAAAAACTGAAAATCTCTGTATAAAAAAAATGGATTTCAAAGCAATTTTTAATTTGTCAATATTGATTGAAAATTGCATTCAAAAAAATTTAAAATCCTTAGTTTTTTTTTATTAAGATTTTTTTTCTTCTCCTCTTGAAAAAAAAAAATCTAGTTGGGACCTTTTTACATTTAACCATCGATTAGTAAATTAAACCTTCTCAAATAACAAAATTTTGTTAAAAGTTACAATAAATAATTACACTAAAATAAACATTTTTTGTTTTAATTAAAAGTTTCTCCTTACAATTAATAAATTCTCTTCATTTATTTACAGATCTCTCTAATGATGAATTAGATATTGAAAAAGATGATGCTGGTTCTTCGGAATTTTTAAATACCAACAGTTATCATCCTGCCACTTCACCCTTTAAAACAAAACGACAACGTTCTCTTACACCAGATCGCAATGAATCGCATAGTTCTTCGAGTAGTTTACGCAAACAACGTTCAATAACACCCGAATCGAGATCACTAACACCCGAAGATCGTCGTAAAAAAGGTTCACAAGTATCATTGATGGGTTCTCGACAAAATTCCAGTTCACGCAGCAACACTTTGGAGCGTAAACATGAAAAGGTTAATATATCAAGAAGTTCATCAAGTTCCAGTTATAGCGGTCGTGAACATGATAATCATGGACATAGTGGTGGCGGACATTCAGGTGTTATTGTGGGTGGTGGTGTTGGGGCTACAAATATTGGTGTTGGTAATCAACATCGCCGTTCGTTGGGTCGTAATGCAAAACAGTCTGATGAACATCGTATTAGAAGATCGAGGTAAGTGGAACATCTTTTATATAACTAATGATAACCTTAACCTTAACACCCCTGCCGGAAAAAGGGATCAGTTAGGAATTGGGACCTGACCCGTTCTTTAAGACCAGACCTGTGAAATGTCACAGAGGACAATTGACCCCATCCTAGGACAAGCCCATGTTAAAGTGACCGGTCCCGTAACCGGTCCTCGAAAAGGTCCTTTTCCTGCAGGGACATTAACCTCTTTTAGAGAGGACAAAAAAGTGACGTCATTTCCCTGTGAGATACGATGCTGCTACAGGAAACGTCACGTGACTAGTTTTTTTGCGACAGGCACCGGTCTTCGGATCGGTTCTTATATATGAAAGGGTCATAGGAAGGATAAATTGCACTTTGTGTCATGTCACAGGACTGACGCAGAGGCACTTGTAACAAGACTAACAAAAAACCAGTCATTAAAGGCCACACCTGGGGAGGTGTCTAAAAATTGGGTATTCACTTATTCAAAAAAGGAAGAATTTTAAAATATCGCATAGCGTTCTTCTTACAAGGCAAATGCTTTATTGTCTAAGCTATTGTTGCCCCTGGCGTATTGGCCCAAATCTTTAAATCAAATAAATACAAAAGAAAGCAAAACAAAAAGAACTAAAAAGATAATAAAAAATGAAAAAAACACTAACATTGCAAAAAACGCTCAGCCGCCATTTTGGCCGCCAGAACTTCCGTGTAAAAAATGCTTCCGACTTCTCGATACGCAGCTCTGGCTAGATGACCACAGCTCCCACTTCCTTAACCTTCTTAGAACCATCCGTGAAGAACTTAAAGGTTCGGGTGTTATAGCAGACTTGACAACCATCCATACAAGGTGGCGCAGAAGTAATCCTCCTATCAGAAAATGCTATAAATTTTGCGATTGGCCCCTAATGTCAGTTCTGTTTTGACATTTGTGTAGTAAACACATGCGAAATACACGTTAATAAACAATGTTACGCTACACTGCTCCAGAACGCGGAATATTGGTGACTATTTATTTGAGCAATAATGAAGATGATTTTTCATCAAAAATAATCATGAGTGATCAGGCCCATTTCCATCTTAGCGGGTACGTAAAAAAGCAAAATTTACGCTTCTGGGGCACTGATCTGCACTGGCCAGCAAGATCGCCTGATTTGACCGCTCCAGACTTCTTTTTGCGGGGCTTTTTGAAGTCGCGGGTTTATGTCAACAAGCCTCAGACTCTTGCAGCTCTTTAAGACAATATCCGTCAAGAATGTGAGGACCTATCGCCGGAAGTTTTGGCCAAAATGATGGAAAATGCCATAAAAAGGGCTTAAATGACAATCAACTGTGGCGGTAAAAAAAATTAAAAGACCAAATAAAAATAATCCACAAGAAGAATCAAAGTTTTTCCTTTTTTTTTTTAAATTACAGCCAAAAAACATCGGAAGGTTATTTTTGCGCCACCCTGTACATACTCTTTGATGGAATGTTATATTCTAAATTTGGAGATTAGTTTGTAACATAAAGCTAATAAGTGGCTCACCTCTAACATTAGTAGCCATGTATTTTTTTCCAGTCAAAAAATCGACTAAAGGCTGGTAACCATTGAGAAGTAAAGTTTTACAATATCAGAATTTATGTGTATATTTTCCATTTTACCCCACCATTAACCAAATAACGCCACTTTGTGGCAAAAAGTGCAGTTAACAAGGAAAATAATTATATTCTCCAATTATAATCCAATTACTTCTTGGAATGGATTAATCAAACGACTTAATAGACAACTGCTGGCTGCTTTATCGCAGCTAGAAAAGAACATTAACCTATGTGTCTCACTCTCCCCTATTATTTAAATAAATAATTATAAATATTGTTTCACCTTAATTTCAAAATTCAACATGAAAATATTTAAAAAAAAATAAATAACTTTTTGGGACTTTTTTCATTTTTTAGAGATTATGTCATGAAGGTTATTTCATTCAATCTTTTGTAGATAAATTTATTTCTTTTTGGATATTAATTCACATTTTTTTGTTTCTTGCTACTTATTTTAGATTTGGTTTTTATTTCGTTTCTTGGTTTAGGTGTAAAGCCATTGAGCAGCATACTCACAGTCGGCCTTTACCAACTTTAATTTTCTTATTTTTTTTTTTTTTCTTTGAACATTCATTCTGTTTGAAATTTCTGATTCCAGATCTATTTTATTACAGATCTATTATGATTCCAAATCTATTCTATTTCCAGATCTTTACAATTAACCGAACGTTCACCAAATCGTGGTCATAAAATGATAGTATGCGTAGGGCAAACACATGCCAACAGCAATCAACCAGCGATTTATCAACAAGCCAACATTAGAACAAATATGAACAACATGACGAGCAGTAATTTTCCGCCCACCATAAGAACTACAGGGAAATCGCAATCAATACTACTTAATAGCACAAACGGCGGCAGCTCCACAACAAGACACCGACAAAATGACATCGATAAAAGTCGATCATTTGATTTTGATTATTGCAATTATAATAATCAAGGAAGTGCTATGCAAAAGTCAACACAACAACATACAAACAACACACAAGCGGTATTAAATCGTGAGGCTGCCATGAGAGTAGAATTTGATAAATCACGGTCATTTGATGAAGACTATCGGGAAGCGGTACAAACCAATAACAATTTGAACGCTAACGCTATGAGATATTTACAAGCTATAGAGGGTACAGAAAGAAATCATGTACATAGAATGAGAAGATCACCACCGGTGGAGGGAAATGGTAGAAATACCAGATCACCACAATCGTCTGGATCATCGTGTAATAATTTGAGTGTACCACGTTCCACTACCAGCCCACAAAATTATGGCACCAGACTGTGTGATCATGAAATGACTTATGATTTAATGCGTAAATCATTGGATCGTTCACCAATTATGGATTTTCGTAGAGGTGAAAGTGCGGGAGCAAATGGTGATTATGATATACCAGTGGCACTGCTGCGCAATCGTGAAACCATCAATTCGGGAGGTAATTCAGAATTAAATTTTATGAATTGTGAGGGACGTACCTATGATCACATTACATCACAATCTTTAAAACAACAAAGATCATTAAGAAGAACTCATAGTCCTCAGGAAAGCCACTATTCCTTAGAACGTGCACATGCTACAGGTTCAAGAGATGATTTGACACCACCCGAACCCAATGAATATCGTAATGATTATAATGATATGTATCGTAGAACAAGATCAAATAATCGTGGAAGGTATTGATGAGCATATGATTAGAAATATTTGTGCATGAAACAAGAATTTAATTGATTGCTTTTAATTTTTGGATGAGACTTAACTGCTAAAGGGATTCAGAGAGAGTTAAGATACAAAACTAATGGATAACTAGCTTATACTCTCGCTCTCTTTTGTGTTCCCCCTTTTTTTTATAACAAAACAAAAACAAACAAAAAAAAAATGAATACTAATTAACCTTTTTAATCTACCTTTTTCCTACATATATATATTTCAAATACTGAATGCTTAATAAATTAAAGGTTTTATGAAGAAAACACAAACACCCAAACAAAAAAAAAAAAAAAACCTGTAGTGATTCCCCTTAAAATTAATACATCTTAAAAATAATTAACAAATAAGTTTATAAACTAATTTAGTTATTTAACAAATTAAGAAATAAACAAAAATAAAACTACTAATAATTTCTTTAAAAACAAGATTTTCAAAAGGATTTTGAAAAAGAAAAAAAAATACAAAAAGACTGCTTGGCAAAAAAAAAAATTTCAACACACCTGAACTTTTAAGGATCAACTAAATATGTAGTATGTATAACAAACAGAAAATTAACAATAATATTTTAAGTTACTGGCAATGAAAGATTTAAAAACAAGTTAAAAAAAAAATATAGTGCTAAAATGCAAAGAAACTAATATTTTCAAACAAAATCTGAAAGAAAAAAAAAACTCCTTTAAAAAAAAATAACTATAAATCTCTAATAATAACAATTAATTATACTAATTAAAATTCACCACTCACATATAAAATAAAAAAAGAAATTTACCACTCCCTAACAATAAAACTCACTTTTGAAATAAGTTAACAACATATTTGGTTTGTTATATTTATGTTGTTTCTGTTTTTTTTTTTTTATTTTAAATTTAATTTTTTCTTAGTGATTTAATAAAATCCAAAACTGCAAATTTTCCAATTATTACAAAAACATCAACTTTAAATAAAAAACAACTTGAAAATATTTCAACACAGCAACAACAACAACAACAACAATGTTCTACATTACAATGTTCTTATTGGCCACAATGCGGTGCTTGCCAAAACTTACAGTATGATGATAATAATTATGATTATATAAAATCTTCACCCATTAAACGTCAAAATCCTTTACAAATTACAAAAATCTCAAATGATTTAAAACAAACAACATTTACATTAAAAACAAAGCCTCCCATAAAAAAGCCCACAACAAATCTCAATTCAAATATATCAACAGTGAAAGTTAATGTTAATGTCATACATTTAGAAGAAAAAGCAGCAGATGAAACAACAAAATCAACAATATCAACAACATCATCATTATCATCAACTTTAAAACCAATAGATGAAATTTCCAAATCTATTTCTACTCTATCACCATCATCAACTCGTTCCATTAGCAATTTAACATCCCAATGGACATTATTGTGTAAAAATGCCATAGCTTCATCATCCACTACTGGCCCATCTATGCCGCCCTCATCATTAGCCGTTTTGGAACATAATGATTTTAACAATACCGTTGTCAATGTCAAATCATCTCCGTTGTTGATGTCATTAAATGAAACAACAAAACCACCATCATTATCAACATCACCATCAGCATCAGCATCATCATCCCCATTGTCGCCATCAACATCACAGCCACGCGTTATACCTTTGGCTGGCACTTCTTTAGTCTTATTGGGAGATTTCGAAATGCCAGTTACCCGTGATCGTTGTGATGATGATTTGAATGACATTTATGGCAAAATAAATGTTGAGCAGAATTTACAAAACTATGAAGCTAAAATAAATGACAATTTAAAAAGGTAAGTACATGAATTGTTATATGTCTGAATTATTTTGTTATTTATATTAATACAAAGTGGCAAAAAAAAATAAAGAAATACTATAAAACGAACTAAGTGTTTTATAGTTGTATCGTGGTATTTTTATGCTAAAATTTTTATTTCATTATAACCACGATTTTCTGTTGAGTTTTCTTTTTGTTAATACACTTAAACACCAAACATAGTTGCAAATGTTATGTCGTCCCATCATCTATTGTGGTATTTTTGAAAAGCAAATTTTAACAACTCTATTTTCAACAGCACAATACAACACTTAGCACATGCCTTGTGGACTGCCTTATTGTATTTTTACTTATGTTCCCAGTACGTATGAGTTATATGAAAAAGCTTATTTGGAATAACTCATACGCACTGTAGACCACTAGCGATGATTGCAATAGTGCAACACAGGTGTCGCCTAGCGTCACATAGTGGCTAGCAATAATTTTTCGTTTCCCAAAATTCTGTGCCTTTTGAACCGATTGATATATCTTTTAAAATTTTTTTGTTTTAAGGGACATTTATTTCCTTGAACTATATTTTTACATTACACTTTATACCCAGCAAAAACATTGTATCAAATACTTACCAGGCTATTTACTCGCTGAATTACTTTTGTTCGCGATGTCCAAAAAGTAATGGGTACTCATTATTTTTTGGTTGTTCGTAAGCGAGAGGGTAATGACTACCCATTACATTGTGTTTTTTGTAAGTGAGAAGGTAATGACCACTCATTACTTTTGGGACATCGCGAACAAAAGTAATTAAGCGAGTAAATAGGCTGGTAAGTATTTAAAACCCTGTTTTTGCTGGGTATTGTGCCATATATAAACACATCTAGTTATAAAGGGTGGTTAAATTTTAAGGGCCGATGTTGATTTTGAATAAAACACAAATTATTTAGGAAATTTTTGTCATTTCTTTTTATTATGATAATATGGTATGGTTCAATTATGTTTGGAACAAAATATCGGCCAAATGGCAGCCGCGACCTCGGCGGCACACCTCCATCCGATGGTCCAAATTTTCGATGACGCTGAGGAATAATTGAGGTTCTATGCCGTTAATGTGCTGAATTATCTCATCCTTTAGCTCTTGAATTGTTGCTGGCTTATCGACGTACACCTTTTCTTTCAAATAACCCCCAAAGAAAGAAGTCAAACGGTGTCAAATCAAATGATCTTGGCGGCCAATTGACATCGCCAACACGTGAGATAACACGGCCATTGAAGTTGTCGCGCAAAAGAGCCATTATTTCGTTAGCTGTGTGGCAAGTGGCACCGTCCTGTTGAAATCACATATCATCCAGGGTCATATTCTCAATTCCTAGCCACAATAAGTTCGTTATCATCTCGCGATAGCGAACACCATTCATGGTTAATGTTTGGCCGACCTCATGCCACACTATCGCGAACAACAGCAATGTTTTCCGCAGAACGAACTGGGCGAGCATGCACAGGTGTTTTCACAGACCCGGTTTGCTGAAATTTGCCCACAATTCTCCCGATTGTGGACACATTGTGTCGATTATGTTGACCAAAAAAAATCACGAAGAGCACGAAATGCATTTTGATTTGAACGGCCATTATCATAATAAGCCTGAATAACTTTAAAGCGTTGCTCGATTGTGTATTTTTCCATGGTTCAAATTGAGTTAGTCTAAAATTGAGAAATGTTAAATGAAATGCAGAAAAAAACTTGACGTTTAGGTGTGGTTCACATTCAACACCGGCCCTTAAAATTTAACCACCCTATATATTGATCTTTATAAAATTATATATGATTTATATGATAAGAAAAGGTATATATTTTATCATATAAAATTATATATAACACTATATACCATTTCATTTAGCTTACAAGGGACTATATTTACTTATATATGAGTTATACAGAATTATTATAATTACACTCAGAAATAAAAGTTAGTAGACAAATTTGTAAACGGTTTTTAATCCCACTTTACTATTTTTGTACTGATTTTTAGTAAAAAAAATTATTAAAAATCTTTTTGCTATTTACATTTTACAAATTACAGTATTTTTACAGAATATCTACAAATTTTCGTTGCTAATTTCAGAAATCATTTTACAATTTTTTGAAAACCGATTTGCTAAAATTAGCAAAAAAAAATACTAATTTTAAAAAAGTCGATATTGAAGGAAATGTTATTTCTAATAATTTAAACTTATACATACAAACTTAAATTGCCCTAAAATGTTACATAGGATTAAAAAAGGGATCGGAAGTGAAGATACCGACTCATGTCTAAAAAGAGGACATTCACTTAAAATAGCACTAAAAAGGGTTTTTTAGTTCTGAAAATCAGCCCTAAAAACAATTAAATTTAACCTTAAAAGTAAAAAAAAAATGGACTAATATATTTTTCAAAACAGAAATTACCAAATTAAAACAAAATGATAAAATCGTTTATGTTTAACAATTTTTAAGATTTTTAAGCCTTTGATTTTTTTTTTCATTTTGTATACAACATCTTTTAAAAACTATAATCAAAATTTTTGATGCTCGATAAAAAAAATTAATCTAAAACTTTGAACTGATATTAATAGTATTTAGTATTTTCTTTTAGCTGATTTTAGCAAACAGATTTTAAATTCCACTTTACAAAAAGTCTACTAAAATTTAGTAGCGGCTACTAATTTTTCTACTAATTTCATTGTACTACACGTCAGCAGACATCTGTTGCTAAGATTAGCAAAAAATACCGCTGGGCTCAAATTAGCAGAATTTCCCGTAATAACAGCAAAATTTTCAGTTGCCATTACATACTTTTTTTGGTGAGTGTATATATGGCTTATAAAGAACCATATATAATTATATATGTTATATAATATTTAAGATATAATATGGTCGATTATCAAAAATATTTGTATATACGGTATGAGATATAATTATATATACTTCAATATATGGTTAAAGATAAATATTTTTTGATATGGCATAAATACATAATTATATATGGTACAATATTTGCAAATAAATTATAGATATAGTTAAATACAATGGCATATCTACATGGTTGGGTCAATCATATTCAAAGAGCATCATATATTTTTGGGTTTATGGTTGTGCCAACCATAGTCGTACTATATTATGGTTAACATATTATGATAATAAAATAACCATATTTTTACCATAATATGGTCCCTACAATTACATTATGATTCAAAAATTACCATATAATGGTCCTAAATAAACATGTTATATTGAATTTATCATAATATGATCGCACGTAATCATAGTATGCTCAAAATGTTAAAATATTATGGCCCCTCATAACTATATTATGATTCCTAGATAATCTTAAAGGAAAAGTTCTTAGAAACTATGAAAAAGCTTTTTAAACTTAAGAATATTTCTTTTAGAAATGTTTTTCTACAAAAAAACTTAATATTAAGGACTTTTTGAAGAAAAATAGTTAGGGAAAAAATCACAGACTTTAAGAACTTTTCTTTCTTTGATTGTATAATTATTTATTGATTGTTGGCAACATTTTATCGTTGCATAAATATCATATTTTTTTCATAGTCAGAATTTTTGTTATCACAGTATAGTTACAGCCAATCATGATATAAAATTGAAGGTGCCAATCATAAAATAGTAAAATATATACTAAATAATGACGGTAGCGACCATGTTGATGGTTAGAAAATCAATAACTTGGTTGTGACAACCATACCCGATTGCAGTAAGCACAATATAGTAGCAGTGATTATATTACAACCATGTTTTTTCTCTGCGTGATACAATATATTATTACTTACATGTGGTTGCAAGTCAATGATTTCGAAACCCAGCCAGGGAGATACAATTTTTTAGTGTTTTTTACCGTTGACGGTAACGGCGGCTTCTCCTTACTCATTTTCAAAGAAAAGTGGTACAGTCGTCGTAGTCATATGAATGATATTGTGTTCCATTCTTAAATGACAAAGTTCAACCTTTTCAATAAAACCAGAAATTTGAAAAAAATAATAAGTACATTTTTTTATAGCCGATTCAAATTTTAAATGGCCCACCCTGTAAAAAGAGCAACAAAATATATATTCCAATTGATAAATCTTTTACATGCACCGTGTGACCGTGCGGTCACCAATGCCACCTGTATTCATGGCGGTGTCGATATTGAGCAATCAGATGATCTTGATGCTCCGGGCAGGAGAATTCAATGTGATGTCCTCTGGAAAAATCACATCATTCGGGTGTCGAAAGAAGCATTCAAGTGTTTAGGTTTTCTTAACCGGTGCAAAAACTATTTCACTTTATCTGACCTCACTATCTATACCACCTTTATTCGTCCGAAAATAGTATACAACTCCCATATATGGTCAGGGGCTTCAAAGTCTATTTTACAGCTTCTGGAACGTGTTTAAAGGAGGGGGTCGGCGCTTATCAATGATAGTGGGGTAACCAGCTCAATTGACTCATTGGAGCATCGTCGGAACGTGGGTGGTGTTACACTGTTTTATCAATATTACCATGGGAGGTGCTCTGCCGTGAACTCATACCCAGGGCCCAGGTTTTTGTTCGAAATACTCGCTTATATAACAGAGCACATCCGTTTGTTCTCTATTGGCCGGTGAATCGTACAACGCATTACAGGAAAAATTCGTTCTTTAGCGTACTGTCCGTATGCGGCATAGTCAAATATTCACAGACACTACTTCCTCTTTTATCTTTCGCAATGCACAGCATTAGTAGGGGTATCCCCTGAGTGTTGGTTCAAAGTAAAAAAAATATCCGTAAAATCCAGGCTCGCTCAATGCCATTCGGTCCCTGTGCTTTGTGTTCCACTTCCACTCATTCCCTGATCCATTTCATTATTAAAAAATGCGTTTTATAACTTTCGGAGCCAATGTTGTTTAGAATTGTTTTTTGTTTTTTTATTTTTTTTTTGCAAACAAATGCTTTTTTAACCAATTGCATTTATTTTTTTTTAGTAATATTTAATCTATATTTACCTTCCTTTATTCGGCCTTCAATATTATATTATATATAAGTTTTAATTGTTGAAAAAATTATTTATTTCCCTGAAGAAGTCACTCAATGTGGAGACGAAATATTGGAAGGAAATAATAAATAATCATTATTATTTTTTGTAAAAAGATCTTGAACTCGATTTGAAGGAATAATATAATGTAATATTTAATCAATAAAACAACACTCACCAAAGAAAGTCTGTAATGACAACTAAAAATTTTGTTGCTATTACGGGAAATTTTGCTAATTTGAGCTCAGCGGTATGTTTTTGCTAATCTTATTAACACATGTCTGCTGACTACACGTCACAATGAAATTAGTAGAAAAAATCAGTAGAAATTAGTAGAAAAAATCAGTAGACGCTACTAAATTTTAGTAAACTTTTTGTAAAGCGGAATTTACAATCAGCAAAATAAAATTTACTAAATATTATTAATATTAGTACAATGAAATTTGTAGAAAAAATTAGCAGCAGCTACTAAATTTTAGTAAATTGCTGTAAACTGCAATTTAAAATCGATCTGCTAAATTCAGCAACAAATTTTACTAAATATTAGTGAAATGGAAATAGCAGGAATACCCGCTACTAAACATTGGTGAAATTCGGCAGAAATTTTATTTAAATAAATAAGTTCTAATTAATGAATTTCCAAATTCACTCACAATATTATTTCGTTAAAAATAATCTAAAATACATATTAAATTAATCGAAAATACAATCAAAAAAAGGACTTTTGATTTTTCAATATATTTAGTCCATTTTATTGTTTATTTTCAATCATTGTTTATTAATTTACAAAAGTAGTAAAAGCAATCGAAAATCGTTTAAAATAACCATCAATTTTTAACTGACAAAAAATAGAAAAAAAAACGATTTTTGTGGTTTGTTTTTTAAATTAATTTTTTTTTTATTTCTATGTAATTTTACAAAACACAACACACACAGATGTATATATTATTTTTTTCTATGTGTGTATGTATATTTGAATAATTTCTTGTAATTTTTATTGAAATAATTTTGTATATAAACAAACAATTTTGGTAAAAAAAAAAAACGAAAAGGAACTATATGAATTTCTAATTTTAGAAACAGAAAACATAAATTTTTTCTTTTAACAGAAAATATCAACTCCTACTGAATGTCTGTATTTTTTTACAGTTTGTTTTTTGAATGACTGATTTAAGTAGTTAAAAAATATATTTCTATGAATTTCAATTGATTCTTCATTTTAAAACAAACTCTACGTATTACTTTTTTCAAAAAAAAAACTACAGTCGGTAACAGAAAATATATTGGGAGTGTAAGACTGCTATTTTAACACTAACTCTAACTTGAGCAATAGAAAATTACACATATTTGATTTTAGGCAATTCGGACATGGAATTAGTTTTTTTTAATCTTCTCTAGATTTTTAAAAAATTATGACCACAAAAATAATAAAATTAAATCTTAACTAAAATCAAATTTTTCTTTTAAATTAGGAGACTCGCATCTATTAATTTTTTTATTTATTTTTTTTTTTTTTTTGAGATCAAGTTTATTAAAAATGCACAAATTATTGAAATTACTTTTAAATACACTTGTTTCACTTTAAAGCTGCTATTTTGTTTTGAAATTACCTTAAAAAAAGAATCCCAAATTAATTTTTTTTGTCGAGCAACACTTTGTTCCCTTTTTTTTAAAAAACTATTTTAGACAAAAATAAAATTAATAAAAACATAAACGAATTTATCAGTTTGTTTTAGTTTGCTAATTTAAAAAAAAAAATGGAGTAAAATTTTTGGATTTTAAGGTCAAATTTTAATTGTTTTAAGGACTGATTTTTAGAACTTTTTAGTGCTATTTTAAGTGGTTGTCCTTTTCAACTTATGTAGCTTTTTAAGACAATTTAAGTTTGTAAATATAAGCTTTAGTTATTAGAAATAAAATTTCCTTTCAATATCAATAATATTGACCAATTATTTTTTTTAAAGGGTAAAATTAGTAATTTATTTTTTTTTTATTTGCTAATTTTAGCAAATTAGTTTTTACAAATTTGTAAAATGATTTCTGAAATTAGCAACAAAAATTTGCAAATATATTCTGTAAAAATTCTGTAATTTGTAATATAAAAATAGCAAAAAAAATTTACTAAATAATATTTTTTTTTTTACAATTGGCATTGAAAACCGTTTACAATTTTCTTTTAACTAACTTTTGTTTTATTACAACTAAACTTTTTTAAAAACTTTAAAATGCAGAAAATTGGCTGAAATCTACAAAAATCGATAAAATCAGAAACAATATTATCAAATTTATAAATATAGTTTCACTAAAATCCAGAATCGTTTCATTCAATTTTGTTTCCTGTGTTTAGTGTTCCAATTCCATGTGTTGCTTGTTCCATTTGATATCTTTTGCCATATTAAGTATTCAAATTGTATTTCGTTTGTAACAAGGTTTCATACCAACCATTTCATTCATAAAAGAAATTATATTTTATAAATTTCCAGCGCCAAAACCATTGTTCGTTTTCATTTATTGTTAACAATTGCAAATGTAAAACAAATGTAATTCGTTTTTTTTGTGCATAATTGCTATTTCATTACCATTAGCAAAGTTTTTTTTTTACATTTTTTACTGTTTACATTAGTTTCAATTAATGGTATTGAAATGTCAATTCCCAAGTGAATAACTTAAGGTTAATACATTTTTAGTGTTACGTATGCATCCGTCTCCACTTGTCTACTTACAATTGCCTCACAAACTGTGTTACAACACTCCTGGTATATGTATGCTTTAATTGATATACATATATGTATTTTATTTATTTATTTGTTTGTATGTATAAGAATAAATTTAAGCGCCTTAAATTTAAAACACTCATATACTCAGAAAAAAAAGTTAGTAGAAAAATTTGTAAACGGTTTTCAATCCCACATTATTAGTTTTGTGCTGATTTTTATTAAAAAAATGATTAAATTTTTTTGCTATTTACATTTTACAAATTACAGAATTTTTACAGAATAATTACAAATTTTTGTTGTTTATTTCAGAAATCAGAAATTTTTGAAAACTAATTTGCTAAAATTAGCAAAAAATTTTACTAATTTGAAAAAAGTGGATATTAAAGGAAATGTTATTTCTAATAACTAATAAAAACTTACAGCTACAAAGTTAAATTGCCTTTAAAATGTTTCATAGTTTAAAAAAAGGACCGAAAGTGAAGATACAGACTCATGTCTGAAAATAGAACATCCACTTTGTTCTAAAAATCAGCCCTAAAAAACTAGAGATGGGACTCTACCCAGTATTTACCTGATGCTTGGGTAAATGAAAGACAAATACCTTTTTTTGGGAATTTATTTGGGTGTTTTATAAAAAGTATTTGGAATCTCGCCAATAAAGACATAACTACGACAAATGGATACTTCCCCAAAAATTGTACCGGCTGAGGATGCAATAAATTTTGCTAATACATTTAAGGAAGCACCTTCCACTTCCACTGGTATCACCCATTCTACACCTCATTGATCGTTTAATTATTTTCGTAGTGAAAGTGACGATGAAGCATTCAGCGACAGTGATTTCGATTGAATAATGTAATGTTGCAAAAATAAATATTGTTACGATTTTACCCTTTATAAAATCGTTGATTTATTTACCTTTTAAATAAATCGAGTTCTTTCTATATTGCAAATAATAAACACCGTTTGAAATTATTTATAGCTCTATTTATTTATAACCGTCACTAAAAATAACAGAAATACACTTAAATAGCAAACTTTATTTACACGATTTAGATAAACTAAACGTTAGCCACACTTTAGTTCTTCACACTTTGCGTTTTACTTATAAACTGAACTACTGCGTCACTGAGAACCAGTATTTATATGAGTAATCAGGTATTCTAGTTATTTCCAGTTTATTACGACACTAGAATCTTCCAGTTGTCAAAATTTGTGTAAAGAAATTTCTAGTGATAGAAATTTCTTGTAACACTGCCGCCCACTTAAGCCTGTTCGTCCCGAACAGACATAGATATTCCTTTTCCATAGTTGGCTAGTCGTTCTAGATGGACAACCTTCATTTTGGATCTTGGGCTCTGATCTTTCTGTATTCTGTATACCACATCATTCAATCTTTTAATAACTCTATAGGGTCCGTCCCAATGCGTTTGTAGTTTGGGAGATAATCCTTTCTTTCGTTGCGGGTTAAACAGCAGAACCAACTCGCCCTCATTAAATCCTTCAGAATTTGCTGCTCGATCGTACCTCGCCTTCATCTTATCGCTGACTATTTTAATTCGATTGCGCACAAACTCATGAAGCTCGTTATGGTCTTCTTGTTCCCGGGAAGCGTTGTCGTTGTCTTTATCCATAGCGGCGGGCGTAACACCAAATTCCAAACCGCCAGGCAATTTGAGTTCCGTCCCGAAAATAATTTTTGCAGGTGTCCGGGAGGTGGAATCGTGAACAGCCGATCTATATGGCAGCAAAAATTTGGGGATGTGTTCGTCCCAGTCCTTCTGATGAGTACTGACCACTTTTCTTAAGTATTCCTCTAAAGTGCGATTGAATCTTTCGACCATACCATCAGATTGTGGATGCAGCGGGGTGGTTCCTGTCTTTCTTATTCCATACAACTCACACATTTCCTTGAAGATAGCAGATTCAAAATTCCTTCCCTGGTCAGAGTGTAATTCTAATGGAACACCGTAGCGGCACACCCAGTTGTTCACAAATGCGCTTATTACCGTTCTGGCTTCCTGGTTCGGTATAGCGTATACCTCAGGCCATTTACTGAAATAGTCGATCACCACAAGAACGTAACGGTTTCCGGAATCACTGACAGGGAAAGGGCCTGCCACATCCATTGCTATCCTCTCAAATGGGGCACCCGAGTTGTATTGTTGAAGTTGCCCACGACTTCTTCTTACTGGTCTTTTAGCTGCGATGCATTGCGCGCAATTTGCTATCCAGTCGCTCACAGCTTGCTGGCAGCCGACACATTAGAATCGCTGTTTTAACTTCTCTAGGGTTTTCGTGACACCGAGATGTCCTCCAGTGGGACCGTCATGGAACTCTTTTAACACTTCCTCTATTTTGCTTGACGGCACCACAATTAGCTTTGTCTCAGTTTTGCCGTCCACACTTTCCCATATACGGTATATGCAGTGATTAATTACCCGTAGACTGTTCCACTGGGCCCAATAGGCCTTCATTAGCGGACTTTCAGCTGATATTTGTTCGCGGGTAGGCCTTCTGTCCTCTGCTTTGGCTGACATAATTTTTGACAGTATGGGGTCATTTTGTTGCGCCGCTGACCAGGATTCACTTGACTCAATATGCGTTAGTCTTATATCAACGATGCACTCTTTTCCTTCAGCCCTCGAACAATGTTTGCACTCTAAATTACAGGGGCGTCTTGAAAGGGCGTCCCCATTGCAATGTTTTATGCCTTTCCTGTGCTCGATGCTGAAATCATAGCTTTGAAGTCGTTCAATCCAACGAGCTAGCTGCCCTTCTGGTTGTTTAAATTGTAGCAGCCACCTTAGTGCAGAATGGTCGGTTCTTAGTTGAAAGTGCTGACCGTACAGATACTTGTGGTAGTGCTTTACACATTCTACCGCCGCCAAGAGTTCCCGCCGTGTTACACAGTAGTTCCTTTCGGGTTTCGAAAGCACTCGACTGTAATAGCCATTTATCACCTGCGGTGCCATTTATCACCTGCGAAAGCACACCTCCTATTCCGTGTCCGCTTGCATCGCTATCCAGCACAAATTTTCCCTGGCCACAGTATATCCAAGAAGCGGTGCCGTGCATAATAACTCCTTGAGCATTAGGAATGCTTGTTCTTGGGCTTCACCCCAATGAAATGGTCGCGCATTCTTAGTCAGCTCATGTAGACTCGCAGCCACACTGGCAAAATTTGGTACAAATCGTCGGTAGTATGTGCAGAGACCTAGAAAGCTGCGCAACTCGTGCAGATTTTTCGGGCGAGGCCAATCTTTTACAGCCCGAATCTTATCTTCATCGGTTGATATACCCTCTGCAGTTACGCGGTGCCCTAAATACTTGACTTCCCTCTGGAACAGTGTACATTTCTTTGCGCGAAGCTTGAGTCCAGCCGCAGATATTTGCCTTAAAACTTCTGCTAAGTTCTTCAGGTGTTCATCAAAAGTTTTTCCCATGACAATTATATCATCAAGGTACACTAGGCAAGTTTTCCAGTGGAGTCCTTTCAGCACATTTTCCATTAACCGCTCGAATGTTGCTGGAGCATTGCAGAGTCCAAAGGGCATCACATTAAACTGCCATAATCCGTCACCTGTGCTAAAGGCAGTTTTCTCCTTGTCTTGCTCACAAATTTCTACTTGCCAATAACCACTTTGCAAGTCCAATGTGGAGAACCATTTGGTTCCTGCTAGCGTGTCTAGAGTGTCGTCAATTCTCGGTAGTGGATAGCTGTCCTTCTTCGTGATATCGTTTAGTTTTCTGTAATCAACACAGAATCGGGTGCTGCCATCTTTTTTCTTAACTAAAACTATAGGCGAGCTCCATGGGCTAGAAGATGGTTCGATTAGTTCACTACGCTCCATTTCGTTGACTAACTCCTTTACTTCATTTCGTTTTGCTAGAGGAATATAAGGTCACTTTTTATTTCTGATGGTTCTACCACCCACAAGCTGCTGTCCTCACAATCTCCCTCCATACGCACCCATACTAAAGTTTCAGCCCGTGCTGGTAGTTTTTGGTGGCTGATGGTAACTAGCTTCCTTACCTGATCCGCTTGCTCATATCCAACATCAAGAGGTATTTCAACATTGCGCCAAATCATAACTTTTTGCCCCATATGCAGATTAATGCCGTGACGAATCATAAAATCTGCACCAATAATTACTTCGTCCACAATATACGTGACTGACGCTTATGTTGGCAATTGTTAGTTTCACATTAACCTTACCATAGACAGAAGCCTGCTCTCCAGTAGCTGTTCGCAAACTTACCCCGTGCAATGGTTCAACTGGCTTTCTAATTATATCGGGCCTGATGATGGACTGTGATGCTCCTGTATCTATAGTTAAAATGTGCTTTTGTCCGTTGATGCACCCATAAGCAGTAAGATTGCTTTTCCCCTGCTGTGCTATTGATATGGAGATTGTGGGGCCATCGGTTGTGGGAGCTAGCTCATGCCCCGTAGTGCTAGCTCCTTTTAGTTTAACGGTGACTCTTGAGGCGATTGCTGATCGGCTCTGAGGCTTTTTCTGGGTGCTTTGCAGTTTCGCTGAAAGTGTCCCACTTTACCGCAGTTGTAGAATTTATCCTTCGGCTTGCTTCGCTTTTCACCTAATGCCTTCATAACTGCATCTGTTAACTTTGTGCTTATATCCTTTTCAGCAGTTACTTCGAGGTTACGCACCTTGAATATTTGTGGCTTGGAAATCACCTTCGCAGTCTACTTTGTAGGCGTGGGTTCGAATCCCACTTCTGACACCAATTGTTACGATTTTACCCTTTATAAAATCGTTGATTTATTTACCTTTTAAATAAATCGATTTCTTTCTATATTGCAAATAATAAACACTGTTTGAAATTATTTATAGCTCTATTTATTTATAACCGTCACTAAAAATAACAGAAATACACTTTAATAGCAAACTTTATTTACACGATTTAGATAAACTAAACGTTAGCCACACTTTAGTTCTTCACACTTTGCGTTTTACTTATAAACTGAACTACTGCGTCACTGAGAACCAGTATTTATATGAGTAATCAGGTATTCTAGTTATTTCCAGTTTATTACGACACTAGAATCTTCCAGTTGTCAAAATTTGTGTAAAGAAATTTCTAGTGATAGAAATGTAACAATATGTATATTAGGGTGGGTCGATTTAGCGGTCGATATTGTGCCATCGAAAAAAAATTCCATTACGACATATTAAAAAAATCATTTTCGAGGAGGTCAAATTTAATTTTTTTTGACTTTTTCCCAACTTTTATTTTCAAGGTTTTTTTTAATATAGGGTCCGCCAAATAACTTTTTTTTTTTTTGAAAATGCTATAAAAAAACTACTGAATATTTTCTCAAATTTCTTTTTTTTATTTGAGAGTACAATCCTTCCGGTTAATAATGGAAAATAATTTCATTCGGCTGGCCATGCAGTAGCCTAAACGATCAGTCCAATTTTTAAGCACATTATCGATTGTGTGCAGCTGTATTTCACCAATGGCTTCACGAATATTGTCCTTTAAAGCGTCAATTGTCTCTGGCTTGTCGGCGTAACACTTAGCTTTGACGGCACCCCACAAATAATAGTCCAACGGTGTCAAATCGCAGTTCCGAGGTGGCCAAACGACATCAGCTCTGCGGCTGAAAATGCGATCTTCAAAAACAGGGCGCAAGACATCGAGTGTAGCCTCGGCTGTGTGGCACGTAGCGCCGTCCTGTTGAAACCAAATGTTTCCAATATCCTCCTCTTCAATTTTTGTGAAAAAAAATTTGTTCAACATGGCCCGATAACGATCGCCATTGGCTGTAACGGCCACTCCTTGCTCATTTTCAAAGAAAAATGGCGCAATTATACCTCTGGACCAAAATCCGCACCAAACAGTGACTCGTTTTGGGTGCATCGGCTTTTCAATGTATGCGTGCGGGTTTTCTGTGTCCAAATGCGACAATTTTGCTTGTTAACATACCCGCCAAAATCAAAATGAGCTTCATCTGAAAAGATGACATTGAAAAGATGACATTCTGCAACATTACCATGATTTTTAAAGTAATGTCGCAATATTTCCCAGCGTTGTTCAAGCGTATACACAACCATATTCGTTCAGCAGAAGCATAAAACTAATTATCTGTCAAATCAAACATGAGCTAAGTGTTACCATTCACGAAATAAGCACTAGTTGAAAGAAAAAAACGTTAGATGGCGGACCCTATAGGTAATAAAAAAATCGGCTGTTTTTTTTTAATATTACCTTAAAAGTAAAATTGTACGCTAAAAACGCTGGCGATAACAGTTTTTTCCAAAAAAAAAGGTTTTTCTTGTGGTTTTGAACGAGTTTTTGTCGAAAAGTCGATCTTTTTTTACGCGTTAATTTTTAAGGTTTTTTTCACTAGGTATGTTAAAAAAATTCGCCGATTTAAAATTTTTTAAATATTGCCTATCTAATGTAAAATTATACGCTTAAAACGATGGCGATATAATTTCTTCGAAAAAATGTTTTTTTTTTTTGGGGGGGGGGGGGGGGGGTTTAGACGAGTTTTTGTCAAAAAACGTGCTTATATGTTATATTGTATGCCACCTTGGAAAGGTAATATTTAAAAGAAAAAAATTAAATCAGCCGATTTTGTTTATGACCTACTAAAAAAAACCTTAAAGTTGAGAAAAAGTCAAAAAATTTAAATTTGGCCACCTCGAAATGTTTTTTTTGATGTCGTAGTGGAACTTTTTTCCTCATGCCAAAAGCTATCGAAAAATCGATGGCACAATATCGACAAATTTTTGTTCTTACAAATCAGCCCACCCTAATGTATATATAATATAATTATTGCCTTAAGTTATTATTATTTTCCAACTGCTCTGTAAGCATTTTCATTTTTATTAATTAAATTTAGTATAAAATTCATTAAATTTTGCTGCAAAATGTTTTTGTTCACCAAATTTTCTACAACATAATTTATACCCACCTTTTTGGTAAATACCCGGGTATTAACCCATTTTTACCCAATTCACCTATTTACCGGGTATTTACCATTTGGGTATTTACCCTTTGCCCATCTCTACTAAAAACAATTAAAATTTGACCTTAAAAGTGACTAAAATATTTTTCAAAACAGAAATTATCTAATTTAAACAAAATGATAAATTCTTTATGCTTTTACAATTTTTAAGCCTTTGATTTTTTCAATTTTGTCTAAAATAATAAATAAAATAAAAAATATTTTGATGCTCGACAAAAAAAAATAAGTTTAAAATTTTGTACTAATATTATGAATATTTAGTAAATTTTTTTGTCAGCAGACATGTGTTACTAATATTAGCAAAAAATACCGCTGGGCTCAAATTAGCAAAATTTCCCATAATATCAGCAAAATTTTCAGTTGTCATTACAGACTTTTTTTGGTGAGTGTATATTTCTTTGGATGTATATTATTTAATTTAATATTAATCATATGTCTTGGTGACAAAATTTAAATATTTTAAATTAAATGTTAAACACAAATACAAACAACAGCATATAAATACCAGCATTTGTTAGTTAGTTTGTTAAAGGCAATTTGTCAGTAAACAAGTAGAAGTATACATAACACGTAAAATATAATTAACCTTAAGTTTACCCCCTGGGATTTTTTTCATTCACCTTCTTAACGACTGAAAACCCAAAAATTCAAATAAACAATTTTTACAAAAGGAATTAAAATTACAATAAAATCAAAACTTTGTGTCCGTAACAGTTATTACAAATTTAAATTTTGTTTGCTGTCTGTTTCAAAAAAAAATATTCAAAAAATTTCAATTTGTTTTTTTTTTTATTTAAACTGGTTGTATATATACAAAATTTTTCAAACACATTCATACAAAAAGTGTCTATAGCTACATTTTGAACACATTTTGTAAAAATACAAGAAGGAAAACAATTTCAAATAAATTAAAAAAAAAAACATTTACTTTTTAAGGATTGATAGGTAAAATTTTGACATTTATTTTAACTTATTATATCATTTATTTCTTACGGCTGTGTCAGTTGATTAATCAACATTTAAAATTAAATAACAAAAGGCATTTAATTTAAATGAAAACTAAGTATACCGGGTTTTAAATGAAATATCATTTCTTTTAAATAATATTTTCAGTTATTTTAACTTACAAACTATTTAAAGTGTACCAATGACAAAGGACCTTTGGAACAATTTTTTTGGGGATGAGACATGCAATAGGACCTTGCTAGGAACGTTATTAGGTTACTATTAGGATTTCTTACCGGACATTTCGGAAAGTGAATCTATTAGAATCGCCTCTGTGTCGACTATGTCTGGCGGAAGAAGAAAACAACCATTCACATTTTGTGTGAGTGTGTTGTATTACATAAGAACAGAAGGAAAGTTTTTAGTAGGGAATATTTGGGTGCAGAAGACATGAGAAACTCTTCTCCATCTTCTATATTAGAGTTCATAGGGAATATAATACAGAATTTGGTTTAGTTTTATAATTCTTGGTACAAAAGATTAATATGGATTTCAGTGCCCTTAGTAATAAATATGAGGACTTGTAAATGTCAGAAAGCACGTTTTGTTAAAAAAAAGTATAAAAACAGTTTGTTAAGTAAAAGTATAAAAACAGTTTGTTGGAAAAAATGATATGGTGTGCGAATTTTTTTAAACGGCAACATTTTTTTGAAAAACTCAAATTTTATTCTCATCAGTTAAAACTATTTAAATATTAATTATTTAATTTATAACAAATTAACTTTATTTGTTTTGCTTGTTTTCCATCTTAGACTTTTTGCTAATAATACAACAAATGAAAAACAAACATTTGCAACATCAACTAAAGTTCAAGCCAATAAATTCAAGGATGAAAACATGCTGATGAAAATCTCTCGAAATAACATTAACTCATTTGGTAGTAGTGATGGCAATAGTACTACAACTACTACTACTACTAATAGTAGTAGTTGTGACAACAGCAACAACAACAGTATTATTAACAATAGTTGTAGGTTAAATATAAATTCCTCAACTACAAATAGTTACACTCCCAGTACAAGCAGCTGTAAAAACAGCACCAACTATTTAACAACTAAACCACAAAAGCAACCATATCAACAGCAAAAACAACGACAACATATTTTGCTACATACCACATTATCTTTACCCAATATTTGGCTTAATGCAGTTGAATATGATATAGGATATGCCGGAATCGAAAAGGGGTAAGTTTGTTTAATAAAATTTTCCAAAAACATACACATTTTAAATTTAGTTAAAATATAAATGTATAAAACTGGCAGTTGAAATTAACTTTCGGCTTGCTCTTGAATATGGTTTGCAAAACTTTTGCATAAAATCGTCTATGATGATTTAAGATTTTGACAAAAATCTATTTTTGTTTTTAATTGGATTATTTAAAGTTTAATTATATATTTTCAAATAAGCATACACATGTACATACACACTTTCTCATACGAGCACACATTTTTAAAAGTATTCAACAGAGTATTACTTTAACCTTAACAAAGAAGATTATTTTACAAAAAAAACTTTCATATTCTTAAATACATGTAAGAAGATCAAATAGTCGAAACAGTGGAGCAATATATATACTTATTTTTTTGATTAATAATACTTAATTTTGTATTGGTATATAATTCAAAAATATTTTTTGAAAAAAAAAATAAAAAAATAAAGAAAAATTAATGCTCGATAAAAGAAATAGATTTGAAATTTTGTAAACTTTTTGTAAAGTGGAATTTAAAATCTGTTTGCTAAAATGAGCAAAAAAAAAAATACTAATTCCACTTTACAAAAACTTTACTAAAATTTAGAAGCGGCAGCTAATTTTTTTTACAAGTTTCATTGTACTACACGTCAGCAGACATGTGTTGCTAAGGTTAGCAAAAAATACCGCTGGACTCAAATTAGCATTACAGACTTTTTTTTTGTGAGTGTTGTTATCCAATTGAAGTAAATGCAGATTATTCACAAATATTTCAACCTTTGGCCCCCCTGAATCACAGCAATCAAAAGTATGTCAGCTTAATATAAATATTTTTTAATCAGCCATTGAATTAAATACAGATTGTGTTCAGAAATATTTGCAAAAAAATTTGTAAGTTTTTTTAAGCAAATTTCTTTTGCAGATTCTATCAGGGTAAATTGTGATTTACAATTTACTAAAATTAAACTCGAATTTAGCTAAAATTTTAGTCATTTAATAGTTTTTATTTTTGCTGTTTTTATATTTTTAATATTTAACAAGAAAAAACTGCTTCTGTCAGCAGTTTTTTCCCGCAAGGCCCTTTTGAACAAATTTTAAATAATTTTAGCAAACAATTTTATAGAATTTTTTCTATTAGTGTAGACTTGAATGTAAAATTTTATGATTTTGGTAGAAAATTGCGAAAAATGTTGTATGTTGTTGTTGAGCGCCCCGCTAGGCTAGTTGGTAGCGTACTAGCTTATCAGTGTGGGGGATGTGGATTCAATTCCCACCAGAGGTTCGGGTCTATTTTCGCTGCAACGAGCCGATAGCCTTTGTTGCTAGTGCTCGGTCAGGGTTTATAAAAGTAGTATGAGCAACCAGTGTTGCCATATTAAAATTTTGAAAAATTGTTTAAAAAAAAACCGAGATTTTTTAAAATTCTCAAAAATCGTGAAAAGCAGACAGATAAAATGTTGCATATTACATTGTATAGGCAATAAACAAACATTTAAATTTTGAAAAAAAACCTTAACCCATTAAGCGCAGTAAGTTCTTTTTCACATGATAAAATTTCAATCCAACTTTAATGGCCACAAATCGTAATTTAAATTGTAATTTTTTATTTTTTTTATTTATATTTATCGTATAATTACAAATTATATTGTAATACCCTAACAAAACACTAGCAACAAAGGACATTGGCCTCTGGTGGGAATCGAACCCACGACCCCCGCACAGATAAGCCAGCACGCTACCAACTAGCCTACTGGGGCGCTAGACAAAAATTATTATTTCTTTATGTAATAAGAAGGACACAATTACAATAAATTAATAAATGTCAATTTTTTAACAGAAAAATAATAATAATAATCTGCAATTTTAAATTGTTGTACTAAATTTTCACGTGAAATTCATTTTGATGAAAAATCAATTTTTATACGGAGTATAACAGTTTTTTCACGTGAAATTTTTAGTATAAAGTTTATATTTAAGTGCACTTAAAGCGAGGGTGGGTCAATAAGTCCGTGATATTTTGAATGAAACACGGTTTTTTATTGCAAAAAAAAAAAATATATATTTTTCCACATAATCTCCTTTTAGCTTAATACACTTAGTCCAATGTTTCTCCAATTTTTGTATCCCTTCCAAAAAAATAGGATTTTTCGAGGCATTTGTTTGATCAATAATTTCATCGTTGGAGCTAAATCTCTTTCCACCGAGCCATTTCCTTAGGTTTGGAAATAGAAAATAGTCACTGGGGGCTAAATCCGGAGATTAAGGCGAATGAGGGGGCAATTCGTAGTCTACTTCATGGAAAGTAGTCTACTGCGATTTCGTGTGTGGTCGAATGTGCGCAAACGCGGCAGCCATCTTGCGGAAAGCCATGTGAGATGCCTATTTCTTCCACAATCTATCGCACGTTCAGTCTCTGATCGGCCTGGTGTTGGCCGATCGTAATTTTTTTCAATTGTTTTGGGTTTAGAGACCTTAACTGGGTGTCCAGAACGTTTGGCATCTTCCATGCTTGTAAGGCCACAATAAAAGTCAGTAAACCACTTTTTTTATCATTAAAATAATAGTGCAGAGTCCCCATAGTATTTACCAAGCTTTTTCTTGGTTTTACTGACGGTTTTTTTTGGCAAAAAATTCACTTTTTTCCATTTTTAACAGCTGTTCCAAAAAAACTTCTTTTATACTAGTAAATTTTTTGACAGCTGGAAAAATCTAGTGTAGTTATAGCTGGAAATAACTAGAATACCTGACTACTCATATAAATACGGGTACTTGGTGATGCAGCAATACAGTTTTTAAATAAAACGCTGAAGTGTTAAGAACTAAAGTGTGGCTAACGTTTAGTGAATTTTCATCGTGTGTATTTACAATGTGCTATTAAAGTGTTTTCTGTAATTTTAGTGCCTGTTAAAAATAAATAGTGCTATAAATAAGTTCAAACTGTGTTTATTATTTGCAATATAAAAAGAACTCGATTTATTTAAAAGGTAAATAAATCAACGATTTTTAAAAGAGTAAAATCGTAACAATATCTTGAAAATTTTCTACAGAGAGGAGGATATCCAACTAAATGGTGTGCTTTAGTTAAGTTCAACATTATTAAAATTAGAATTAAATTACTAAAAAATACAATCACTTAAATACTTTGTACCATAATTGTTTTTCGTTACCTGTATAATTGGTATTGTTTGTATAAAATCTATTATAAAAATTTTATAATAAACCTACTTTTTTGTAGCTCGCATGAACTCAAAAATAACAATAGATAGCATATAATAAAAAAAACACATAGTTTTAAATATATTTATACATTAAAATTGTGGTATGTGTGCGTAAAATAATATGTTTATAATAAGTATATACACGTATGTATATTAAATATTTTTAGTTCACAACAATGTTCAGTGACATTTTTCAATTGTTATCGGGTTGATCAAAACGGATGCATGCTTTATATACACAAAAGTGTGTAAAATGGATACTTCCTACGGTTTAAAATAAAGCTTTATATATGAGTACATATATAGTAGGAGTACTAGGATTTTATTTAGAATATAATGAACAATGCATGAAAATGCTATGGGACATTTCACGCCATATTTAATAATGTATCAATTAATTCAGTATTTAAAACATATTTTATAAATGATTTTTTCACAAGTACTAAAAGGTTTTAAATAGTTTTTTTTTTAATTCTAATTCTTTTAAATAAGTTTATCTACACCAAAAAAAAAAGGAACTAGAATTTAGAAAAATTTACTTATTTGGAAGAAAAATTTAAAAGAAAACGGCGCCAAAGACACTTTTTACCAATAATAAAATTTTCCTAGAAATTAAGAAACAAGTTTTAATTAAAATTTGCTAAAAATTTCTAAATTATAGAAAAATTTTACTATTGAGAACTAAATTTTTATTAGAAAACAGAAAAATTTCCTCCTAATTAATAAATACATCATGTTAAATTTTATTGTTAATAAGGAAATGTTTCCTCGGTTTTAAGAGAAATTTTATTTTATTTAAGTCCATTGGATATTTTTTTTTACTAAAAACTAGGACTTAACTTCCTAAAAATAAGAAAATATTTTCTAACATCAAGTTAAATAGCACTTCTTTTAAGTGAAAATTATTCTTAAATTTGATAAAAATTCTCTAAAAAATATGAAACTGTTTCTATGGTACACAAATTGTGTATTTTCCCACTTTCGAAGGACTTCCGCTTTGTGAGGACACTGCTTTTAACAAAGCTTTTTGGTATAAATTTTTATCTTTAAATTGAATTATACTAAACTCATGCATTTAAAATATAAATTAAATTCCATTGGCAAAAATGTAAACAAATTGAAAAAAAAATGTACTGCAGGATATTCTGAAACGTAATATATTGTGACAAAGTCAGATCCTTTTCGTAGTTAATTAATGGTTATCCTTGAAGGAAATTCAAAAAGGGACACTCTAATTGACACACGGTATCTATGGCTAAGGAACACTGGGGGTCCTTTGTCTTCTTAAATCAAGGAAATTGTTGCAAAAATACAAAATATCACAGTTGAATTTCTTGTTTTTATTGAAAAATATCTTAAGTTTATTTTATGACATTTTTAGCTTAAACTTTAATTGACATGTACAAATTTTAACTCTTTTTATTATTAACCCTTTAACCCCTAAGACCTTTTACAGAAGGTCATGATTAAAGCCCAATTATACCCCAAGCAATATTTTTGGTGCACTAACCGCCAACGATATTTTTCTCGGTTTGAATTTACCTATCAAACAGTGCCGATGTGAACGCGCTCAGTTATAGTTTGATAGATACACCCATTTCTGTCAAGATTTTTGTCAAAACAGACACGAAAATTATTTATGTTTTTGGTGCAAAATTAAAATTAAAAAAAAAAACATACTTTCCAACAGCTCAATCGATCAAGTTGTATTTTGATAATTTGTTGCGTGTTTGATTTGTGAAACAAATTTTTTTGTTTGAATCGAGCTTTTTTTCTTCAGGTGGTCTTTCATTTTATCCACCTGGCGCTTTCAGGTAAAATTTTTTTGACAAACGGTCTTTAGATTCGTACTAGAACCAAAAATTTCATAACAAAATACCTCGTATCTCGACTTCAGTGGTTACACGCAGAGAAAAAACATAGTTGCAACATGATCACTGCTACTATATTGTGCTTGCTGCAATCGGGTATGGTTGTCACAACCATATTATTGGTTGTCTAACCATCAACATGGTCGCTACCATCATTATTATAGTAAATATTTTACTATTTTATGATTGTCACCTTCTATTTTATAACATGATTGGCTGTAATCATACTGTGGTAACAAATATTCTGACTATGAAAAAAATATGATAATTATGCAACCATAAAATGCTGGCAACAATCAAAGAATAATTATACATCAAATAAAACATGACTTTGACATTTACAGTCATAATACGAGTATTGTCTTGTTTTCATAAAAACCAAAATATCTTAAAAAAACAATCATATATTGTTTTCTAAAACTGGACAAATATCAGATGGGTAGAAAATACCTTTCATGTGGCATTAAAACATTTCATCAATTGACCTATAAAGATCCAGTTAATTTTTTTTTTCAAACTTTAGAAAATTTTTTTTAGGGTTTTTTTCGAAACTTCCTCATACATGTAATATTATTTACAATAATCAATTCATTGTCAAAAAGATTCTATATAAAGATTTTATATGGATCATATTATGATAATCCAGAAATCATAATATAGTTATGGGGACCATAATGTAATAACATTTTGAGTATACTTTGATCACATGCAATCATATTATGATAAATTCAACATCATAATATGTTTATTTAGAATCATAATATGGTAATTTTTGGATCATAATATAACTGTAGGGTCAGTATTATGGTAAAATTATGGATATTTTATTATCATAATATGATAACCATAATATAGTACGACTATAGTTGGCACAATCATAAACCCAAAATATATGATGCTCTTCGAATATGATCCAACCATGTTTTTTCTTTGCGTGTAAAGGGTTAAGTGAAAAAAAAAATAGTTTTTGAGCCTCCGATAAAAGGCGCATCGTCATTATGACGTAATGTACAATATAAAATGTACGTGCGATATTTTGTATTGTAGTCAACAAACAAAATTGTTACATAAAAAATTATAAAATATATGTTAAGCAACTTTTAGTTCAATATTTAAGACTGTTAAGATTAGAGATGGTCACTTGAACGATTTTTGACTCACGCTCACACACGATGGATACTTTAATTTGTTTCCTTTAATAATATATTTTCTATAAAATTTATCTGAACTAAGTTGAATGAAAATTTTCCCTAGAAATAGTTCATCAGTTACTAAAATCAAATAATCTTATATTACTACTTTTGTTTTTAATTGCCTGAACTAATAGAAAACAATTCTTAAAAATTAGAAAGTGGTAGACTTTAAAACTGATTTTAGAAATGGCTTTCTAAAATTTAGTTAATTTTATTACTCGCGACAAAAAAGTAATTTCTCATTTTAAGTTAGTCACATTATGTTGTAGTTTTTTTTTAACTAAACTCAGTTTTATTATAATTTATATTATATTTTTTATAATATTTAAGTATACTTGTTTTTTCCTAAAACCAAGAAAAACTACTCGGGAAAGATATGAACTATTTCTGGGTATATAAACTATTTCATTTTACCCAAACATAGGAATTTTTATTCATTTTAAGAAAATTTTTCTAAGTTTTAATAAAATTTGACTTAAATTGAAGAAAATTTGGATTAATTTTTAGTTTATGCCTTTTTTGAGTGTACAATAATCGTAGCCCCTTGAACCGTAAAAATATTATTATTATTAGAATTATTACAAAATGTAAATGTATTTGTAACTATAAAGTTTCACATTGAAAGAAAAAAGAACATTAGTGACATTTTAAACTTTATAACATAGAAAATCTCATAGTTATTTTTTAATGCTTTAAGTACGAAAGCTAATACTGTCACTCATTAGAAAATGTATTTTTAAAAAGCAAAAAAAAGAAACTTTGTTTTTGTTTAACTATAAAATAATGTTAATGGTAAAAAGATAGCAATAAAAGCTACTTAAAAGCTTAAAGAAAGTTTTAAAATCTAAAATGTAATAAAAATATTAAATTGCATTTAAATTAATTTATGAATTTCTAATAATATATTTAAATTTAAATTGTAATACGAGGAAATAAAAAAAATTGATAGTGAAGAATAATCGACGTTTTTGCACATATTTCTACTGACACTTTTTAATTTACTTAAAACGATTTTTTTTAACCCTCAGCCCAGAGAGGAATATTTTTGGGTCACTATTGGCAAGAAATACTTTAAAACTTATTCTTTATACGTATGTTAAGGTACTCAAACGCCAAAAAAATATTATTGCGCAATATTTTAATTTTACATCTTTAAGCTGTTACCACACTTAAAAGAGTTCGTAAGTTAAAATAACAGAAAATACCATTTAAAAGAAATGATATTTCATTTAAAACCCGGTCTACTTATTTTTCATTTAAATCAAGTGGCTTGTGTTATTTATTGTTAAAAGGTGTTTAAACAACTGACACATCAGTAAATACAAATGATTAATCAGTTAGATGTGAATGTTAAAATTTTACTTACGCATTCCGTAAAAAGAAATAATCATTTATTTGAAATTGTTTCGGTTTTTTGTCTTGTAATTCAAATTGAAATAATTTTAAATATAAATAAACAATTTGAATAAAAAACAAATTGGAATTTTTTGAATATTTTTTTTTGAAACAGACAGTAACAAAATTTAAATCTGTAATAACTGTAACAGAAACAAATAAACCACAAATTTCCGTTTTGTAGGTAAATTTTTATTAAAATTTCAAACAAAATGAAAAAAAAAATAAAACTGAAAAAATCGGTAAATGACAGTAAATCATTTTAAACTTAAGTTAAAATAAATATTTCTTTTGAAAATAAATGCATGTTCCTTTATTTTTAACTCAACTAAAAACCTTTTTTATTGAACTACAAACAGTTAACTATAATTCTTATGTCTTTCTTATACACTTAGAATATTATGTAGTTTACTGTTTGTAGCTTAAGAAATAGTTTTCAGTTCAGTTCAAAAAAAGGAAACATACATTTAATTTTCAAAGAAATATTTATTTTCACTTTTTTATACATTTGTTCAAAACTATTTATTGTCATTTACCGATTTTTTTCAGTTTCATTATTTTATTTTTTTTTTTTTTTTTTGTTCATGTATTTGAAATCTAATAAAATGTAACCTACAAGTTGTTACAAGTTTAAATTTTGTTTGCAAAAAAATTCAATTTTGTTTTTTATTTAATTTGTTTCATTAAAATACAAAAAACCGAAACAACTTTAAATAAATGATTATTTATTATTTTTACGTAGTTGGTAGGCAAAATTTTAACGCTTTTATTTGTTTTTACTGATGTGTTTTACTGTTATGTCAGTTGTTAAAACAACATTTAAAAATAAATAACAAAAACCATTTGATGTAAATGAAAAGTAAGTAGACCGGTTTTTAAAATGAAATATCAGTTCTTTTAAAAGGTATTTTCCGATATTTTAACTAACAAACTATTTTAAGTGAACTTATACTTAAAAACTCTATCTTTGAGCATTAGTTGCTGCTCAAAGAAAGGACGAACTGTAAAGAATTTTGGAAAGAGAAAAAATACGTAAACTCCGTATAAACCAAGAGAATAGACAGTGTTGTGCACAATAAAAGCCTTATCTTGTTCTTTTTAATTTTTTAAAACAGCTGAAGTTAATGAATTGTGTTTTTATATATTTATAATCTACAACAAAAATACTCTAATGTGAAGAAAAAAAAATGATTTCAATATGTCTTTATTTTAAAAAAATTAAAAAATAAATCACGGTTTTAATGATTCAAAATAATAGACTTATTTAATATCTTATTAACAAAGGTCTTAAAAAATAAAAAAATATAAAACAAAAACTTTTTTTTCTTTATTTCTTGAAAAGGACTATTGTGTGTTAATATCCTGAATGTCCACCGTTATTGTCCAAAACAGCTCTTACTCTTCTTGACATTGACTCTATGAGTTTCTGGCATTTTTCAACAGGAATAGTTTCCCATTTGGCCTTAATTGCTTCCCAAAGTTGATTTTTGTTATGAAATATCTCTCATTCTATGCTTCTTTTCAGTTCCATCCACAAATTCTCAATCGAGTTGAGATCGGGGGACTGTGAAGGCCATTCCAAAACTGACATTTCATGTGCACTCAGCCAAGATTTTACTAATTTTGAAGAATGCTTAGGATCATTGTCCTGTTGAAAGTGCCATTCTGGTGGCATATGATTCTCTGCATATGGGAGCATTACCTCTTCCAAAAGTTTCTTTATTCATGATATCTGTTATCTGGTGTAAAGGTACAACACCATACTACGAAAAAGCGCCCCAGACCATTTTGTGTAGCGATCATCAAGCTCCTTTGGGTCTTCGGACATTGCGTCGACTGTCAGAACCGAATAAATTAATCTTTGTCTCATCACTCCACAAGATATTTTTGAAATCATCAATTGAGCTATTTTGGAATTTGGAGCAAAGCATTTTCGGGCTATTTTGTTTTTTGCTTAGCAATGGAAACTTTCGGGCAATTCTCCCAGGCAAATTCTTTTCTATTAGTCTTCGACGGACTGTTGAAGCGCTAATTTCATTATTTATTTCCGCCGAAATTGCTCTAGACGATAGAAAAGGGTTCTTTTTGACCAACAGTACTATGCGGGAGTCCATACTTAATGAAGATTTTCGTGGTCTACCCCGGGTTTCTTTAGACGGTTTCCATTTTAATGCATTTCGAATACATTTGTCTGATCTTCCAAGAGTTTTGGCAATAAAATCTAAAGTATGTCCTCCATTTCGTAAATTTTTAGCCACTCGGCGTTCCTTAGCAGTGCAATGCAAATTTCGACTCATCTTTAATAAGTAAAACACAATAATTTTAATTTTTTTTTAAGTTGTATTATTTAACATACATAGCAAAATTGTAAGAATTTTCGGAAAAATTTTACCACATTCCAATATTACACAAAATAAGTCTATTTTTTTGGAGAATTGTATTTTGTTTTATTTTAGATTTAAGTTGAATGCTGATATTAAAGAGAATAGTAAAACTAACGGTACCAAATAATAATAAGAGAATGAATTTATATAAGAGAAATTTACGTACAAAAATTTCGCTCTTTCAACAGTGTATTATTTTGCACAGCACTGTATATATATATACATACACTCAAAACAGTTTGTAGTTTAAATTAGCTTTCAGTTAATTAAAAACAAAAATAAAAAAAAAACTTAAAAACCGTTCTACTGACTTTTCAATTAAATCAATAGAATTTTCATTTATTTTTAAACTTTTATAAATTAACTTTCAATAACCGTAAAAAATATATAATTTTTCACATATATTTACTAATAACAAACTAAAAGCAAATGATACTTCCTTTATTTATTTCTTTTAACGGCCCGTTAAAAGTAATGATTTTTCCCTTATTTCGTTTTTGTAACAATCAACAAATTACCTACAGTCTTTTCATTTATTTGCTTTATTTTAACTATTAGTCAATTTAATATAAAAAAATTAAACAATTTATTTTTAACAAAACATTTTAAATAAAAATATTAACTGTAACAAAAAATCCGTATTTATAAGGGGTGTTCTGAGAATCGAATCCACATAAAACTATTTAATTTTAAAAAAAATTGCATATTGTTTTTTTAAATAAATGTAATTTTTAAATAAATGTCAAATATAAAGTTGAAAATATGTTTTTTTGTTTTTTTTTTTTGTAACTAGTTTGACATTTAAAAACAAATTTAATACAGTCAGTTACTGTAAAAATATTTTGAGTGTATAAATTCAAAAAGTCATAAATTGCAATTTATATTAAAATATTTGTAATATTTCTTAATAGTTTATGATTATAAATTCTCCATCATTTGCCAAGGACCTTATCAAATTCCATTAAAATAGAAAATAAATGTCCCTTTAAGTTTATAATTTATTTTTATTTTTGATAGACATGTTAGTAAAACATTTCCTAGAAAAAAAATAAACAAATTTTATTATGTGATTTTGAGGCCAAATAATATTTGAAGTATATTTTTATATCATGTCTTTGTCCGGCTTATATTCGACATAGTAAATATTTTAAATCTTACGATTGATATAAAATCGATAAAAAATATTATTTATTTATACATTTTTTCTATTTTGTAGGCAATAGAAAAAAAAAGATTAATTTTGTTGTATTTTTATATTATTTCTTTTTTAATATGTCTTGTCGTTATTTGTATTTTATTAAAAAAAAACAAAAGAAACACAATATTGAAGTACCTGAAATATATCTTGTACAGGGTAGTCCAACCATAATGCACGATGTTAATTGTAAATACACCAAAAAGTTTTTAGAGAATTATTTTAATATTTTTTGTTATGATAGAAGGATCTATGACAATTATGTGTGAAACAAAATATCGGCCAAATGCTCGCCTCTATCCAATGGTCCATATTTTCAATGACGCTGAGATATAATTGAGGTTCAATGTCATTAATGTGCCGAATTATCTCATCCTTTAGCTCTTGAATCGTTCTTGGCTCATTGACGTACACTGTTTCAAATAACATGATCGTGGCGGCCAACAAACATCGGCACGACGTGAGTGAGATAACACGGCCATTAAATTTTTCGCGCCAAAGAGCCATTGCTTCGTTGGCTGTGTGGCAAGTGGCACCATCCTGTTGCAACCACATATCGTCCAGGTCCATATCCTCAATTTCTGGCCACAAAAAGTCCGTTATCATCTCGCGGTAGCGAACACCAACGACGAGTCGAGGTTGACGGCTCGCGAACAACAGCAATGTTATCTGCAGAACGAACTGGGCGAGTATGCACAGGTGTTTTCAAATTTCCTACATACCCGGTTTGCTAAAATTTGCGCACAATTCTCCTGATTGTGGAAACATTTGGTCCATTATGCTGATCAAAAAAAAATCATGAAGAGCATTTTGATTTAAACGCCCATTTTCGTAAAAAGCTTCAACAATCTTAATGCGCTGCTCAATTGTGTAGCTCTTCATGGTTGAATTTGTCAAACACTGAAATAAATAAATGTCAAATTAAGTTGGGCAAACAACTTGACGTTAAGGTATGGCTCACAATTAACATCGTGCATTATAGTTGGACCACCCTTTATATATTTGTGTTTCTTTTATTACCAAAAAAAAAATTGGTGACAAGATTTATATTACCAAATTTTAATACAAAATTTATTTAATAGAATTGCAAATAATTTTATTTCTATATTTAGTTGGTAAATTTTTTTAAAATTTAACATCTCATCACTTAAATTTAGTTTTATCACTTCAATTTAACTTCTTAAGTCACTGTGTTAATACAAAAAGCCCTTTCAATGAAAAAAAAAAAAAATGCCACCCTAATTGTAATGGCCTGACTGTTATTCAGCCTGTTATTTATTCCCTTGAGGTACAATACTAAAAATCGTTTTCATGCATCGTTATGCATGCTGGTCGGAAAAAAAAGACGGGGAAAAATAGACGAACAAAATAATGTTTAAATTATATATTGTCTGTTGTATTAGTTTAGTTTTATTTATCTTTGCCATACTGTTAAAATATACATATTGTCTGTCTGTCTGTCCGTTCATCTGTCAAACTTCTTTTGTATTTTGCCAAGTTTTATTTGCCAACATAAACAACCATGTTTTTTATACTGTTGATGGTTAAAAAGTTTATTGTGCAAACAAGACAAAATTTATTCATCATACGACCAGTGCACAGAGGGTCACACAATTGTTTTTTTTTTTTTTTGCCAAAAGTCGATTTCGTGAGTCTACATTAGTGTATTAAGGATATATTGGAGCTGATTCAGTAATAATTTATAAGTGTTTCATTTATGTTATGATTGTTCTAACCATGGCAGTAGGAAAAATCGCCCAAAGAAAAATGGCCGAAAAATATAAATGAAAAATCACCCAAATTTCCCAATTTTTGGGTTTGATTGTGTAAAAAAATTGGTCACTTCAGCGCAACTAGTTCGTCTACCCAAAGCAAATTTGAACTTGTTGGGTATACAAGTTAATAATGTCGATTTGGACAACAGATGGCATAACTATCACATATGGTTTGTGTCAATAATATCAAATATTGTATTTTGGAGGGTAAACTTCTGTCATAATAATTCAGTATTCGATAGAAAAGATGTTTTGCGGGGAAGTCTGATAACCTTCTTTCATTTGAAGAAAACTGCTGCTGAAAGTTATCGATTGTTGGTATAGGGTCCGCCAAATAACTTTTTTTTTGGAAAATGCTATAAAAAAAACTACTGAATATTTTCTAAAATTTCTTTTTTTATTTGAAAGTACAATCCTTCCGGTTAATAATGGAAAATAATTTCATTCAAATGGCTGCCTCGGCTGGCCATGCAGTAGCCTACACGATCGGTCCAATTTTTAAGCACATTATCGATTGTGTGCAGCTGTATTTCACCAATGGCTTCAAGAATATTGTCCTTTAAAGCGTCAATTGTCTCTAGATTGTCGGCGTAACACTTATCTTTGATGGCAGCCCACAAATAATATTCCAATGGTGTCAAATCGCAGCTCCGAGGTGGCCAAACGACATCAGCTCTGCGGCTGATAATGCGATCTTCAAAAACAGGGCGCAAAACATCGAGTGTAGCTTTGGCTGTGTGGCACGTAGCGCCGTCCTGTTGAAACCAAATGTTGCCAATATCCTCCTCTTCAATTTTTGTGAAAAAAAATTCGTTCAACATGGCCCGATAACGATCGCCATTGACTTTAACGGCCACTCCTTGCTCATTTTCGAAGAAAAATGGCCCAATTATACCTCTGGACCAAAATCCGCACCAAACAGTGACTCGTTTTGGGTGCATCGGCTTTTCAATGTATGCGTGTGGGTTTTCAGTGCCCCAAATGCGACAATTTTGCTTGTTTACATACTCGCAAAGATCAAAATGAGCTTCATCTGAAAAGATGACATTGAAAAGATGACATTCTGCAACATTACCATGATTTTCAAAGTAATGTCGCAATATTTCCCAGCGTTGTTCAAGCGTATACACAACCATATTCGTTCAGCGGAAGGATAAAACTAATTATCTGTCAAATCAGACATGAGCTAAGTGTTACCATTCACGAAATAAGCACTAGTTGAAGAAAAAAAAACGTTAGATGGTGGACCCTATAGAAGCTTACGGTCAACATGCACCAACTCAAAAAAACTTGTGAACGATGGTTTGCGCGATTCAAAAGTGGTGATTTCAACACAGAAGGTAAGGAGAGGCTTGGTCAGCCTGGTCATGTAAAACTCGACCAACCAGCCAAATCAACGCCGAAGCCGAATATCCATGGAGTCAAGGTAATGCTTTGTATTTTGTGGGATCAGAAGGGTGTTTTAAATTATGAGCTGTTTAAATCGGGTCAGACGATCACAGGGGACCTGTACCGAACACAATTGATTCGTTTGAAGAGAGCAATCGAAGAAAAATTACCAGAATATTCGACCAGACAAGAGGCCATAATCTTTCATCAAGACAACGCTCGGCCACATGTTGCAAGACCGGTCAAAAACTATTTGAAAAACAGTAGATGGGAAGTTTTGGCTTACCCGCCTTATAGCCCAGACCTTGCCCCTTCTGACTACCATTTGTTTCGATCGATGCAGAACGCCCTTACTGGAATTCGCTTCACTTCAGAACATGGTATCAGAAATTGGCTTGATTTATGCTTTACCTCAAAACCGGAACACTTCTTTTGGCGCGGAATCCATATCAGAAAGATGGGAAAAAGTAGTGGCTAACGAGGGACAATACTTTGAATAATTTATCAATTTATTTTGTTATTATAATAAATGCATCTTTCAAGCTAAAAATTCGACATTATTAACTTGTATACCCAATAAAATTTTATATTTTCCGAAATTTTTAAAAAATAATCTATATTAACAAATTCAAAAAATCCTCTAATCATTGAATGTTATGAAAAATCTGTCAACATTTTGAATACGCAATGATCCTAAATAATCATAATATGATCTTTAATGATCATAAAATCATCCTCAATGATCATAAAATTATCAGTTAGGATCATATTGGGATAATACTAATAATCATTTTGTATTCCCAATCATAGTATGATGCTCTTAAAGCATATTTTCTCTCAGATGTCTACTCTTAATAAATTTCATTGAGTCTTAAAATTTTTTTATTTGAGAAAATTATCGGATTTGGGGTAGTTTTTTTATATGTTGTAGGTAAAATCTCTATTTTTAGTTTGGGTAATTTTTGTTTAATTTTTAGCATTTTTAGCATATTTTACTTTTTTTTGTGAATTTTTCATGTTTTTTTTTTGTGAATTTATGTATTTTGCTTATGGGTAATTTTTAATTTTTTTTTTAAAGAATTTTTAATTTGGGACATTTTTAATTTTTATATTTGCGCCGTATTACCTTAAGCAATTTTACCCACAGCCACCTATGTAACACATATTTTAAATGTCAAACTTCCAGCAGAAGCCTTTAGGGCGCGACCTTATGAAAAGATTTTTTTTTTTTTTGCCTAGCTTCAGCTAGACCAACAGGGTGATTAAGGGGAGACTTTTTCCCTTTGCAACTTCATTTTTACCAAGTTTTTATTGGATATTCCAAAAAGTACCCTAATCACTATTCGTAAAACGTAAAACGTAAAAATGGTAAAAAATTGATAAAAATATATAAAAAAAAATAAATAAAAAAGTATCAGGCACGCTTTATCGATTTCGTTCAAAAAGTTTAGTGTTTCAATTTCACTCGTTTTCTGTTCCATTTTGTTTTCTGTATGTATCAATACCACGTCAAACCTGTTCTATTCCATCTCGATTCCTGTTCCATTCCGATTTCTTTGTTCATCGTTTCAGTTCAACTCGTTTCCCCGTTCCATACCATTTCTTTCCCCTTGTCTGTTCATTTCGTTCCTCTTGTTCAGTGTTTCAATTTCTATTGTTCCCCTTTTCCATTTAATTTCGTTCTTATATTGTTTTTCAATTGCACTCTGCCCGATCTGTTACATTTCGGTTTTCAATTTTAGTGTTTTAATTCCACTTGTTCTGAAAATTTAATTGGCCATCAAGAGCAGTTTATGCCACTTAGGAGGACACTTTTCCCCTTTTGAACCCCTTTTGTCGTAGTCCTGTAACAAAAAGGCTTAAGCAGGCCGTTAAGAACGATATTTTTACCTTTTTAATCTACTTTTTTAGCCACGTTCCTGGCTAAAATTCCAAAAAGTGCCCCTACGCCAGAAACGCATATTTTAAATTTCAGAATTCTTGCGAAAAGAAATTGGGCAGACATAAATATTTTAAGTTTCAGGGTTTAGCTTAAGCGTTTAAGGTAGGCTGTTAAGGGGAAGATATTTCCCCTTTTAACAACCAATTCTAAAAAATACCTTTGCAAGAGTTAGCGCGTACTCCAGAAAATGCATATTAAAATTTTAATGTTTTTACAAAAGTGATTTGGGCAGACCGTCAAGGGTAGACTTTTCCTATTTTTGCCAATCTCCGTGGCAATTTCCGAAACTCTCGTCTTTGCGGATGTCCACGCCGAAGAAGGAACCTATGTATCCCTGAGTGAGTCATCAAACAATTTTTGATTGGATTTAAAGCGTTTTAATCATATGAAATTGTTTTGATTAACTTCGGTGGCATTATTTTGTTCTCCATTTTGTATTTTCAAAATCCAATTGGGTAATTAGAAACAGCGATCCTAAACCGGCACTTACTCAAAAATTCAATCTGAACGGACTAAAATTTTATTTATTTTTTATTTTTATTTTTTGATATCATATTTAAAATCACCGACCCCGAATAACTTATGATGCACAACTTCAGCCAGCTGTGACTACGGATTAGGCTTTTGGCAAAAAAAAAAAAAAAAATATAGGCCGGGCCGAAATTAAGAAACAAATTTTACTTAAAATTTGGTAAAAATTTCTAAATTATAGAAAACTTTTACTATTGAGAACTAAATTTTTAGTAGAAAACAGTAAAATTTTCCCCCTAATTAGTTCATACATCATCTTAAATTTTTCTGTTACTTTTGAAAATATTTCCTTGGTTTTAAGAAACACTTTATTTTATTTAAGTTCATAAGATAATTTTTTTTCCTAAAAACTAGGACTTAACTCCCTAAAAATAAGAAAATATTTTCTAACATAAACTTAAATAGCACTTCTTTTAAGTGAAAATTATCCTTAAATTAAATCAAAATTTTCTAATAAAAATGAAACTAGAAACAGTTTGAAACTAGAAACAGTTTGGTAAAGGTAATATATTTTACCATATATTTTTAAGTACTTTCAGAGGACACTGCACTTAACAACCTTTTCGCTAAAAATTTTTATCTTTGAATTAAATTGAATTATACTAAACTCATGTATTTAAAATATAAATTAAATTTAATTAGCAAAAAGGTAAACAAATTAAAAAAAATGTACTGCAGGATATCCTGAAACGTAATAATTGTGAAAAAGTCAGATCCTTTTCGTAGTTTATTAATGGTTCTGCTTGAGAGAACTACAAAAATAGACGCCCTAAGTTACACACGACATATATGACTAAGGAACACTGGGGGTACTTTGTCTTCTTAAATTAACTAATTTAAGGAAATTGTTGCAAAATTACAAAATATCACAGATACATTTTTTGTTATTATTGCAAAATGGAAAAAGGTCATAAGTTTATTTTATGACACTTTTAGCTTAAATCTTAATTGACATATACAAATTTTAACTTTTTTTATTATTGAGTGAACAAAATGCACTATTTATTTATTTATTTATTTATTTATTTATTTATTTATTTATTTATTTATTTATTTATTTATTTATTTATTTATTTATTTATTTATTTATTTATTTATTTATTTATTTATTTATTTATTTATTTATTTATGTATTTATTTATTTATTTATTTATTTATTTATTTATTTATTTATTAATGTCATATCCTGCACAACAAGATTTGATCTTATAATTACAGTACAGGAATTACCAAGCAAAAATAATAATGACAATTGTTAAAACATATTTAGGAATAGGTTGCAATTTGGTAAAATATTTTTAAAGCTTAAATTTAAATTACACAAGATTAAAAATAAAAATAATAATAATAATAATAATAAAATATATTTAAAGCCAAACAGGAAAAGTAAGAAAATATCAAGAATAATTTAGAAAAAAAAATTTTTAAAAAGAGTAACGTTGCTGTTAAGTTGTTGGTTTTGTGGAAGGATATTCCAGAGACGAATTGCATTTATATAGAATTGCCACTCAGATACTAGGCACTAACTTCGATAAATATAAAGTTTAATAGGCGCAACGTTAATTATAGGAAAGCCATTATGCCGTAATGTATAAAATTTGCTTGCGATATTTTGTAGTGTAGTCAGCATAAAAAGATAGCGCAAATTCGAAATTTTTCACCATTTGCTAACAAAGTTTTAAAATATATTTTATGCTACTTTAAGTTCTATGAGTGAGTTTTGACTTAGGCTCCAAAAATTACAATAATATTTTTTCTTTAAAATTAGGAAAAATAACTAGTTTCTAATTTATTGTTTTTTCTTTTTGGAAAAAAATATTCAAAATAAGATAAAAGTTTTCCAACAAAAAAAAAATATTACTTAAGTTTCTTTTATTTATCTAATGAAATTTTTTTAGAAAACTTTTACTTGGAAAAAACAATAATATTTTATTAAAATTTTTAAAATTTATCTAAACTAAAATGCATGAAAATAGTTCATAAACATAAATTTTTATTATTACATAGGAACAAATTTATTACTGTTTTTAATTGCCTGAAGTAATTTTCAGAAAACAATTCTTAAAAATTAGAAAGTTTTAGACTTAAAAACTGAATTTGGAAATGACTTTCTAAAATTTAGTTAATTTTACTACTCGCGACAAAAAAAAAAATGAACACACATTAAGTTCAAACACTTTTTCATTTTAAGTTAGACACATTTTTTGAACTAAATGGAAGTAAATTATGTTCTACATTTTTTTTTTCTGGAACTAAACTTAATTTCATAACATTTTAGTATTCCAATTTTTTAAAGCTAAGATGTTTTTTTTTTTTAATTGAAATTTTTTATTTAATATATTTGTTTTTTTTTCTAAAATCATGAAACATTATTAAGGATAGATAAGAACTATTTCTGGGTGTATAAACTATTTTTTTTTTTACCCGAACATAGGAATTTTTATTAATTTTAAGAAAATTGTTCTAAGTTTAAATAAAATTTGACTTAAATTGAGAAAAATTTTTAAACTACTTTAAAGGAAATTTTGGATTAATTTTTAGTTCACGCCTTTTTTCTTTTTTGAGTGTATCCCTGTGAGTTATAATTTATTTTTATTAAAGAGACTTTAACATTTCAGTCAGCTATTTTTGTTTTAACTTGTAGTATTCTGAACTATAGTGCAATGGCTTGAAAAGGCCATCAAAATCATTTTTGTTTTTTTTTTTTATGTGAATCCCAAATATGAACTAACATATAAAATGTCTCACATAAGCAGTTTTCTATAGAAATTGTTTTCATTTTTTATATTAATATTTCAATAAAATTTGACACTTAAAATTGCATTTCGTTTGCCAGAAAAACAACTCAATTATGTATATAATACATAGATTTTATTAACAAATACATACACATGTTTCTAACATTTGGTAAATTAAATTTTTTAAAATATAAAACTATTGAAAAATCACTATAATAAATAATTTCTAAAGAAAATGAAACAAAAAATAAACAAAAGGTTACCAAAAATATATATAAATTATAGTAGAAAATAACATTAAAAAAGCAGAAAGAAAAAATGACCTTGCCCAGAGAGAGAAAAATAAATGCATATTAAATATTTCATGTATCGTATTGGTAAAAAAAAAAACCATAAACAAATTATCTTTTAAACATAAATTTTGCATGGTAAAACGTTGTTCTTTTATTTATTTTTTGTATTTTTTTCTCAAAGTGAAAAAAAATTGCTATATGAACACGGTTTGAATATGGTTCAGTGACTTGTATATTATTTTTCCTTTAAAGTATTCCAATGACTGAGTTACAATTTTTTTTCCTTTTTTATTTTCATTTTATAAAAGATGAAATAAAACCTTTAAGGTATTTTTTTAATATTTAATAAAAAAAAAGAATTATGTATTTTATGATATAAATACCATATCATGTATGATATGAATTCATCTTATGTATGTGTATCACACACATTAGGTAAAATACACTCGCAAAATTTGAAATTGTTAAAAAAAAAAATAATTATTTTGAAATCTTTTATGGTTTAAGAGTCCACACACCTTAATCCCTTGCAAAAGTTCCATGAATATATTTAATAAATTTTTTTTACTGTGTATTTTTATATGTTTTATATGCTACTAGCAACATATTTACACTACACCTTTTGTTATAGATTCCTTAAATAGCCTTCGGTGTCCAGTTTAAATTTCCTACTGTTTTGTGTAGATGATATTAGAAAAAAGGACACTTTGTAAATCCCAGCAAAACCACAAATTACCAAATAATGTGTAAAATAAAACGGGGCCAATGCTTTACACCTTACTTCATTGATGAATTTTACAGGCCTTGAGCCTCAAGGTAATTTATGAAGGTGATAAAGTACGAGTGCGGATTAATAAGTCCGTGACTTTTTGAATGAAACACAGTTTTTTTGTGCAAAAAAAAATATTTTTCAACATAATCTCCTTTTAGCTCAATACACTAAGTTCAACGTTTCCCCAAAAAATAGGATTTTTCGAGATCCATAAAATAAGCATTTGTTTGATCAATAATTTCATCGTTGAAGCTAAATCTGTTTCCACCGAGCCATTTCTTTAGGTTTGGAAATAGGAAATAGTCTCTGGGGGCTAAATCCGGGGAATATGCGAATGAGGTACCAATCTGTAGCCCAATTCATGGATTTTCGCCATTTAGACTACACACGTGTGCAGCCGTGCATTATCATCAATTGAGAGCAAAGGCGGCACCCATCTTGCAGACAGCTTTCTTAAATCCAACTGATCATTTAAAATCGAAACCACACTGCCATATGAAATGCCTCTGTTATCAACAATCTCACGCACTTTTACTCTTCGATTCGACATTTTCGGGTGTATTGACCTCAGCGTGTGTATTGACCTTCAGCATCATTTGTACGTGTGCGACCACAACGAAAGTCAGTAAACAACTTTTTTGCCATTGAAATCGATGGTGCAGAGTCCCCATAGAATTTATTAAACTTTTCCTTGGTTTGATTGGCGGGTTTTTTTTCGCAAAAAATAATGTTTAATGAGCACTCGAAATTCACTTTTATCAATTTTTAAAAAAATTCCACGAGGTTGTATGTTTTGAACAGCTGTTAAACTCAAAGTAAATGACGGAACTTGCTCAAAATTTGACAGCAGTCTATTAACAGGTGGTACTTGATGGGATCAGTTTTGCTTTTCATATAACTAGTAGGGAAGTTCGAAAAGTCACGGACTTATTGATCCGCCCTCGTAATTGCGACTTATGTACTTACGAGGATGGGAAAAATAATGTGTCTAAAAATAGATTTTCATAAAAAGAAATTATTAAAATTTTACAAATATTTTAAACGTTATAAAATATAATGCAGTCATGATGGGTATCGAACTTGAAAGTCCTGGTTGCCAGCCGATAACTCTACCCACTGAACTATCGACGCATATAATATTTGATTGATATGAAACAAAAAACACAAAGTAATAGAGTTCAAAATTCAAAGTTCAAATTCAAAAATTTTTTTATTTATCACTTTACGTTTATAAATCGTTATAAGCCCAGCAAAAACACACCTTACCAAAAATGAGTCTAGTAATCTAAACTCCAAGGATTTCACCTATTACCCTTTATATTATAATTCTAACTGTTTTTATATGGGATGTCCTAAAAGGTAAGGTGTTCTGCTTACTTGCAAGCTTACGAAAAAATAAATAATAATGGATTACGCGTATGCATATTAATAATTGGTTACTAATAACCAATTATTATTTATTTTTCTGTAAGAAATTAAGTAACGCATTTTACCTCCTGGTAACCAAATATAATTTAACTTTGAGTAAACGACAAGGTAATGCGAAGCAGTGTTGTAAATCCCAATTTCTAATCCGCTTTTTTCCAAAAGGAAATATATAGAAATTAACCCTTTGACGGCCAATGGTTGATAAATGTCTCATATTAAGTTTTTGTCGTATTTTGCCCATTTTTTAACCGATTTTCTTAAATGAGGCTTGTATCGACAGATAATAGTTGTTGCTTTCACACAATACTAACTATTTGGATCAATAAGGTCTCAGAGTTAATAGGATCACCATATATATTTTTGCATAATTTTTGAAACACATTTTCTCGAAACCTATTGGACAACACAGGAGTACAATATTTTGGTAGGACATGGTCCATTCCATTAATTTTTAAAACATCGAGATATTTAGAATTGGTTCACTTTATTTATTACAGGATACTGATACAATTTGGGACATACATATGTATGCCATGGGTCGTCACAGGTCAAAAAAAAAGAAAGTTTTTGCTCAGTTTTAAAAATTTTTTATTCGCATTGAAATTCAAGTTATTTTATATTTAATTTGATTTTTATAGATTTTTTCTCCTGATTTCAAATTTGGTCTCCAAAATTTTCAATCTCTTTACAAATTTGAAAAATTTTATAAAAATGATATTTCGGAACAACAGTTAAAACTCGATTTTTTCCCCGAGATGTTTTAAAATTTTTTCGTATTCGTGATCTGAATACAAAAATTATTATATATGATGTGTCATAACACAAATAAGTTAAAATAAATTAATTCGACACTACTCTGCAATAATTTGTAGTCTTTTTCCTGTTTACTTACATGATAATTTGTTTTATTAAACACTTTTAATTCATAAATTAATAAAACACCCATTAATAAATAAAGTTATTTAAACAATTAGCAATGACCCATTATTATTTATATTAAAATAATAGAAAAGGTAAGCCATTACAGGTAACTTATTATTATTTGATTTAAAATAGTAAAATAAGTAACATATTTTTAATTTGAAAATAATGCTGAATGTATGGGGTACTCATTTCAAAGTAATGTATAAAGTAATGATATGTCATTACCATACTTTTGCTAGGAGGTAATTCATTTGTATATCACTCCTATTACCAAAGTTTTGCTGGGATGATAAAGTATCTATGATAAACTATGTTTTTTTTTGTTGTACACTTATCATTTTGTAAATTATAATTAAAGGATTTAATTTGAACTGCTAAAAAAAATTTTAAATATCTCATAAAATAATTTCACAGCTTTGGAGAATCTAAGGATCTAATTAAATGACGATTTTCTATACTTAAAGAAAAATCTTCATCATATTTACAAAATGTTTCATCAATTTTCTTCTAATATAACTTTTCATAGTATTTATAAAGCATTTCATAAATAAAAAATAAAAAAAAAAGGTTGTATAATATTTATGAAATTTTGTATTTTATTACAGAAGGTAAGATTTAATAAGTCGACAGTTTTATGGCAATTTTTGTTGATGTTATTTATGAAATGTTTCATAATATATTTATTGCTAACTGAAATAAATTTTAGTATTTTTTTAAGTACTTTAATACTGTAATACGTTTTGTCCTCCAAAATTAAAAAAAAAAATCTTTTTTTTGATACGTAAGCGGTAAAATGATTTAATGAAAAAAAATATGTGCCAGCCTACTTTTAAATAGTTGACTTTAAAAACTGACGTTTTGGCCAATAATTTCTTTTAAATTCCCCATAGTGCATTGAAAGAAAATTGAAAAAATTCACAAACAATTTATTTAACTTTTACGGAAAAGTACAATAAAGAAAAACTTTCCTAGTGAAATTTTATTGTTGATCTGTTATGAAAATTTTTCCCTTAACGACCTGTCCAGACCCCTTTCGTTAAAAATCAGAAATTTTAAGAAATAGAGGATTTTGAATTTTGCGCAGGAATTTTTTTAAAATTGGGTCTAAAAAGGGCAAAGCTCTCCCCTTAAACGGCCTGTGTAAACCGCTTTGACTAGAAACCTGAAAATTAACATGGAACCTCTACGGCCCTCGCTAACCGTTTTGGTAAGAAAGGTGAAATTTCAGAAATATACTTCAGAGTACAGACTTTTTTACCGAAATGGTTTTTTTTTGGAATTTTTTGTCCGGAAAGTGGTAAAAATGGAGGTTCAAATGGGGAAATGCCCACTGAAACAGCCTGCCTAAAATTTAAAATGTGTGGCCCCTGAAGTGTGATGCGGTACTCTTTGAAATTTTTATCAGAAACGTGTCAAATGAGAATGTCAAAAGGGAAAAGTGCCCAACTTAACGGCCTGGGTAAACCGCTTCGGCTTGAAATCTAACTTTGAAAATATTTGTTTCCGAAAGTACGGCCTTATACACTGCTAAGGCACTCTTTAGAATTTTCTTAAGCAATGTGGAAAAAATGGGGGTTCAGAAAAGTAAAAGTGGTCCTTAAACAGCCTATGCAGTTAAAATATTTCTTAGAGTTTATAATAAGAACGTAGTAAAAAGGGAGTTAATAGTAGGTAAAATGACTTCTTAATTACTCAGCTAAAGCCCTTGTAATTGAACCGCTAGTTTCTCTTCTGGCGTAGAAATTTAATGAGGCATACTTTTTGGAAATTTTAACAGGGAGAGACAAAAAGCGGAAAGTCCCGTCTTAACTTTCAACCCAAACTGTAATTATAAATATTTTATTTTTGCTTTATCAGAAGCAGGAACAATTAAAATATGAGAAGTGTTTTTGCACATTACACTTGAATTTATCTACATTGTAATTCTCACGGAAGACCTCAGCGGGAAGTCTTTTCCACGTACGGCGAGTTCGACTGATGACCGAATTTTACCTGTATTGCGCTGTGCAATCCACTGGACAATTGACAGCAAACGAATGTACTCTACTAGATAAGGGGGCGTTGAGAACAAAAATCTGAGCTCTAGGGATAAGTTTTCTTATCTCAGTAGAACACCTTCTATTCTGGTATCGAAAAAATGACGATGCACCAATGAGTTAAAATAGCTGGACAGCCCACTGTCACTGATATGCACCAACCTTTAGACACAGTCAGAAACTCCAAAATAACCCCAAAAAAATTGAAATAGAATTAAAAAAAAATTAAATTAGGAGGAAAAATTGAAGTGAAAACGGCGCCAAAGACACTTTTTACCAGCATTTAATAAAATTTTCCTTGAAATAAAGAAACAAATTTTACTTAAAATTTGGTAAAAATTTCTAAATTTTAGAATAATTTCACTATAGAGAAGTAAATTTTTATTAGAAAACAGTAAAATTTCCTCGTAATTAGTTCATATATCATCTTTAATTTTACTGTTAGGAAATGTTTCCTTGGTTTAAAAAAAAAAAAATTATTTTATTTAAGTTCATTTAATAATTTCTTTTTTACGAAAAACTAAGAATAAACTCCCTTAAAATAAAAAAATATTTTCTAACATCAAGTTAAATAGCACTTCTTTTAAGTGAAAATTCTTCTCAAATGTGATAAAAATTTTCAAATAAATATAAAACTGTTTCTATGGTAAAGGTATTATATTTTAAAGTACTTTGCACTCACTGTGTAAGTATTTTCCCACTTTTGGAAGACTTACGCTTTCTGAGGACCCTGCTTTTAACAAGCATTTTGCTATACATTTTTGTCTTTGAATTAAATTGAATTATACTAAACTCATGCATTTAAAATATAAATTAAATTCCATTGGCAAAAATGTAAACAAATTAAAAAAATGTACTGCAGAATATCCTGAAACGTAATGAATTGTAACAAAGACAGATTCTTTTCGTAGTTAATTAAATGTTCTCCTTGAGAGAACTACAAAAAGGGACGCCCTAAGTGACACACGACATATACGACTAAGGAACACTGGAGGTCCTTTGTCTTCTTAAATTAACTAATTTAAGAAAATCGTTGCAAAAATACAAAATATCACAGTTGAATTTCTTGTTATTATTGGAAAATGGGAAAATTTCATAAGTTTATTTTATGACATTTTTAGCTTAAACTTTAATTGACATGTATAAATTTTATTTTTTTTATTATTAAGTGAAAAAAAAATAGTTTTAGGGCCTTCGCTAAATATAAAGTTTAATAGGCGCAACGTTAATTATAGGACAGCTATTATGCCGTTATGTATAAAATGTGCTTGCGATATTTTTTATTGTAGTCAGCAAACAAGATTATTACATAGAAGCGCAAATTCGAAATTTTTTACCTTTTGCAAACAAAATTTTAAAATATATTTAGGCTACCCAGCAAAACCACACATTACCAAATAATGTGTAAAGTAATGTGTAGCCATATGGGCTCATGGGTTACTTTACACCTCACTTCACTGATGAATTTTACAGGCAATGAGCCTCAAAGTAATGTATATTCCCATTACTTTAGAGGTGATAATGTAAGGGGTTACTTATATGGTTACGAGAATGGAAAATGTAATGTGTCTTAAAATAGATTTTTAAAAAAGAGGAATTTTTATTAAAAAAAATTATTACAAATATTATAAATATTTGTAGTTAAAAATAATGTGGTCAAGATGGGAATCGAACCAGGGAACTCTGGTTGCCAGCCAAGAACTCTACCCACTGAGCTATCGACGTATATAGTATTTGATTGCTTTAAACTTAAATAAATTTTTGAGCTTCGTTTTTTCGCTAGTGTTGTCAAAGCAAACATACATTACCCTTTTGCTAACAAAAAAACACAAAGTAATGTATCTAAAAATAGATTTTCAAAAATATTTCAATTATTACTTTACATTTATAAATCATATATTGCGTAATCAACAATGTGTTACTTATTACTTTATGCTGGCAAATAATGAAAAAGGTAACGATCTATCATGCACGATAATTTTTTTAATGGATACTTTAATTTGTTTCCTTTAAAAATATTTTTTCTTTAAAATTAAGAAAATTAACTTATTTTTTTTTTGAAAATATACTGAAAATAAGATAAACATGTACCTAAGGTTATTATTTCTTAAAAATTAGAAAACTTTTTCTTGAAAAAAAAATATTTTTTATTCAAATTTTTAAAATTTTTCTGAACTAAGTTGCATGAAAATTTTCCTTAGAATTAGTTCATGAGTTTCTAAAACCAAATAAATTAATTTATTTATTTTTTACTTTTTGTTTTTAATTGCCTAAAATAATTTTTAGAAAACATTTCTTAAACATTAGAAAGTTGTAGACTTAAAAACAGAATTTAGAAATGGCTTCCTGAAATTTAGTTAATTTTACTACTCGCGAGAAAAAATGAACACATATTAAGTTCACATACTTTCTCATTTTAAAAACTAAATGGGAGGAAATTATGTTCTAATCTTTGTTTTTTCTTAAAACTAAGATGTTTTCTTAAAAAATGATATTTATATATATACTTTCTTTTTTCCTTAAATCAAGAAATATTACTTAAGAAAGATATGAACTATTTCTGAGTATATAAACTATTTCCTTTTTACCCAAACATAGGAATTTTTATTCATATTGAAATTTTTTTTCTAAGATTAATAAAATTTGACTTAAGTTGAGGAAAATTTTTAAACTATTTTGAAGGAAATTTTAGATTAATTTTTAGTTCATGTCTTCTTTTTTTTTTTTTTTTTTGAGTGTAGACTTTGAAGCTACTGCCCATAAATGAGAGTTATGTTCCATCTTCGGTCGGATAAAGGTCCTACCCAAAACCCCTTTTGCTGCATATCTTTAAAATACTTTTACCCTGTGGTGTGGTCAGTAGGCAATGACGGTTAAAAATGGAAATGTGCTCCATTTACTAAGATGGGATTTTTGGAAATTCTATGGGAGTGACAAAAAGGGGAACATCTTTGTATAAACCCTCTTCAAACTCTAAGCTAAAAATTTGAAATCTGTAACTTAAAATTGTTGCAATAACTACAAAAATGATAAATAAATTTATTAACACAGGAAATTTCCTAGAAAAAATATTAAAACTTTGTTTTCACGAGGGTGTATACGAGAGTAGCAAACAAATCAACTTGAAATGCCAAACAGCATTTTTAAATATTCGATTGTATGTGACATGCCACATCCCCTCGTACCATTATTCAGTCTATTTTTAAAACAATGTTTAGCCAGATTGCCAGATTACGTACATATTGGCAAAATTTGTTAGAATATGTTAAACAGAAGCCGATTTAAAAAAGAAAAAATATCACAAACAATTTTTTCACCAACAAAAATTTGTATTTTACCACAAAAAGTTTTTCTCATCCAAAATCGTTTTTTACCTTAACAAAGTTTTTGGGAACATAAATTTTTTAGATGAAAAAAAAATTTTTGAGGTAAAAAAATATGACAAAATAATTGAATCCCTAATTTTTACACTCATTTTTATTTTTTACCGCTAAACTACTTCTTAATACTAAGCAGCTTAGGAGAATAAAAACAGCCTGAGTAAAAATGAGCAACCCTGCTAACTTCTTCGCGCCGTTTTCGCCATTTCAACGAGCATAGCTAGATCGGCTTGAAATTACATAAGGTTTACAAATATTTATATATACTTTGTGTTCCAAACGCAGTGAGGAAATAAAAGTTTGGCGTTGCGGGATGGTCTAATATTTCCCCAACTTTCGATGCGAAAAAAAAATTTTATTTTTATTTTAACATATATGTTTAAGAAAGATAAAGGGTAAAAACTATTCGGCTCAGCCATATATAACCCTTTTACTTGTTCTTGTTTATTTTCCTTCACGGAAGTCTACACATTTTTTTTAACTATATCTCAGAATTTTATTTATTAGTTTTTTCTACATCGTTTTTCTTTTATTTTATTTTTTTTTAAGATCCTTTGGTCAATAACACAATCTGTGTATGTGTGTGTTGTGCTTTTATTCTTGTTCCATTTTGTTTAGTTTTTCTAATTTTTTTGTTTGTATAAGTTCACTGTGTCTTTAAGTAGAGTTTGTTTAACTTTTATCTATGAGTTGTGTAAGTTGGATGGCTTTTTGTTTGTTTTATCTTTGTGAAAGTGTAGGTAATAAATAATCTATGTAGAAAAAGTGAAAACAATACTAAGGAAAGTATTTAAAAAAAAGACATGAGTAAACAAAGTCTTTAAATTTTAACTAATGCAGAATACATGTTAAATATTTTTGTTATACAATGTTAATAATATTTTTTGCTTAATTAAAAAAAGTTTTTCAATATTTAGTTTACTAAATAACAATTTGTGTTTATGGGTTTTCTATTATTTAAACATATAAAATTGTTTTTAAAGCATAAAAATATCGAACGTATCGGTAATATTAATTATAAAATTAAATGTTTTACTGGCCAAAACTACATATTTTAAAATCAATAAACTATTTCGATTTGATTATGAGAATATTAATTTATTATTTTTATAAAACTAAACATTTGTCAAACTTAATAAATAAATATACATTAAATAATTTTATTGAAATTCTAGTTAAAATCACGTTAAATTCAGAAGTTTTGTTTCTATCAGTTTTAAAGGCTTGAATTTAATTTTCAGTAAATTTAATTTCAACAATATATTGTTAGCATAAATTTGAGTTTAAAATACATGTAATTGTTAAAAAAAAAACAACAGGTACTATTTAGAATTTGAAATCTACTTGTCTTCAAGCTTAAATTAAAGCACTTCAAATTTCAAAGATTTTGTGAAATTAAGATTTGAATTTATCATACCAACTGTAAATGTACAAAGTAAAATAAGAACTTCTTATGGTTACCGACAAAGACATTTCATAATGACTTATCATACTTATGAATGCTACAGACATTCATATTTCAAAAAGCCACAACAAAATGGTGACATGAATTAGTTTACGGTTACATAATTCTTAGCTGAATGTCTTATAAGGCCATAATTTTAAATATTTGAAACAGAGATCATTATAAGGCACACACACAAACATATGTATAAGTAAACAAATTTTCTCCTGGATATTCATTTTAATATTATAAACCATAAAAGAAAAAGTAAGTTGTCAAAAAATTGTATACCTTTATCAGCGAGCATAAAAACGTTAATTTAAAAATTTTTATTTAAAATTTTTTGATTAATATTTTCATAATTTGCCTTTAATTTTTTGACTTAAGATTATAATATAAGATTTACCTTAAAAAAAGTTAAATTTCTTAGAAATATTTAAAGATGTATTTTTTTTATTTAGAAACTATGTGGTATTTTCCTACCAAAAGTTATGAAAGAATAAACTTTTGCTACTTCCTTATGTACTTTGAAATATTTTATAGAAATAATAGAATTTCGCTCTAATACAAACTCACATAACAATGTGGTTACTATGTTGGTGAAAAGCTTTCACACAGGAGTGGTTGCAATGAAGGTGATCACAGTATGTAATTTATATTGCCATAATTTGGGGCAAGACTATTTTGTAGTTAATACTAATTTAAAAATGTTTCGTAAGTGCCTTGAATCCCTTATCAGTTGTTGTATGTTCCCTAATCTAGGAATATCCTTAATATCTAGGAATAATTGTAAACGCTATATTATAACTATATAACATAGAATACATATGTGTGTCAGTGTTTTAGTTACAAAAAGGTATACAAGATATAGATTGGTTACCATAGACTCGTACATTTATTTTATTCTACATGTATTTTACTTTATTTCCTCCCCTCAGAGTGGCAGTTGTTATCGTCGTTAAAGTTTCCATGATGTGACTTTAAAAGTTTTGAATGTTTGTTCGTCGTTGTAATAAAGTATCAAGGGACCAGGAAATTTAAGCTTAAAGCAAGTATTTAAATTATGACAGTTAAATATAGAACCTTTATACTTTACACTTTTTCATAAAAAGTACTTTTTTAATAAACGGTACTTTTTTAATAAAAGGTACTTTTTTAATAAAAAGTACTTTTTTAATAAAAGGTACTTTTATAATAAAAGTACTTTTTTAATAAAAGGTACTTTTTTAATAAAAGGTACTTTTTTAAAAAAAGGTACTTTTTTAATAAAAGGTACTTTTTTAATAAAAGGTACTTTTTTAATAAAAGGTACTTTTTTAATAAAAGGTACTTTTTTAATAAAAGGTACTTTTTTAATAAAAGGTACTTTTTTAATAAAAGGTACTTTTTTAATAAAAGGTACTTTTTTAATAAAAGGTACTTTTTAATAAAAGGTACTTTTTTAATAAAAGGTACTTTTTTAATAAAAGGTACTTTTTTAATAAAAGGTACTTTTTTAATAAAAGGTACTTTTTTAATAAAAGGTACTTTTTTAATAAAAGGTACTTTTTTAATAAAAGGTACTTTTTTAATAAAAGGTACTTTTTTAATAAAAGGTACTTTTTCAATAAAAGGTACTTTTTTAATAAAAGGTACTTTTTTAATAAAAGGTACTTTTTAATAAAACGTACTTTTTTAATAAAAGGTACTTTTTTAATAAAAGGTACTTTTTTAATAAAAGGTACTTTTTTAATAAAAGGTACTTTTTTAATAAAAGGTACTTTTTTAATAAAAGGTCCTTTTTTAATAAAAGGTCCTTTTTTAATAAAAGGTCCTTTTTGAATAAAAGGTCCTTTTTTAATAAAAGGTACTTTTTTAATAAAAGATACATTTTTAATAAAAAGTACTTTTTTAATAAAAGGTACTTTTTTAATAAAAGGTACTTTTTAATAAAAGGTACTTTTTTAATAAAAGGTACTTTTTAATAAAAGGTACTTTTTTAATAAAAGGTACTTTTTTAATAAAAGGTACTTTTTTAATAAAAGGTACTTTTTTAATAAAAGGTACTTTTTTAATAAAAGGTACTTTTTTAATAAAAGGTACTTTTTTAATAAAAGGTACTTTTTTAATAAAAGGTACTTTTTTAATAAAAGGTACTTTTTTAATAAAAGGTACTTTTTCAATAAAAGGTACTTTTTTAATAAAAGGTACTTTTTTAATAAAAGGTACTTTTTAATAAAAGGTACTTTTTTAATAAAAGGTACTTTTTTAATAAAAGGTACTTTTTTAATAAAAGGTACTTTTTTAATAAAAGGTCCTTTTTTAATAAAAGGTCCTTTTTTAATAAAAGGTCCTTTTTTAATAAAAGGTCCTTTTTGAATAAAAGGTCCTTTTTTAATAAAAGGTACTTTTTTAATAAAAGATACATTTTTAATAAAAAGTACTTTTTTAATAAAAGGTACTTTTTTAATAAAAGGTACTTTTTAATAAAAGGTACTTTTTAATAAAAGGTACTTTTTTAATAAAACGTACTTTTTTAATAAAAGTTACTTTTTTAATAAAAGGTACTTTTTTAAAAAAAGGTACTTTTTTAATAAAAGGTACTTTTTTAATAAAAGTACTTTTTTAATAAAAGGTACTTTTTTATAAAAAAGGTACTTTTTTAATTAAAGGTACTTTTTAAATAAAAGGTTTTTTTTAATAAAAGGTACTATTTTAATAAAAGGTACTTTTTTAATAAAAGGTACTTTTTTAATAAAAGGTACTTTTTTAATAAAAGGTACTATTTTAATAAAAGGTACTATTTTAATAAAAGGTACTTTTTTAATAAAAGGTACTTTTTTAATAAAAGGTACTTTTTTAATAAAAGGTACTTTTTTAATAGAAGGTACTTTTTTAATAAAAGGTACTTTTTAAATAAAAGGTTTTTTTTAATAAAAGGTACTTTTTTTGACAAAAGGTACTTGTTAACAAAGGTACTTTTTCAAAAAAGGCACTTTTTCAAAAAAGGTACTTTTTTAATAAAAGGTACTTTTTTAATAAAAGGTACTTTTTCAATAAAAGGTAATTTTTCAATCTGTAGGGGAACATGCCAGAGTATAAGTTAGAAATTTCTTATAAATATTAAAAATGTTTCCATTTGTGTTTGTTATAATCCAGATAATAATCCAGAGCCTGAAATTTATACTAAATTGCCACTACTAATAAAAATATGGTTTTATTGTTTTTTTTGTTTGAATTTACCTACTACTACTTTTAACAGTAGACATTTGTGTCAAAATTATTTCTTTGTTGTTTCTTCAGACTAATTTTTTTAATGTAACTATTTCTCTTAATGCATACACTGCATTTTTTTCGGAAACTTTTCTTTTTTATTCTTAGTCTTAATGTTCTTTAATGGTCTTTAAATCGATTTTGGTAGTTTTTGCTTCAAAATTGCGAATGTCGCTGACAAACATATTCACTTAAAATCAGCAAGATCCCCCCAGGGAAAAATATCATAAAGTCTCAATTTTATCGACAATAATTCTTTATAAAAATTCTCAAAATTTTAACCCAAATTTAAAATGAAATCCTTAATGGTAATAAAGTTTGGCACTACTTAAGCCTTTAGTCCTTTTAAGTTTCGCTTTTACAAGACAATCAGCGCCATAAAAGTTCATTAAACCACTTTTACAACGAAAAGAAGAAAAAAACGAAAGAAGCATGAAAGTAACTATCTTGAAACATGAGTAGTCAGTAACAAATATATGTTACAAGTTTATAAAGGATATTTTATAGCAAAGATGTTGCAAGCTGTAACATAGTAAAAAACCTATAGAAATTCTCTTCGTGGTACAACAACATCATACAAAAAATAAGCAAGCTTAAATATTTCGGTATGTATAACATTTGGTTAAAGTAATAAATTTTCATTAAAACACAAAATGTTTGCGGGTAAAATTGTGCTATATAAAATTCCAACTATAAATATGGATTTGTTAAAATAATTTAAATTCTTTGTAAAAATATTCTTTAAAAAAAATACAATTTCCATAATGAATATTTTGGTGCTGGAAACAACAAAATGTTTAATTAAAACCAAATTGTTTTAAATGAAACATGATTTGGTTATGTGTGCAAGATTGCATGAAAATATAAAAACCAAATATAAATACAGATGTTTAACATAAATTCAAAATACAAATCTTTATTTGTATATTCACAAAATAACATATAATTTTTTTTAATTGGAATTTACGAGAAATTTATATTACTTTTAATACATTGCACTTTTGGAATTATAGAAAAATAAATTATTGTATAAATAGTCAACTATGCCGAATCTGGTATACAAGAGTGGGCCAAAGTTGAAGAATTTTCCATTCTAATTTTGTACTAGTGTGGAAAAATATTCGAAATCGAGAAAAAATTAAATTTTAAAAATCATTAAAAGTTTTCAATTTCCGATATGCAATTAAATGTTCCGAATTTTGAAAAATTTAATAGTTAATTTATGTCGGATGATACATTGTTTTTTAAGTAAACTTTGAACAACAATTTTTGAAATCGATTGAAAAGTTTTCCAAATATCGCAATTTTTTTTTGACGTCGGTGTTGTTTATCATTTAGTTATAAAACGAATGAAAATAAACCTTGGTATTTTTCCTTGACACTGGCAAAATCTGCATAAACGTAAACGAAAAGTAATAACAAGGACTGTGTACAACAACCACCTTTTCTAAGGCGCATTCGGAGGGACAAATTTTCAATTTTTTATTCGGCTAAAAGTGACAGTCAAAAAATCAATTTTTCCATTATAATAAAAATAACCTTTCCCTAACAATTTTTCAGATAATCATGAACAAAACAAATTACTTTATAAAAAATAACTTCCATTTTACAGTTTATTTGTATTGCAAATGTCGGGCAGAAGAAAAAATTACGCCATTTAGTCCACAAAAAAAAAAATAAAAATTTTCACCCCTTTTCGCATAAATTTGTTCATACAAGAGAAATAAATTTAATAAAAAAGACTTAAGAATTAAAATAATTAATTGCAACTAAATACACTTTCAGTTAGAAAAAAGGGTTTTTTTTATTTCGTAAGTTTGTGTTGTATTTTAAATAAAAGTTCTCAACCTCTAAAAATAACACCCATTAAAATATTTTTAGCAACTTCGGATAATGTTTTAAATAAACTGTTAAAAATTTCGGCAATTTTTTACATTACATTAGAATCGAAAATTCTGCAACTTCGGCCTACTCTATTGTATTCCCTTCTGAAGCATAATGGTATGCTTTATATTTTATTAAAAATGATTTTTACTTTATTATGCAGATATATGAATAAAACTGCGTTTTTAATGTTAAAAAAGTATTGTGACATTTTTGGCCCCAAGTACATAAAAGGGTTAATTTCGATTTATTTTTTTTTTACATATTATTTATCTATATATATATATATATATATATATATATATAAATTGTTGCAAGTGTGTTGTGACTTTATAACTCACGAACGGTCAAACCGAATTCGATTAAATTTTTAGGGTTTGTTCGTATGGTCGTGTACGAAATCGGTCGGCGCGTTCGTGAGTTATGACTTTTCATGCCAACATGTAATTTTTTCCACATAAAAAAATAACAACAAATACGTAGGCGCCCATGAGCGTGTGCTATGGTATGTATACTGTGTGCTGACTTCATACACACGTTAAATACAAGCTGAAGCGCATACACGCATACACATTGACAGCTGTAAGTGAGTGATCATTTTAAGGTTCTTCTGTTTTGAATTGATTTACTTTTTTTTTCATTATTTCCAAATAAAAAAAAACAATAAATTTGATTCAATGTTAATGTTCATGCGTAGCAAAGCACGCCGGGATCCGCTAGTTAATTACATAAAAAAGTAGTTAACTGTCATCAAAATATGAAAATCACGATATTTCGTTAACAATTTCATGAAATATTCATGGTTCGATTTTGACCTTGATAAAAGTGGATGAATTTTACCCTGTTGATCAGTTTTGTGCCAACAAAAGCATTTTCCTCGAAATCTGCCGAAATTAAATAGCTGCTCTCACTAAATTAAATTATACAAGGGAGGTCCCAAAAAAAAATTACTTTTGTAAAAAGTTGCAACCTTATAAAACTCGTTGTTAAGTATTTTTCTTGCACCCAGAGAAAAAACATGTTTGGGGCAATCATATTCGCAGAGCATCATATATTTGTGGGATTATGATTGTGCCACCATAATAACAATAATTTTACCATAATATGGTCCTTTCTTTATCAAAAATTTTTTCCTAAAGAAAAAATTTGATATTAATAATTTTTTCAAGAAAACTTATTTGATTCTATGTTCTTTTTAAAAGAAAAATAATCTTCTAATAGATTCAGATTCTTTTTTTTTAGATAGTCCTCAGAGTCTCAGAATTTTTCTTTTAAAGAAAGTCCTTAGAATCTAAGAATATTTATACTAGAAAATGTTCTTAGAATCTAAGTATTTTTCATGATGAAAAGTCCTCGGAATCTACGAATTTTTAAGAATGGAAGTGTTTTTTTTTTATCTAAGAAGCAGTTTGCAAAATCTGAGAATCTAAAATGTTTCTATCAGAAGAATTTCTAAAAATCTAGTATTTTGTATAAGAAACATTTTTATTTTTATAATAAGTTATTTTAATAATATTCTGAGTACTTTTTACACAAGAAAGTCGTTATTTCACAAGAAATTAATTAATAATATATATTTTTAATATATTAATAATATTAATATTGTTTTTTTGAAAGGAATTAAAATCTTTATATAGCATCTTTTGACAATGAATTTTTTCGACGCCGAATTAATTAGTGTAAATTATAATGTTATATTTATAAGGAATTTTCGACAAAACCCCTAGGGGAAAATTATCATATATTATCAGTTTTACATGGGTGACTGATCTGATACAATTTTGTTTTTTTTTTTAGTAAAACAAGGCCGTATTATGACTGAAAATGTCAAAGTCATGTTTTATTTGATTTCAAATTATTTACTGATTGTTGTAAACATTTTGTAGTTCTATAATTATCATATTTTTTCATAGTCAGAATTTGTTGTCACCACAATATGGTTACAGCTAATCATGTTATTAAATAGAAAGTGGCAATCGTTAAATAATAAAATATTTATTATAATAATGATGGTAGCGACCATATTAATGGTGAGAGCTTATAAATAAACCAATAACTTGATTGTGATAACCGCATGCAGCAAGCATAATATAGTAGCAGTGATCATTTTTTTTCTGTGTGTGTAACTAAACAATCACATGGTAAAAATTGGCCAAATTCAATGAATTACAGTTAAAATTCCTTCATCTCGCACTTTATTCGCCAGATTTAGCTCCCTCGGATTATTTTCTACTTCCAAACTTAAAAAAATGGCTCGGTGGTAAAAGATTTGCGGTTAATGGCTATTTTAAGCAGCTAGACAGTTCTTACTATAAACATGGTATCGAAGTTATTGAATACCGATGGGAAAAGTGTATAAAAAAGGTTATGTTGAGATATAAAAGGTTATGTTGAAATATAAGAAAACATTTTTTCCAATTTTTTTGTGGTTTTATTGTTAGGTCGCCTTATTTTGGGACCACCGATAAACAAATTCACTGAGATTGTTTATTTTTGATGGCTCAAAAAATAATACTAAACAACCTGGTGCCTGGAAACTTAAAATATATGTTCTTTCGGATCTGAATATACATATATGGTAATATATGAGATCATGTATGGCCACATATGACACTATACACGTGTATGATCATGTATGGCTCCACTCAGAAAAAAAAAGTTAGTAGAAAAATTTGTAAACGGTTTTTAATCCCATTTTACTATTTTTGTACTGATTTTTAGTAAAAAAAAATAATATTTAGTAAATCTTTTTTTATTTTGTGAAATATTTATTCATATTTTACTATCAAATACATATGTACCATTATTAATGCCATAATGAGGCGAGTTGGCAAAATTAATTACTATTTTCATAAAAATAATTAATAAAATAAATAAATATTATAAAAATATTATTCTACAAATTACAGAATATTTACAAATTTTTGTTGCTAATTTCATCAATCATTTTACAAATTTTTGAAAACCGATTTGCTAAAATAAGCAAAAAAAAAATTAATAATTTAAAAAAAGTGGATATATAAAATTTTTTAATTCAAACTTACAGCTACAAACTTAAATTGCCCTTAAATGTTACATAGATTTAAAAAAAATGGATCGGAAGTGAATATACCGACTCATGTCTAAAATTAGGACATCCACTTAAAAAAGCACTAAAAACTTTTTTAGTTTTTAGAATCCGCCCTAAAAACAATTAAAATTTGACTTTAAAAGTAAAAAAAAATTAACTAAAATATTTTTCAAAACAGAAATTACCAAATAAAATCAAAATGATAAATTCGTTTATGTTTTAACAATTTTTAAGATTTGTTCTTTTAAATTTGGATTAAAATATTTTTGGAAAAAATTAAATAAAATATAAAAAACAGTTCCTGCGCTCACCAAGAGATGGCACTGCTAGCTTCAAACTTTTTTTTTTCTCAAGTTGGTATAACTGTCCTGAGAACACATGCAAAGTTGCAAGTCATTCTGTCAATTCTTTCTTTGTTTACAAGCCATTTGAAGTTGACGTGTCATTGATTTTTTTTAATATGGAAAAAATTGAATATCGTGCAGCAATTAGACTCTTTGTTTTGAAGGGTTTAAAAGCAAAGGAAATTTATGAACAATTGTTAAAAGTGTATAAGGAGTCCTCACCTTCAAAACGCCCCGTTGAATTTTGGGCTGGTGAATTTAAACGTGGTCGTACCAGCCTTAAAGACGATCTACGCAAGTTTGACTAAGCGTTAAATTGCTAATGCCATAGGCATCTCAGACGAACGAGTACTCCATATTTTACATGAAGAATTACGTATGAAAAAACTGTTTGGAAAGTTAGTGCCGCACACATTAACAATTCAACAAAAACTGGATCGAAAACAAATTCCTCAACGAAATTTGAAGCGTTTTAAGCCAAATAAAACCGACTTCTTGCGTCGTTTTATAACTATGAATGAGACTTGGATCTACCACCATGATCCTAAATTAAAACCAGAACGTTTACAGTGGACTGAAGCTGGTTGTTTAGCTCCAAAGCAGGTGAAGTCACAACGATCAGCAAAGAAGGTTATGGCATCAGTTTTTTTTGGATGCAAAAGGAATTTTGTTGATTGATTATCTTCAAAAAGGTAAAACAATCAACTCTGAATATTATTGCAGCCTTTTGGATCAGCTGGATGAAAAAATTCGTGAGAAAAGACCTGGTTTAAAGAAGAAAAAAAAATCAGTTTTCATCAAGACAATGCACCTGCTCACAAAAGTGTTTTGACGATGGCTAAATTCAAAGAATTAAAGTACGAATTGCTTGAACATCCACCGTATTTACCAGATTTGGCTCCCAGTGACTACTATCTCTTCAGAAATCTCAAACAATTCCTTCGTGTAAAGCATTTTTCGTCGAATGAAGAGGCCATAGCAGCCGTAGACGGTTATTTTGCAAAGCTTCCGGAACAGTTATAAGAATGGGATAATATTATTGGAAGATCATTGGAACAAGTGTATTGAGCATTGTTGGGAGAATCATATTCGAAGAGCATCATATATTTTTTTGGATTTATGATTGTGCCAACCATAGTCGTACTATATTATGGTTATCATATTATGATAATAAAATATCCATAATTTTACCATAATATTAACCCTACAGTTATAATATGATCCAAAAATTACCATATTATAATTCTAAATAAACATATGAACATGAATTTATCATAATATGATTGCATGTAATCATAGCATGCTCAAAATATTATTACATTATGGTCCCCATAACTATATAATGATTTTTGAATTATTATAATATGATCCATATAAAATCTTTATATATAGTCTTTTTGACAATAAATTAATTATTGTAAATAATATAACATGTATAAGGAATTTTCGAAAAAAAATCTTCTAAAGTTTAAAAAAAAATAAACTGGATCTTAATAGGTCAATTAATGAAATGTTTTAATGCCACATGAAAGGTATTTTCTACCCATCTGATATTTGTCTAGTTTAAGTAAATAATATATGATTGTTTTTTTTAACATTTTGGTTCTTATGAAAACAAGACAATACTCGTATTAGGACTGTAAATGTCAAAGTCATGTTTTATTTCATGTATAATTATTATTCATTGATTGTTGCTAGCATTTTATGGTTGCATAATTATCATATTTTTTTCATAGTCAGAATTTTTGTTACCACAGTATGGTTACAGCCAATCATTTTATAAAATAGAAGGTGGCAATCATAAAATAGCAAAGTTTTCCGTAATAACAGCAAAATTTTTAGTTGCCATTACAGACTTTTTTTGGTGAGTGCATATTGAGCGATCGATATGAGTTTAACTATTTTTCCTCACTGTTGAATCTGTCGAAGGATTTTGCAATTTTTTAACAAGGAGGTAAAGCTAATTCGAGTACGCTGAATACAATGGTAAAAGCTGTTTTTCAAGTTTGCCCTCGTATTCGCGATATTCGTGATTAAAAATTTCAATACTAAAGTACTATAAAACAATATTTTTTATACTTTTGGGATCATTTTTGAATATAAATCAATCCAACTCTCATAAATACAATTTTTTGCTATTTTTTTTGGCTGAAAACATTTTTTCTCGCGATATTTTTTTTCGAAAGCAATTTTTTTCTTAACTCTATTGAGTATTTTTCTAAACCTATTTGAATATACACAAAATAACATAAAATTGTAGTTTTTCTTTGCAAAAAAAAAATATTTTTTATATAAAAAAAAAACAAATTTAAAAAAATTTGAATATACACAAAATAACATAAAATTGTAGTTTTTCTTTGCAGAAAAAAATATTTTTTATATAAAAAAAAACAAATTTATAAAAATTGTTTTAAAAAAAATAAAAGATATCAATAAAAAAATTTTGTAAAAATATTTTTTCCGCAAATAAAAACTACATTTTTATGTTATTTGTAAATATTCAATAGAGTTAAAAAAAATCTCGAGAAAAATAGCGAAAAGTTGTATTTTACAGGGTTGGATTGATTTAAATTCAAAAATGACCCCAAAAGTATAAAAAATATCGTTTTATGGAACTTTAGTATTGAAATTTTAAATCGCGATTAACGCGAATACGAGCGCTAAGTTTAAAAAATGTCTTTCACCATTGAATTCCGCATACTCGAATTAGCTTTACAAGTAGGGTGCCCAGCTTATTGAAATTTGCGGCTAGCAGAGGGTTATTAAAACCAATCGGTTTGAAAAAATCAACAATATTTTTCTTCAAAACTTGTCAATTTAATAAAAGTTATCAGCAAATCGACAGTTTTGTTTACTGCAAACAGTTTGAGATTTTCTAATAGTACTTACGTATGTTTCATTTATTTTTAAAGGTAATTTAGAAATTATTATTTTTTTTTTCAAACCAAAATTGTTGTCAATGTTTGTTTGTCTTAAATTCTTATCTGTTGTTTTGTTTGTTGCAAATTTCATTAAGTATTTTTATTAAATTTTTCCCATTCTTATACAAAATATTATACATTTATACAAACATATGTTTTCATTTTTATATTAACATTTGAAGGTCTTTCTTCACAGGAAATGAGAAAAACGAAAGTATATAGCAAGTTTTATCTATAATCTTATTAAGAAATTATTACTAAATATATTTTTCAAATTTTTATTTCAAAATATAAATATTTAGGTTAATCGTTTTTCGTAAATCTTCATAAGAATTTTCAAAATATCACAAAAAATATATTTATTAAATTTATCCAAATTAAAGCCATAGTCACTTAAATATGTAATTAGAAAAATGATCAAAATATTAAAACTTTTACATGAAACTAATAATAATCATGTGATCCTTTTTTTATTGAATCAGTTACTGAATTAATTGATTATTAATTTATTATTAATCGGAGGAATTTAATGAACGATTCGCGGTTAAAGATAATTGTTAAAATTGGGACATAATTTGTTTATAACTATTTGCAGTAAGGACATTTTCGAAAACTTGGATTTAATGCTGTCATTCGAGCGATATATTTCATTTATTTGTTTTCACATACGTTTTTAGATATATACTTGCAGGCAAAGCCCGCTACGTTGCTAGCATAGAAAAATGTGGCCCGGGCTAAAGCCCGGAACTTGCATACTAAATTGCAACTTTCTAGTTTCAGCGGTTTGGGCAGGGCGTCCAGGGGGAGACCTTTACCCTTTTAGCCCCTCCCCGTAGGAATTTACAAAAATTGCTCTTGCGTGGCTGTCTACGCCGTAGGGGAAATCTATATATACCGAATTTCAATTTTCTAGCTGCAGCGGTTTTGGCAAGTCGTCAAGGGTGAACTTGCACTTTTGTAAATTTTCACTTTTGCAAGTTCGCACATTTGCACTTTTGCAAATTTGTACTTTTACTTATTTGTACATATGCACATTTTCAAATTTGCACATTTGCACATATGCGCATTTACATTGGCGGAGGAATCTATGTACCAAATTTTAACTTCCCAGCTCAAGCGGTTTTGGCAGGCCGTCAAGGGGAAGAATTTTAGCTTTTTTGCCCTTCCGCGTTGGACTTTCAAAAAGCCTCGTTTATCTGTTATCTACACTGAAGAAGAAACCTGCATACCAAATTAAAATTTTTTAGTTTCAGCGGTTTGGGCTGGCCGTCCGGGGGGGGGAGATTTTTCCCCTTATTACACCTCTCAGTAGGAATTTCCAAAAATCCACCATTGGTGGATGTTTACGCTGAAATTGGGACATATGTACCAATTTTTAACTTCCCAGCTCTAGCGGATTTGGCAAGTTGTCAAAGGGGAGAATTTTTTCCTTTTTTGCCCTCCCCGTTGGATTTTCCAAAATTAGCATCTTAGCTACACTGGAGAAGGAGCCTGCATACAAAATTTCAACTTCCTAGGTCGAGCGGTTTCGCCAATCTGTTAAAGGGGAGACATTTCATCCTTTTAAACCCCATTTTTACCACGTCCCTGGCTTAAATTCTAAAATGTAACTCATCAGTGAGTTAGTCCATAGACCAGGTAATATATGTTTCATATTTCCGGTATCTTGCTATTTCGGTGCGGGCAGGCCGTTAAGGGGGAGATTTTCCCTCTGTTGACCCTCCCCGTAGGAAGTTACAAAAATCCTACCTGAGTGGATGGCTACAGCTCAGGTGGAACCAATATACACAATTTCAACATTCCAGCTCTAACGGTATTGGCAGGCCGTCTAGGGGGAGAAATTCACCATTTTCGGCCCCTCCCCGTTGGGTTTTTCAAAAATCACGTCTTATCTGTTATATACACTGGAGAAGGAGACTGCATACCAAATATCAGCTTCCCATGTCCAACGGTTTGGGAAGGCCGTCGAGGGGGAGAATTTCACACTATTTCCAAAAATCACAACTTAGCTGCACTGGAGAAGGAGTCTGCATAACAAATTTCAACTTCTCAAGTCCAATGGTTTGTTAAGGCCGTAGGGGGGAGACTTTTCGCCCTTTAAACCCCCACTTTTACCACATCCATGGTTAAAATTCTAAAATGTACCTTATCAAGGAGTTAGAACATACTCCCAGGAAGGCGTATATCAAATTTCAGATTTCTAGCTAAAGGGGTTTAGGCAGGCTGTGAAAGAGGAGTTTTCCCCCCATTTTGCCCTCCCCGAAGAAATTTAAAAAAACCCCGTCTTAGCGGATGTCTACGCCGAATGAGGAACCTACATATCAAATTTAAGCTTCCTAGCTCCTGCGGTTTGGGATGAGCGATGTTGAATGAGTGAGTCAGTCAGTTGGTCATTCAGTCAGTCAGTCAGTAACGTTATTCCTTTATATATAGAGATATTTTTAATATTCTTAAAGAAATGTCTTTTCAACATATCCTTGAATTTAAAGAGTAGAATTGTGTTTTCGCTGTACATATTAACGTATTTTGAGCTTTAGTGGATGAATGCTATAGCTTAAGGCAATTTAATTGTTATGTAAGTAGAATAATAAATTCGTATAAAAATGGTATTAAAATTTCTAGATAATAACACACAATTCCAGGAATTTTATTACTGTTATTTAACATTTAAATGCGTAAATATTGCAAGAATTTAAAATTTTGTTAATAACTTCAAAAATAAATAAAACGCCGTTATGACTAAAATTTATGCTTCAAATCGCGATTAACGGCTAATCTCAAATATTGTTTAACTGTATTTTTTTAATATACTAGTTTAAATTGTCGAAGCGCTAACTATGGCTAGGTAGTTCATGTAAGTACATTTTTGTTGTCGTTAACTGGAGAACATTGTTAACCAAATACGTTTGCGAATCCATATGCAATATGATCACTGCTACTACATTGTGCTTGTTGCAATCGGGTATGGTTGTCGGAACCAAGTTATTGGTTTTCTAACCTTCAACATGGTCGTAACCATCATTATTTAGTAAATATTTTACTATTTTATGATTGGCATATTCAGTTTTATAGCATGATTGGCTGTAATCATACTGTGGTAACAAAAATTCTGACTGTAAAAAATATGATAATTATGCAACGATAAAATGCTGGCAACAATCAATAAATAATGACTTTGAAATTTACATTTAGTCATAATATCCCATTACTGCCTGCCCATATATCGGCTCGTACGATTTTGATGAAATTTGGAAATATGTGCCCGGAAGACCATAGAAGTTGATAGAAAAAAAAAAAAAAATTTTTACCTCAGCTCCGACCTGAGATATGACATGGGTATTTAAATACCCGACAGGCATTGGTGTGAAGTATTTACTTTCACTTTACCATATCTGGCAAAAAAACACCCAACACTATATTGTTGACATTTTCTTTATTGTTGACATTCGAAAAATGTTAAAAAAAAATGATAAACCGTTATATTTACCTATAAACAATTTATGCCGATTAACAATTGTAAGTATACATAATTTTTTTCATTACGTTTTACAAATATTTTTATTGTATAATTATAAATACATATAATAATTTTTAGATTATCGCAATCTAATACTAAATTTTTGGATTCAAAATGATTCGTCGACAGAAAATTCAAACTGCTAAAGAATTGCAAGCCCTTTTTGATAGTTGTTTTGATGAGGACAGTGATGGAGAAGAGAACTTTATCCAAAACGCAGACGCCGTTGATATCATCATTACGCCTCCCGATGATGTCGATAATCTTAGTGACAATGAAGAATTGGACGACAATGTTCAATTGTTGCGCGATGAGCCGGAGCTGCCTAATGAGATTACGGGCCAATTCGAAATCGAATGTACTTATAATGACTGCAACGAGTATATGCCAGCAGGCGGTGATAATGATACGGTAAGTTTTGAAACCGAAGAAGAACAAGAAGAAGATGATACACCGGTAGCCTCAACATCTAGTGGTCGTGGTCGTAAATCAACATTAAATTCAAAAAAGGCACCGAAGCGACCCAGAATCGATGAAGGAATCAAACCAAAATGGTCTCGGTCACATAATTATAAATTTGATAAGACTCCATTTGATGATACGGCTAATTCATACAAAGCGTTGTATGAAAGAATTGGTGCAGCTTTGGGAGATGTTTATCGATGAGGAGGTTTTAAATCTGTTGGTCAATTCAACCAACCAATACGCTGCGACCAACAATTGTCCATCATTCATAACATCAACTAGCGAAATGAAAACATTTTTGGGCTTGTTGTACATCACAGGCTACCACACTTTGCCGCAAATGCATAATTATTGGTCAAATCGAGAATCAATGGGATGTGCGCTAATAAAAGAATGTATTTCAAGGGACAGATTCAAACGAATCAAACAATTCTTTCATGTGTGCGACAACTCAGCAGTGGATCCGAAAAACAAATTTGCAAAAGTCGCACCATTGAATGATTTATTGAACAAAAAATTTTTTCAATTCGGTGTATTCTCTCACCACCTTTCGATTGATGAACAAATGATTGCATACTACGGCCGGAATTTGTGCAAAATGTTTATCAAGGGTAAACCAATTCGTTTTGGATACAAGTATTGGTGTTTGGCTTCGGTTGAAGGCTATTTGTATCAGCTTATTCCATATGCTGGTGCATCAGAACAGGTGGACCCAGGTTTCGGGTTGGGAGAAAGGGTAGTCCTATCGCTGCTGTCACATGTGGAAGATCGCGCCAAGCACACGGTTACATTTGACAATTTTTTTACAAGTCACAAACTAATGACTCGTTTGTCAAACGATGGATATTTTGCTTTAGGAACTGTTCGTGATAATCGGACCAATCATGCCGACTTAATGGTCATCAAGGAAATGAAAAAGAAGCCTCGCGGGATGTCTGACTTTCGTTTCGATAAGAATAATTCTATACTCGCAGTGCGTTGGAATGATAATGCGGTAAGTTATTCACAACAATCTATTATGTCAATAGGTTCATTCTTCGCTTTACCTCCATCATTGATATGGTCTTAATTAACTCTTATTTTTCAGGTCGTTACCTTATTATCAAATTTCCTTAGCCATACACCAATGGTCCGCGCAAAACGGTATGATAGAAAGCAACGAAAAATGGTTGCTATTGAGCAGCCCCATTTGGTCAACCAATACAATCAGCGCATGGGCGGGGTTGACCTTTTTGACAACGCAATGAATAATTACAGAATTCGGATCCGGGGAAAAAAGTGGTACTGGCCATTGATAACAAATGCGTTCGACGCGGCTATGGTAAACGCGTGGAAACTACATTGCTTTTGCCGGAAGTATGAAAACAAGCCAGCAATGCCACAATTCGACTTTCGAGTGGAGGTGTGCGAATCCATTATGATCAGGTCGAACTATCATCATCCTGGTAGAAAGTCGGCTTCTGGGGCACAACTGGAAATGCGTTACGACCGCATGGATCATTTTATAGGAAAACTCAATACTCGTCATCGTTGTCCGCAATGCGGTGGGAAAACTGAGTATGGCTGTTTGAAGTGCAAGGTGAATTTGCAATTTGAATTTTTTAGTACACACCATGGACTGTCGGGTATTTAAATACCCATTGTCATTTGACCGTATCTGAAGGCCAGGTGTGTTGACATATCACTTCCGGATTTTTTTCCATTGCATAGTGGACAAGTTAAGCTATCTGATAAAAGTCGAAATTTTTAATTTTTCCCATTTTCCTATGTTTAGCAGCACTTTTCCTGAGCATTTTCCGACAAAGAAAAAACATCGATTTTTGTCTGTGAAAAACAAAAGAAAAACAAAATAAAGGAAAATCCTGCTAAATTTTTTAATTTGGTCCAATCTTTCTTCTTTACTTAAAAAAAAAAAATGTCGCGATATCTCTCACCTGGACCGCACAATTTTTTTTTATGTGTCAACACTTTCTTGGGTATTTAAATACCCATTAGGCAGGAATGGGATATTGTCTTGTTTTCATAAAAACCAAAATTCTATCAGTTCAGTCATGTTTTTACTACAAAATGTCTTAAAAACAATCATATATTGTTTACTAAAACTGTACAAATATCAGATGGGTAGAAAATTCCTTTCAAATGTCATTAAAAGATTTCATCAATTGACCCATTAAGATCCAGTTAATTTTTTTAGCTTTAGAAGACTTTTGAAAAGGGTTTTTCGAAAATTCCTTATACATATAATATAATTTACACTAATCAATTCATTGTGAAAAAGATTATATTGAAAGATTTTATATTTTTTTAATTCTTTTCAATAAAAACAATTAGATTTTTTTTCTATAAAAAATATGTTTATTAATTAATTTCTTGTAAAAAGTTCTCAAAATATTAATAAAATGTTTTTTTTAAGAAAAATTCTGTAGAACCCGTTATTTGTTGTACGAAAAGGTTTCTTTCACAAAATAATAGATATTTATAAATTTATCTGATAAAAATATTTCTAGATTTTATGGACTTTTCCTTATACTAAAATTCTCAGATTCTCCAAACTGTTCCTTAGATAAAAGTTCATATATTCCAAAAAAAAACTTTGATTCTAAGGCCTTTCCTTGAAAAAAAAATTATAGATTCTGAAGATTTTTCATCATGAAAAATACTTAGATTCTAAGGAATTTTTCTAATAGAAATATTCTTAGATTTTAATGACTTTTTCTTAAAGAAAAATTTCTAAAAAAAAATCTTAAAAACGTTGATTTAATGCATATTATTTACACATTTAACTAGAAAAGCATATTTTTGCACTTCGACTTAAAATAAAATTTTCAAAAATTCAAATTTTTTAATATATGAAAAAAAAATTATTCAGTTTAATTTCTTCAACCTTCTTAATATTAGTTCTTGGTAATTAATTTTTCAAGCCCAATGTCAATTTTATAAAAGAAAATGTTTATTTTTAATATATGAATATAGAAAAAAAATATATTTCGCTATCTCAATGGATAACTTCTTCAGGGATTTTTTTTCTTATCGCTATCCATTGAGATAGCGAAATATTGGATTAAAAATAAATATTTTCTTTTTTAAAATTGACCTTGGCTTTGAAAAATTATTTACCAAGAACTATAATTTAAAATTAGTATTTCCAATCCAACCCTAAGATCTGCAAATAAACAAATATTAACGCCACGCCCTTAGCCTTTTACGCAAAGAATCTAAGATATTTTTATTAAAAAAGTCATTAGAATTTAAAAAAAAAAATTAATTATTTTTCTTAAAAAAAAGTCAACAGAATCAAAATTTTCTTGAAAGAAAAGTTTTTATAATCTATGATTTTTTCCTTAACAATTTTTCTTTAAAAAGTCCTTAATATAAATTTTTTTTTGAAAAAAACTTATCTAAAGAAAATATTCTTAAATTTTGAAAAGCTTTTTCATAGTTTCTAAGAACTTTTCCTTTAAGAAGTTTTCTTAGATTAGGGATCATATAATGATAATCCAGGAATTATAATATAGTTATGAGGGACTATAATAAGATAAGATTTTGAGAATACTATGATTACGTGCGATAAATTCAATATCATAACATGATTATTTAGGACTATAATATGGTAATTTTTTAGTCATAATATAACTGTAGCGACTATTTTATGGTAAAAATATGGTTATTTTATTATCATAATAGCATAACCATATTATAGTACCACTATGGTTGGTACAACCATAAACTCAAAAATATATGATGCTCTTCGAATATGATTGCCTCAATCATGTTTTTTCTTTGCGTGTGCAAGCAAATAACGTTGATTTAATGCATATTATTTACACATTTAACTAGAAAAGCATATTTTTGCACTTCGACTTTAAATAAAATTTTCAAAAATTCAAATTTTTTAATATATGAAAAAAAAAATTATTCAGTTTAATTTCTTCAACCTTCTTAATATTAGTTCTTGGTAATTAATTTTTCAAGCCCAATGTCAATTTTATAAAAGAAAATGTTTATTTTTAATATAAAAGAAAATGTTTATCCATTGAGATAGCGAAATATTGGATTAAAAATAAATATTTTCTTTTATAAAATTGACCTTGGCTTTGAAAAATTATTTACCAAGGACTATAATTTAAAATTAGTATTTCCAATCCAACCCTAAGATCTGCAAATAAACAAATATTAACGCCACGCCCTTAGCCTTTTACGCAAAGTTTTTAATTTTTGTTTTGAAATTAAAGGAAGATGAAATAGCCTAAAATTATGAATTCATATTTTCATGAATTTTTCAGAATTTTTCTTTTAAAAAAAGTCTTTAAATCTAAGAATATTTCTACTAAAAAAGGCCTTAGAATCTAAGTATTTTTCATGATGAAAAATTCTCAAAATCTAAGAATTTTTAGTTAAAAAAAAAACCCTTGGAATCTAAGTGTTTTTTAAGAATATCTAAGGAACATTTTGCAGAATCTGAGAATTTTACTTTAAGAAAAAGTAGATGGAATCTAAAAATGTTTCTATCTGAAAAATTTCTAAAAATTTAGTATTTTTTATGAGCAACATTTTCGTAAAAAACAACTCTTGGTATCTACAGACTTGTTCTTTTAAAAAAATATTTTATTAATACTCTGAGTTCTTTTTCCACAAGAAAGTTGTTATTTTACAAGAAATTAATTATTATTTAACAAGGTAAATTTAAGAAATAATAAATTATATTTTTTTCAAAAAATTTCTTATTATTGAAAATAATTAAAAAATATTAAATCTTTATATAGAATCCCTGTGGGAAAAAAGGGGTCAGTTGGGAATTGGGACCTGCCCCGGGATAGGTGAAAGCTAAACCGGTTCCGAAAAAACAAATCACGAGATAGGTGAAAAGAGCACCGTTCCTAAAGTACCTATCACGTGACCAGTTAAAAAGTCACGACATGTTCTTTTAGGCCAGTCCTGTGACATGTCACGGAGGGCAATTGTTCCCCTCCTAGGACAAGCCCATGTTAGTGATCGGTCCCGTGACCGGTCCCTTTCACAATGAACCGGTCATGTGACATGTCCTGGTATAGGTCCTTTTCCCACAGGGATCTGTTTCACAATGAATTTTTTTGACTATGAATTTATTAGTGTAAATCAAATATGCCTCAATTTTTCAGACGGAAATTTACGCCATATATGTGTGTGTGTGTGTGTGTGGAATGCCTACGGAGGCGTGTAGTCAGATCTCGTATCTATATTCTCTCTGACAGTTAGGCGGCACTCAGGGCTCTTATGTCCCACTTGTCATGGAATGTATTACGGCTCTCAACCGTCTGGGTAGGAGCAACTCTCTTATCCTGGGATATATTCTGGTCCATGAGGGGTATGAGGGCAACGAAAGAGCGGACTGTCTGGCCAACCGTGGTGCCCGTCTACCCTTCATAGGCCCCAAACCTTTTTGCGGGGTGCCCATGTGTTATATTAGGGAGAAGCTCAGGATGTGGAGAGAGTCAAAATTTTACAATTATTGGCAAACATCCAACGACAGGCCAAGAAATTTATATCTATGCCCAGTGGTGGGTCTGGGCGACTATTAGCCCCTGGTCAAAGGGACCTAAAGACCCTGACTGGATACTTTACTGGACATTGCGACCTTAAGTAATATACGCACAAGAAGAGTCAATCGGACACTGAGTTGTGCAGGTTTCCCTTATTTCTTTTAAAATGGAAAGCCTTTCGGACATACTGGATATTGGGATAAAGTCCGTTGCGGTAATGCCCGGACATTGTAAAAATTTTAAGCATTCTCTATACCTCGACTAGACTGATTCTGGTCGTTGTTTTCCAAAATGGGATGATTTATTAAAGATGCAATTTTATCAAGCAGGCTTGCCAGACGCCGTTTTTTCGTTATCCCCAAAATTAAATCAAATAATATCACTCACAAAATCCCAAAAAAAAAAAATTTTAATTTAGTATAATTTAGATTATTTGCCCAAATTAAATTTACGCACAAAATTAATGAATAAAAATTTCTTAAGTTTATAGAAATTCGTTCTAAGGAACCTTAAATCCGAATATTTAAATATTAAGTCTTCCAGTATACAATTGGAGACAGAAGAAAAGAGCAATTAAAAATTTCTAATATCATAAATTTTTCTAATCGTTTTTTGTGAATCATGTGAGCCCTAATAGAATTTTCCGTGTCTTAAGCCATTTATGACAAATTTTGATGTTCAAACACTTTTCACTAACCGTCAATTGTATTTTATTTATGGTTACAAAATATTAACGTTCTGAAAACTGTCATGATTAACACATTTTTTTGTAAAATTTTCCGAACCAGAAGTTGTTATTTTTTTTTTATCAATTTTAATTGTAAATTTTGTATAATTTTGAAAATCCATCAATGATTTTTAATATCCACTAAAAGTCATTCAAATGTTTTTTTTTATTCTAAAACAAATCCCTGGTGAACACACAGATCTTAATAATGCTTGCGGTTGGGTTGTGGGAAGGGGTGGACTACCCAACTAACGCAACAATTTGAATTTTATTAATCCCACTTCATAACAACACAGCAAGCAAACAGAATCAACGCAAGTAATAGAATTTAACTTAAAATTCCACAACATACAATATAATTCCATGACTTTTTTCACTTGCCCAGACTGTAAGAAATAACAATTTCTGTCAATACTTGTAGCATACTTTAAGGCATTTAAATTTTTTCTATACTCATAAAATTTATATGCACTCTTGCTCTCTCTCACAATGCGAGACAGTATGAAAATGAAACAGTATTGTTAATTTTTTTTTTGCTTTCTTCCTTCTCTGTTATCGTTTCACCTTCGTTCACATCTCTAACAGCAACAATAAAATACAAATGTCTTGTTTTTGGTTTTTACTTTTTTACAGTTTCTTTAAACGAGTGTATATTTTTGTATTTCATATTTTAGTCGTGTTTTTGTTTTGCAAACGTCTGTGTCTGGAATTTATTAAAGCGGCAAATAAGAAAAAATCTAATTGGTGAAAATTGTTAAAAAAAATTAAATTAACAAATTGTATTGAAAGTTTTCAAGTGCAAAACTACAAAGTCAATTAATTAATAAAAAGCAAACAAGTCAATTAATAGGGAAAATTCATAAAAATTTTGATAAATCAAATTTTGGTAATGCAAAAGTAACGAAGAAAAAGAGCAAAGAAAATGTCAAAGTTTATGTGCGGGTTAAATAATGTTGTTGTAATTTTGTGTATTGGCAGCTGCACAAAAGCAAAATTTTAAAAATTTAATGCTTATTTAATAAAATAAAGAAAAAAAAACATATCAGTGAGAGTGCAAACGTGTTTTTAAATAAAAATATTAAAATTTTATAGTAAATACTATCGTTATCCAAAATTTTTAACAATTTCATAATCGTTATTTAGTGTGACAAAAGGCAGAACAAACAAATGTAAAAAAATGTCTACAACAATGAATTCTAGTATAATAACAACAACAGCAGCAGAGAAATGTATATCAACAACAGCAACTGTTGTTACATCTCTACATTCCACCCCTTGCAATTTTTCTTCTTCTTCTGTAATAGTTCCATCTTGGTCAGATGGCTTATGCGCCAACGCATACAAATCATCCTCAGTGGATTATCAACAGCAGCAACAACAACAACACATAAAACAAGAGCAAGAGCAAGAAAATGCACCTTTACAGTCAATATTAGCAACAACAGCAGCATCTTCATCACCATCAACAACAACAATAATCACCGATTTGGCCGATTGCCAAAGTAATTTTACACAACAACATGAACAACAACAACATAATAATCATGATGCCTCTGCTTTTGATAGTGGTCGTGAATCGGTTAATGAATGTGACTCTTCATTAGACGATTCCATCAACTTTACTCCACATTTACAACAATTAATTAAAAAACCCTGCACTTTAGATTTTTATGCCAGCAGTGGTTCCCAATCAAAATGGTATTTACCTACCGCGGATGTAGTTAAAATTAATGTTACCACTGATTTCTGCAGTGTTATGACAAGATCTACAGTTAGTATTGCTGAACCAGAATCATCGGTTGTTACCCCACCATCGGATACTCAGGCTCAGGAAGATCGTGAAATGTCATCAAATGATAAATTGTAAGTTTTTGGATTAAGAACTTAAAATAAAGACAGCTTAAAAAAACTGTAAAAATACTGGCATACAATTAAAAAATATTTTTTTTGTGATTTTTTTTTTTTTAATTACTAACACACCCAGACCTTTAAAAACATAGTTCCTAAAATCAATTTTCAAATCTGATTAAAATTTTTTGACGAATTAATTTGCGAATTAATTTATCTGATTGAATTACTTACGAATACTACTATAATTCAATATTTATCTTATTAGAAGAATCAAGTTGATTTAAATAATTATTTGTATATATCAAACGAAATTATTTAATTTGAATAATTCAATTTTGTATTAAAGAATCAAATCAATTTTGATTTGATTCCCGTATCAAAAAGAGAATTATGTATTTTGATTATCGAATATGATTTGATTAGCGAATTAAAATATATATATATTTTTTAAATCACGATTAATTTAATTTTAAACCCGAAGGTTTTTAAGGAATTTTTATTATCGAAGTATATTAATACTCTACTAGAAAAATGGAAATTTTATTAAATTGAGAACACCTCGGAAACTAAGCGAAGGATTTCCTGGTGACTATACTTTTTTTTAATCAATTTATATGACATCGGAGTATAATACAAATTTCGTTTCCCATTCCATTTCGATCGTATACAAATGGGTCACGCTCTGGCTGTTTTATAAAAATATATAGCCCGGACCTGGCCATTTTTTTTATCACAGTATATAATTACTCTACTAGAGCAAAAATTTTGTCCGATTCGGCGAATATCTAGAAAACTAAGCGAGATTTGCAAGTCAATTTTAATGTTTTTAGATCAGTTTATCATTCCGTTTGTAACATGTCGAAATATAGGTGGTCTAAGACGCCATAAAGTATATATATTCATGATCCTTGCAATTTTAAGGCGATTTAACGATGTCCGCCTGTCTGTTGAAATAGCGATCACGACGCGAAGACACACGTGGGCCTATATCTACCCAGATTATTGGATTTCATAGTAGCGACTGGCACATAATATATTTTATCATATTTTTGCACCAGTCGCTTAGAAATTAATAAAATTTTGTATGCACCTCAGAAAATTTTTTCACCACTAAAAATTTTTTTCACCTCAAATTTTTTTTTTTTTTCCAAAAAATTTGTTTTCGCATTTAAAAAAATTTTTCACCTCAAAATATTTTTTTCACATAATTTTACTTCAAAAGTTTTTTACATTATTTGTATCAAAAACAGTAGATATAATTTTTTTAGGATATTTTTAGGCACAGCCGAATTTAAGCCTTTTTTTACTTGTTTTTATTTTATTTTTAATTCGCAAATCACATCAAACTTTTTTTTTTTATTAATTCGCGAATTAAAAAAAGAATTCTGTTTCAAATGATTTGATTGAATTGAATCAAAAAGATTAAAATGAAATTGATTAATCAACTATGATTTTTAATCCGATTTAAAAAATTGATTTATAAAAATAATTATTTTTTTTCGCGAATTAATTTAATAAAGATTTATCTTTTTCAAGATCTGAACACACCGCAGGATAACCAATAAAACAACATTATTTTTTTTTTTACAAAATTCGACTTTATTCACCAACATAGTATCCTTCAAGAACGATACAATCACTCCAACGTCTTTAAGATTTCGATACCTTTTTCTCAAAATAGACCTCTGTTTTGTCAATCACTCCTTCATTCGAACCAAATCTCTTTCCAACGAGCATTTTTTTTGAGGTCTGAAGAAAGGTATAAATCAATGGGAAGCAATTAAAAGTATAATTCGTGCAATGCGGCCAGAGCTCTCAGAACACTTGACACGTTGTTGTTTTTGGTGCACTGTGAGCAAACGCGGCACCCATTTTGAAAACAGCTTTCTCATGGACAAATGTTAATGCAAAATAAAACCGAAACGTTTCATCGATATCTTTAAGGTATCAGCTATCTGCTGTAACTTCAATTTACGGTCTGCCAAATCGATTTTGTAAATTCTTTTGATGTTTTCCGGTATTACCACCTTTTTTTGTTAGCCAGAGCGTTCGGCGTCATCGGTGTTTGTACGACCACATTAAAAGTTAGCAAACTACTTTTCTACAGTTTGTCTCGATGAAGCAGAGTCCGAATAAAACGTATTAAGCCAAGATTTAGCTTGAATGGTGTTTTTCCCATTAAAAAGCAACACACTAAATTGCTTTGGACAGGTATCACCTGAAGGTGGGTAGTTCCAAAAAATCATATGGATTTTTCATTAGTGGCGCCACATTTAGATCTATATATATATCTATATCTAGTTTTTATATACATATATCTATAACAACCCAGCCAGAAAAATACGAACGGGAAAGCGTTGGACCAGTGTTTTTGAAAGTTATAGCAGCCTTGAAGATGTCTGCGGGAAGATTTTGAAAATTATAGTGCTTTCCAACCCTAAAATGATAACACCCGGCCTGGCTTGGCCGTTTCTTGTTTAAAACATTAGCAAATTACTGGCAAAATAATCCATAAAGGGCTTTTTCAAAGATGCAATAAATTCTTTGCCAAACCCGAAATTATAACACCGGGCTGGGCTTGACCGTTACTTTAACGTTGGCAGAGCATTGGCGAAAAAATCAAATGCTTTTGGAATAATAACAAAATTGTTTTGCCAGCTGCAATTTTCGAATTTTGCTTCAAGTTTATTTTTAAAACGTTGGCAGAGCATTGGCGAAACCAAAATGCTTTCCGCTCTGAAAAGTGGAGTACTCCATTATTGTGAATCTGGCTTAAAGCAAAAAACTGATAAAGCTAACCTCACATTGATTTATTGAGTTAGGGTGAAATTTACTTATAAACTATCTGTGTATTTAATAATCTTGGTGGAGATTAATTGATTATCAGCTGTTATTTGAAAGACATGCTTGTTTTTCTTTCCGCTTTTTTATAATCTCAGAAAATCGTTGCCGTAATCTAACCAGCCGATTGATTTTTTTTGGCTTCATTCACGCAGAGAAAAAACATGGTTGGGGCAATCATATTCGAAGAGCATCATATATTTTTGGTACTTTGACTGTGCCAACCACAGTTGTACTAAAATATAGTTAGAGGGCGGATCAATAAGTCTGTGACTTTTCGAACTTCCTTCGTAGGTATATGAAATGCAACACTGCTCCCATCAAGTACCACCTGTTAACTACTGTCAAATTTTAAGTTCCGTCATTTACTTTGCGTTTAACAGCTGTTTAAAACATACAACCTCGTGGATTTTTTAAAAATCGAAAAATTGAATTTCGAGAGCTCATTAAAAAGCTTGATAAATACTATGGGGACTCTGCACCATCGATTTCAATGGTAAAAAAGTGAATTACTGACTTTATTTGTGGTCGCACAAGTACAAATGACACTGTTTAACCGGAATTCGAATGAGTTTTTGCGGCGTTTTGTAACTGTGGGTGAAACATGGATCCATTACAAACCTCCGGAGACCAAGCAGCAGTATAAACAAAGGGTTTTTCCGGGTGAACCGGCTCCGAAGAAGGCCAAGGTAAGCTTGTCGGCCAATAAGGTGATGACAACAGTTTTTTAATATGCACGCGGGATAATCCACATCGATTACCTTCAAAAGGGAAAACCAATAAACGCCTAATATTATGCCAACTTATGTATTGGACCGATTTTATGAGGATTTAAAAAAAACGACAACTTATGGCCAAGGAAAAAGTTCTTTTTCATCAAGATAATGCACGGGTGCACACGTGCCATATTCTCCGCATTTAGCCACCAGTGATTATATCCTATTTCCAAAACCTAAATAAATGGCTCGGTGGGAAGAGATTTAGCTCCAACGATGAAATTATTGATTAAACAAATGCCTATTTTATGGAACTCGACAAATCCTATTTCTTGGAAGGGATACAAAAATTTGGAGGAACGTTGGACTAAGTGTATTGAGTTAAAAGGAGATTATGTTGAAAAATATTTTTTTTTTGCAGAAAAAAACTGTTTGATAAACTATTTTTCTTCACAATATTTTTTCAAACTTTATATTCGCCACTTCTCCGTTTTGCTTTTATTTATATTTTAAAATTATTATTCACTATAAATATATATAAAACATGCTTGTCATATTTTGCATTTTCTCAACAGCATTGTTAGTATGATTATAAAAGACTTATTGCAAACAACAATTTCTAAACTCTTTGAAGTCTTGTTTCAGTAAAGTTCCGTTAATTTTACTGTAAGTTTATCGTTGAATATTGTGTATCGCGTGCATTGTCATTTCATTGTCATTCTTAATTTTGCTTTAAGAGAGTGCATATATGATTGTGATGGTTTTTCAGTTTTTTATTTTTTAATTTAATGTTTAATTTTTGAATTAATTTTTAAATTTTGTAGTTTGCTTTAGCATTTTTTAATAATAATAAGGGTGAATTCAAAATAATACAATAAAATGTGAATTTCTTATTTGCAAACATAATCTAATTCTACAATTGCAGGTATAAGCTTATTCTACAATTACAAGCATAAGCTAATTCTACAATTATAGGAATAAGCTTTTTAAACTATTATTTCAGTAATATTTTCACGAGGGTTCCTTTTTGACTTTTCTACAACAATTTTAAAGCGTTTTAAAATAGTTTCTTAAGTTTTTTTAAAGCTTACGGCTTATGCTCGCAAGCTTAGTATAAATTATTTCTAAAGGGTTTTGGTCTATTGGGTACATGGCTGTAGACACTTTTTGTGTGAATGTGTTTCTGTATGTATGTGTGTTTAAGAAGTTCTTGTAATCTGAATTGAAATAATTTTGTATATAAGCAACCAATTTATATAAAAAACTAATTGGAATTTTTTGATTTTTTTTTTTAAACAGAGCAAATAAAATTTAAATTTGAAACATCTGTAACGGACACAAATAAACCACACATTTCCGTTATGTGGGTAAATTTTTATCAAATTTCAAACAAGTGAAAAAAATAAATGAAATTGAACAAAACTGTAAATGATAGTAAATTATTTTAAACAAATGTATAAAAAAGTTAAAATATATATTTCTTTAAAAAATATATGTATGTTTCTTTATTTTTATATGGAACGGAAAACTTTTGAACTACAAACAGTAAACTACGTAATATTCTGAGTGTACCTTTGTATAAAAAGGGTCTGGTTCTGTGACAGCTTATATTATTTTTCCTGTAGTGTTTCTTGTCGGTTAAATTTAATTACTAACATGTTCAGGGGTATTTCTAGATTATTTCCTAATTGTATTTCCTAACCATGTTAGTTACATTCCATAGTCAAGTGCATCACCACAGCTTGCATTTACTTTAATAACTAGTGTAATATTCTTTAACTTTAAAATTTCCTGTTTTACTGTTTCAATTTCACGCTCTAACGACATTTTCTACAAAAAAGAAACATAATAAATAAAATTAAATTTTCACAGTTTATTTGAACAAAAATGGTGGTGAGTTTTTGATACCAGAGCTAGTGACAAAAAAAAAGAACACAACAAGTATACAACCTCATCCCCCAAAAGCCACAAAATTGTATTTAAAAATTTAATCCGTGGATGATAAATTTAACACAGTTTAAAGTTATGAAAAAAACGTCATATACTTGGGATAAATTTAACACAACAATTCAAGCCCCTGTTGATATAGAAACTCTGTTCTACTCAAATATACAAGTTATTTCAAGTGCGTGCGTGTGTGTTGCTTATATATTTAATTTGCCATTAACTTTTGCTTTTGTTCAGCTGAATGGTGTTTTTGCGTTTATATTCCTGAGTATCTGTGTCTCACACAGTGTTCAATGAATTAAGGCTATAAATATAAATAGTAATCATTAGGTCATGTTTCGATAAATGTCTGATGATATGAGATGTACTAACCAATGTATCTGATGAAACACTCCTCTTAAATTATTTGATTTTGTGGTATTTGCCTTTGCAGCAAACACTGTTTTATTCCTATCAAAAATTTCAATTATCACTTTCTTTTTCTGATAAGAAGCATGTAACCTCGTGTTGCTTCTCTATTCTTGAAAGGCCCTTTATGTCCTTTTAAAGAGTTGATTGTTTATTTGTCAATAAAAAAAAACACAAAAAATAAAAACAACATCACGTATATGTATTTGAACATTTGTCGAAATATTGAAAATTTATTTATGGCTGTTTGTTTTGTATCTGACCATCTGCCTAAAAGACCAACATACACCACCCTATGATCTTTGGATAGCTTTAGAATATTGTTTCCTGGCTTATTAAATAAACCATAGGCAGTATTAGTTTCTATTCTCCCTTTGGTAAGTTATTATGGCTTGAGTTAATGGTCTCGTTTATTGACTTAATGGTGCGCAAATAATTTAGCGCATGGACAAAAATGTTAACAATAACATAATCTAATTACCCTCCATATTCCTTCCACTTAACTGTAGAGATTTTGGAAAATTATAATTTGCTGAAAGTGTTTAAATTTTATAAAGAATTATAGTTCTCCTACGAGGACGGTTCAATAAGTCCGTGACTTTTTGAATGAAACACAGTTTTTTTTTGCAAAAAAAAAATATATATATTTTTCAACATAATCTCCTTTTAGCTCAATACACTTAGTCCAACGTTTCTCCAAGTTTTGTATTCTTTCCAAAAAATAGGATTTTTCGAGGTCCATAAAATAGGCATTTGTTTGATTAATAATTTCATCGTTGGAGCAAAATGTCTTTCCACCGAGCCATTTTTTTAGGTTTAGAAATAGGAAATAGTCACTGCGGGCTAAATCTGGAGAATATGGCGCATGAGGTACCAATTCTTAGCCCAATTCATGAAATTTAGCCATTGAGACTACACACGTGTGCACCCGTGCATTATTTCTTGGCCATATGGGGTCGTTTTTTTAAATCCTCCTTAAATCGGTCCAATAAGCTAGCATAATATTTGCCGTTTATTGTTTTCCCCTTTTAAAATTAATCGATGTGGATTATCCCGCGTGCATCCCAAAAAACTGCCTTATTGGCCGACAAACTTACCTTGGCTTTCTTTGGAGCCGGCAAATCCGGAAAATCCCATTGTTTAGACTGCTGCTTGGTCTCCGGAGTGTAGTAATGGATCCATGTTTCATCCACAGTTACAAAACGCAGCAAAAACTCATTCGAATTGCGGTTAAACAACTCCAAACAATCCTTTGAAGTTGTCACACCATTACGTTTATGGTCAATTGAGGCACCCATCTTGCAGACAGCTTTCTTAAATCCAACTGATCATTTAAAATCGAAACCACACTGTCATACCTTTACTCTTCGATCGGCCAACACCATATCATGTATTTTTTTGACATTTTCGGGTGTATTGACCTCAATTGGCCGTCCAAAACGTTCAGCGTCATTTGTACTTGTGCGACCACAACCACAACAACGTTAGTGCAGAGTTCCCATAGTATTTATCAAGCTTTTACTTGGTTTGATTGGCGGTTTTTTTCGCAAAAAATAATGTTTAATGAACACTTTTTTCTATTTTTAAAAAAATCCACGAGGTTGTATGTTTTGAACAGCTGTAAAACGCAATGTAAATGACGGAACTTGCTCAAAATTTGCAGTAGTGTAAATAGACCACTGTCAAATTTTGAGGTGGTACTTGATTATGTGTCTTATTGATTTGTAGAGAAATAAACTAGGTTAGGTTAAAAGGAAGGAATGCAAATTAAATATTATCTTTAAAACCGACTCATGTCCAAAAAAAAAATTGGACATACACTTAAGCCCAAAAATCGTCTTGCGGTCTCATTTCGCGATGGTTCTCCTCCAATATATATGGGCTCCATCCTGTTGACGAAATTCCTCAGTCTCCTCCAGCTTTTTCCACTGAAGTCACCCAATGTTGGAATATTGTTGCCAGATAAATGTTGAACCCTAATCCTTGCAAAGTCGGTCAAGATATTATTTAAGGGTTTCGTCACCCTTAACGTTGAATGCCCGGTGAGAATACTTACTATCTCACCAAGTTCCCTTTTACCGAGTTTCAGAAGGCCCTTAGTTTCTCCCCTACTCGGAACCTTCATATATGTAAATCTAGTGGTCTCACCTTCTGTCGCGGTGTCCCGTACTTTGAGCATTAGGAGTCCATTCACGTTGATCAAAGCCTAAATGGTTTCTCATTTTCCAAGTTGATAGCCGCTAGACTACACGCAGAGAAAAAACATTGTTGGAATATGATCACTGCCACTATATTATTCTTGCTGCATTCGGATATGGTTACCACAATAAAGTTATTGGCTTATAAATCAATATGGTCGCTACCATCATTATTTTAGTAAATATTTTATTATTTCATGATTGCCATTTTCTATTTTATAACATGATTGGCTGTAACCATACTGTGATAACAAATATTCTGACTGTGAAAAAATACTACAATTATGGAACTATAAAATGCTAACAACAATCAATAAATAATTATAAATCAAATGAAAAATTACTTTGACAATTACAGTCATAATACTGTCTTGTTTTCATATAAAAATTGTATCATTGTATGATCATTTTCATCTGGGGGTTCTATTGTCGAAAATGTCTCATACATATAACATAATTTACACTAACCAATTTATTGTCGAAAAAAATCATTGTCCTTAGAATTAAAAAACTTGTTTGAAGTATTTTTCTTATAAAAAAAAGTCCATAAAATCAATGATGTTTTCTTGACAAAGTAATATTAAATTTTTTCTTAAGGAAATATTTTTAAAATTAAAGACCTTTTTATAGTTTCGAATCATAATATTACTATAGGGATCATATGTTTAAATTATCTTTTGTTATAATAATATTATAACTATATTATAGTACGACTATGTTTGACACAATCATAATCCCAAAAATATGTAAAAATAGGGGTCGAATAGAATTGCCTCCTCTATTATATTCCAATTTTCAGGGCATTCGGAATTCTCCCTTGGAATAGTTCCCTTGTAGGAACAAATTTAAATTTATGTTAACAATTAATTAAATTGTGTAAAAAGCTTTTTAACCAAAATTTTAATGTTTTTTTTTTTTTAATTTAAGACATATTTTTGAATTTGTACTGGATATCTTTTTTAGTTTTTAGTGCATATTTTCTTTTAATTGCTTAGTTTGCATTTTTTACAGCATATTTTCGGTTTTTTACAGCATGATAGTCACTGCCCTGACTATAATGTTTTAATTTAATTAATTGCTCGTTTATCATTCTTGTTGTCATACATACATTTTAATGGCTTTATGTAGAAAGACACTAACTACATTTTTTTTTTATTTTTTCTTATTGTGGAAAAGAAATAAACTTAATTAAATATGAAAATCTTTGGATAAAAAATTTCTGTTAGTGAAATTTTTTATAAATACTGATAAGAATAAAATTAAAAATTGCATTTCAGATAATTTAATATCCAAAGTTTTTCAGATTTAATTAAGTTTATTCCTTCTCCTCTATAAAAAAAATAAAATGTAATTAGGGCCTTTCTAAATTAATCCATCGATATGGTTTTTATCTTAATGAATTGAATTTACAACAAGTGTAAATATGTGAACATTTTTGTAATTATTTTCCAATTAAAACAAATTGCTTTAAGATAAATCAATTATGTGTTGTTGTTTTGTTTTTGCAATATTTTAGAAGATGTATATTAGGGTGTTCCAAAATTTTAGCAATGGCGAATTTCGCCACGGAACAGGACTCAAACGACGTGCATTAAAAAGCTGATTAAAAGAAAACAAACCTTTAAAAAAACTCAATGCCAAAATCGAATATAAGTATATATCATACATGGAACTAATTAAATTAAATTTCATTAGCATTAAATTCATTAGCATTGCATTAAATAAATTAAATTTCATTAGCATTGCATTGATATCAATTGTAATGAAATTATTTTCATTACCATTTTTTTTAATTATTCTAATTGTTTCATTTCCCCAATTTTTTGTAAACAAATGCATTTTTTGATCAATTATAAATAATTTTTGAGGCATTAGTACGATTTCATTAGCATTAGTATTATTCAACTAATGCTAATGAAATTTCAATGCCAATGAAAAAATGTTATTTGTATATACAAGATCATACATAGGCTTGTATATGAATGTACATTGGCATACAAAATCATCTATGCAAATCTGTCGTTCAATATATGACCGTAAATGGTCTCATATATGACCACATATCTTCGGATACGAAACTTAAGGATCGTACATGAGCATATATAAATAAAGTATGAACATATAAAATCATGTATGATTATGTATAATCATGTTTGAAAATATATAATCATATATATATACGTCTATATACCCTCAAACTTCAGATCAGTATGATAAGATATTATAATATGCATGGACGTATATAATCATGTATGTCCATTTATGATCCTATAGTTTCATTAGGGTAACAGTGATTTGTATAGGAAAAATTTGTTTATTCAATTCGGCAGATGGCTGAAAGTTTGCGCCAAATCCGACAACGTTAACCCGTGGCGCACTTCGTTCGAAAATTCGGATTTTTCGAATAAGTATTAAGAATAATTTTCTAAATTTATATTATAAAACTAAAAATACGAGGGTGGGTCAATAAGTCCGTGACTTTTTAAATGAAAAGCAGAGTTTTTTTTGCAAGATTTTTCAACATAATCTCCTTTTAGCTCCCTCCAAAAAAATACGATTTTTCGAGGTCCATGAAATAGGCATTTATTTCATCAATTATTTCATCGATGGAGATAAATCTCTTTCCACCGAGCCATTTTTTTAGGTTTGGAAATAGGAAATATTCACTGGGGCTAAATCCGGAGAATATGGCGGGTGTGCACCCGTGCATTATCTTGATGAAAAAGAACTTTTTCTTGTTAAATCGGTCCAATAAGTTGGCATTATATTTGCCGTTTATTGTTTTTCCCTTTTGAAGGTAATCGATGTGGATTATCCAGCGGGCATCCCAAAAAACCCATTGTTTAGACTGCTGCTTGGTCTCCGGAGTGTTGTAATGGATCCATGTTTCATCCAAAGTTACAAAACGCCGCAAAAACTCATTCGAATTGCGGTTAAACAACTCCAAACAATCCTTTGAAGTTGTCATACGATTATATTTATGGTCAATTGAGAGCAACCGCGGCATCCATCTTGCAGACAGCTTTCTTAAATCCAACTGATCATTTAAAATCGAAACCACATTGCCATGTGAAATGCCTGTGACATTAATAATCTCACGCACTTTTACTCTTCGATCGGCCAACACCATATCATGGATTTTTTCGACATTTTCGTGTGTATTGACCTCAATTGGCCGTCCGGAACGTTCAGCGTCATTTGTACTTGTGCGACCACAACGAGAGTCAGTAAACCACTTTTTTATCATTGAAATCGATGGTGCAGAGTCTCCATAGTATTTATCAAGCTTTTTTTTGGTTTGATTGACAGTTTTTTTTCGCAAAAAATATTTTTTAATGAGCACTCGAAATTCACTTTTTTCCATTTTTAAAAAAATCCACGAGGTTATATGTTAAACAGCTGTTAAACGCAAAGTTTATGTCGGAACTGGCTCAAAATTTGACAATAGTCTATTAAAAGGTGGTACTTGATGGAAGCAATGTTGCATTTTGTACAACTACGAGGGAAGTTCGAAAAGTCACGCACTTATTGATCCGCCCTCGTATCTCAAATACTCTTTGATCCATTTAAATTTGTGTGTTCGTATTCGGCATGCCTAAATTAATAAAAAAAAAATGATGTGATTTGACATAATATTCAAAAATAATTTTTGTTGATTTGTTCCAAAACTCCGAAATTCCGAACGGAGGTGCACCGCTTGTTAACGTTGTCTTGAAACACTTAAAAAATGCATACTGACAAACTGATTAAAGATTAAATAATGAAAAAAAAAATTCAGATACACTTTTTTGCAGTTGTAGACAAAATTTTAAAGTTTTAAAATTTTATATATGTTTTCCCATTTTTAACCCTATACTGCCTTAAAAGATTTTTGAACCTTATTTTGTCTAAAAGCTCTAAAAAAATATGTTGCCAACTTCAAGCATACCCCCAAAAAACATTTTCGTTGTTTTTCTTATAATAAGCACTTAAATACGCATCGTTCGAGTGCTCTTCCGTCGCAAAATTTACAAGAGCAAAAAATTCAGGACACCCTAATGTATTCAAGTTTTTTTTTTATAATTATTTGGTAAACTGGTATTCAGTTTGGTGCCTTATTAATATTTAGGTTATATTAAATTGAAATTTCACTTTAAAGATTTATTAATATTTGTTTAGCCCTTTTCTTTGTGATTACATTATCTCGATTACAAGATCCTAAACTAACTACCGCAGAAGTTTGAAATTTGATAGATAAAACAAATATTCCATAATTATTACAATTACAAATACAACAACGAGACACAATTTGTTAACGATAGGATGAACAAAGTATTTATAAAGGGTGTCCCAAGAAGAACGCAATTTTTAAATCTGACAACATTCGAAGTGTCATTGTTTGACATTTGAACAATTGTTATTGTTTGCTAGTAGAAGGTACGAGGTTAGTAAAAATGGAGCGCTACACGAATGTACAACGCATTCTCATTGTGAAATTGTTTTACCAAAATGGTGAAAATTTTGCGGCTACAGTTCGCAAATTGCGATCAATTTGGGGTCACAATAATGCTCCAAAAGAGTCAACTGTAAAGAGATTAATGGATAAATTTGCCGAAACTGGGTCCGTTAGTGATGTAGACAACAACGCGCCATCGACCAGGTCAATCGACCGAAAATGTCGCAGCTGTACGTGATGATGTCGCTCAAACTCCATCCACCTCAATTCGACACCGAGCTCAGCAAATTGGTGTCTCCAAATCCACTTTGCAGCGAATTTTGACGAAAGATTTGCATCTTCATGCATACAAAGTTCAATTGACTCAGGAACTGAAGCCAGCTGACCATGCATTTGGGGTGAGGAAAATCCTCGAGTGATTCACGAGAAGCAAATGCATCCTCAACGTGTCACTGTGTGGTGTGGTTTTTGGGCTGGAGGAATCATTGGACCTTTTTTTATGAAAATGAAGCAGGTCAAGCGCAAACAGTCAATGGTGTTCGGTATCGTGAAATGATAACCAGTTTTTTCTTGCCTAGAATTGAAGAAATGAATGTGGAGGGCATGTGGTTCCAACAAGACGGCGCCACATGTCTTACAGCCAGAGAAACAATTCAATTGCTGCATCAGTCATTTCCCGGTCGTGTTATTTCGCGTTTTGGAGATCAGAATTGGCCGCCTTAGATTTTTTTCTTTGGGGTTTTTTGAAGTCGATGGTTTACGCGAATAAGCCGACGACGACTCAAGCCTTAAAAGAGGAAATTGGACGCTGCATTAATGAAATACCGCAGCATTCATGCAAAACGGTCATTGAAAATTTCATTAAAAGATCGCGTGCATGCCAGCAAAGCCGCGGCGGCCATCTGCACGATATATTGTTCCATACATAACCTCATTCTGTCTACTTTACGATATAATAAAGTTTCACGATTTTTTTTTAAATATCTGTGTTTTATTTAAAATTTAAAAATTGCGTTCTTCTTGGGACACCCTTTATAAGTAAATACTACATTACAAACCATTGGATGAACTTACAACTCCCTGCCTTATTGCTGGCCGGCCGTCTGCCTAACTCAACATTAAATAATGTCACGTAGTAAAAAGAAATACTTTTTTTTTGGAATATTGAGGAAAATATAATAGATAAACAAGTAGAATAATTAAAGTCAATATCGATTATATCATACCCTACACCAGTCTGTGTAAAATCTCACTAAAGTGTGGGTATACAATTTTAATATGTCCAAAAATGTTTAAGAAGTCTGGTCTTGGTTGAAAAGCAAAATTTTTTTGTAAAATTTTGATTTATTTTAATTCAAAATGTATTTATAAGAAAATCGCTTACATGTGAACTAGGTCCTAACAAGGATTGATTTTAGTTAAAATTATTAGGGTCTGTTACCGGTAGTATAAAATCCCATATTGAGGGACATTTGTGGGGACACATGACTTCACATAATCGAAATCACATAGACTGCATGATTCTGAGTAGATCATTATACTAAAAGATGGGTCTATGACCGATGTTTTTGGTTATAACAAACATCTACACAAACTCATTATACCCTGACCACGTAGTAGTGCGCAGGGTATAATTATGTGGGAATCACAAATGAACAACAAAATCAGTACAATCAATATTACAATTATTAAAAAGATATCTATAGAAGAATATAATGTTGATGGTAATGATGATGAATTGGATTTCTAAAATATATAATTAAACTCTTTGCAGATTATAAAATACACTACGAATAAATAATAATTAAGCAGGATATTTCTTGTAGCTTTTTATATCAAATAAAAATTAATGAGAAGTAGAGTGTATAACAAATTATTTCGTTTGTAGCTCATCAGCCACATTTGTTATTTGAAGCCCCCATAAACTATGTATTATCTTGTGGTCCTTATAAAAAAATGAGGTAGATCAAACAATGAACATCTGTTGAAATGACTAACAGTAGCGATTTTTCCAAAACGTTAGTTTATTTTCAGTACCAAACTGTTGATATTGAAAATGAGAATAATTTTTTTTTTTTAATTTTCAAATGTTATAAGCGAAAATATGAAGACGCCTTTTAGTTTGTCAATATTTAGAACAGGATGAGTCACATGCTGTCAAGTTTCCCTGGTGGTATGTAAAAAATGTAACTGTATATTGATTTAATATTAAGCCACCAGCCCTGTTTTAAATAAGGAAGAGTTGCATTTTTCGGTGATAAAACTCCTCACATAGACACATTGTTGGCCCGAGTATACATGTAGCGACAGTGCTTTGGGATTTCACCTTTTTCCGTACTGTCATGTTAACGAAATGATAATGCCAAAAAACGCTTGACCATAGTTATTTGCAAATTTTGGTGCAGCCTTTTATTTTTTCAGTAGATTGAGTTTGTTGTACCAATGTAAAGAAAATACATCAAGAGCATTCCAATTAGATCACAATCTTGTTTATTATACCAACTCACCTAATAGAAAAAAAAAAACTAAAATAATTATTTTAATGTATGTTGAGTTAAAATGAAATTTACTTACGAACTCTAGCTGTGTTTAGTAATCTCCATTATCCCATACATATGTATGTCTTATATGAAACAGAAAAACAACACAACATATCTGATTGGACTGATTACTAAACACAGCTAGAGTTCGTAAAGTATACTTTATTTTAACTCTATAGTAGTCATAGATATAGTAGTTAAAAAGTAAGAATTTATAAAAATGCTACCAAAACTAGGCAATTCTTGGCTTTTCTCTTTTAAATCTAAACAAAAATATTTGAAATTTTTCTATTTGTAATTTGATAAAATACAATATAATTGCTATATTTTGTGTTCCGTTGAAGTCCATATATGAAAACAAGTAGTTATAGATATAAAAATAAAGCTTTTTTTTATAAAAAAAAAACAAATAGACAAAATTGCCCAAAAATAACAATTGAAATCAAGAAAAAAATCCGAAATAAAAGAACATAATTTAAATTCAAAAAATTACAAATAAGAGATCAATTAAAATTAAAAAATACCAAACGCAATTAAAAAAAATTATTGAAATTCAATAAATATTTACTAAATTTAATTTGGTGTTTTTGAATTTCAGCTGATGCTTTATAAATTACATGTGGAGTCATTCCTAAAGTTTTTGAAACAATATAATTGTTTTTGGTCTTTGAATTTGAGTAAAAATTTGCACGTGGCTATTCCACGTTTCCATAATATCTGTGCTGTTTTTTATTATTAAAAATTCGATGTAATTCACGGTGACGTTGTGCAAAATGGCCACAAGATATATGATTCCAATCTTAAAATGTAATTAAGCCTAATTTTTTGGGACAAAATTTCACAATGAAAATTAACACTAAAAATATAATGAAAAAAATATTTAAAGAAACTGGAAACCCACCCTAACATACTAGCTCGAAATCTTTTGAATAATCATGGCCACCTGCGCCTAAGAAGGTTGGACACAGCAGACTTGATTCGCTTAATCAACTGAGAGATGCTACTAAGGGACAACTATAAATAGTTGAGCCATTGAAGTTTTGTCTGGCATTGGCTAGACTTGGTTATAAGATTTGAATAATTATTGTTAGTTCACATTGGAATTAGTGAAGATTGAATAAAATCGAAAAAAAACTACAACCAAATAAAAATTAGCCCAAAAAATTAAGTTTGGGGCATATTTTCATTTATTAGATTGAGGCTTTTATTCGTTATGTAAAATACCACCAATTTGAAAAATTAAAAAATGACACCAAAAAAGATGAAATGACAAATGACCCCAAAATATTCTAAGCAAAGAAATGTTGCTTATGCACAGTATTATACGCATTTTTATTTCATGGAATCAATAAGAAAATATATATTTTTTTAAAACAAAATCCTTTTCTTTAAAATAGTAAATAATAATAAGGAATCAATAGATGTTTAAAAATTTTTGTTAAAAAAAAAATCGCCTGCGACACATCCGCCTCAATTTTACAAAGAAAATCTAATTACTTAGAACAAAAACTGCTGCTTATTGAGGATTTTTTTTTTTAATTGAGGAAATTTTGCGAATTATCGCCCAAAAAAAAATTGGGTAATTTTTCATATGAAATTGCACCCAAATTTGTATGAAAATTTTTTGAACAATTTTTTTATTTGTGGGCCATTTTTCTTTGGAAGATTTTGGTTTCAAATAGAATTATAATTTTTCTATTCATTTATTTATATTAACATTTTTCTCTAAACACTATAAAACTATGACTTTTCAAATCAGACTAGATTTCTTTTATTGAATAGTATTATTTATATATACAATTTATTTATTTACATATTTTTCTTTTTCTTTACAGGTAAGTGTCAATACTTTACAAGCAAATTTTCCAAAAAAGGGGTATGTAATTAAAAAAATTCCTATTTTGTGCAAAATTTATGAACTTGATTCATATCAAAATCATCATACCCATTTTCGATTTGGGAATTATGACTGAAAATATTTCGGTCATATCACCCAAACCAAAATAGGGACTACGAACAACATGATTTTGGTCATAGTTCCTGTTACAAATGGACATATTCCTCATGGGCTTTAATATCATTTTCAAAGACATTTGTTAAAAGTGGGAAAGTCATAATCTCGGTAACGTTTACTGTGTAAAAGGCCTGCGGCCGGACTTATGAGTTTTCTACACTGAAGTATGTTCGAAGCAGTCTTCTCTGAGGAAAGATTTTCTGCGTAGCAGCCTCAATTCGGGTTTGGAAGTTTACTCCTTCATTGAACCATTCAATTCTTTCTTTTTGCCATATGAGGGTTTGGTTTGTGCAAATATCAGGGACTTCATAAATGTCTTTCTTAAATAATAATTAAAGTTATTTTATGATTTGTTGAAATTGTATTGTAGTACTGCCAACTTTAGCCCTATGGACTTGCGGCTTGCAAATTACGGTAATAGCTAAAAAAAATTATCGGTCATAATTCCCACAGCAGCTCGGTCTTAAACTCGATGGCGACTATAACTACTATATTTTGAATTGAGTCATCAAAAAAGATAAACAAAAAATATTTTTTGTAAATCAAAATCAACTTTCCACCTTACCACACATTACCCTATTATTAAATAAGGTGCGTTTCATAATTATAAGGTCAGTCGTATTTTTCAAATGTTTTGAAAATACATTGAAAAAAGCTTAAACTCTCTATAGGAAAAATAATGTATGTTAGCCTAGCAGTAAAAAACCAACAATGTTCTTTATTTCGGCTAACGGTATTACCGTTATAATAACAAATGCAATTTAAACTTGTTTCATTATTATAAGGTCAAATCAAGGTTTTACTCTTTTTTGTATTTTTAAACGAAATAAACCAATTCTTAAATTTTATAAAATTATCTAATAAACCCTTTGGAAAAGGATGGCCCAAAGATTTTCAATAGGGTTTATGTCTGGTGAACACGCTAGCCAATTCATTACTTCTCTTCCCTTTGATGAAAACCAAACTTTTGTGTCGAGGCTGACGCGGATTTGCGCGTTATCCTGCTAAAATATCCATTGGTTGCTGTCCTGTTCATCCAAAAATGACACCAATGCATTCTCCAGGACTTGAATATAATCCGAGCTTTTCATTCGCGATGATACAAATTGGATTTCCATACATCCTTCAGCACAAAAAGCAGATCAAGTCATGACATTTTCTCCACTAAAGATTCTTTTGAAAAATGTTAATGGCTCTTTTCGGATATCGTGAAAATATCCTCGAGAACCATCAGCACCATCTAAATTTCACTTCTTTTCGTCTGAGAAAATGACCTGCAACAAAAAATAAATGAATATATATGAATCATGCGGTGATTTAAATGATGAAATGTTTGGCCTACCCCATTCCAATTTGTATTGGCATTATTGATTGCGAATTCCAACCTGGCTTTTTTGTGACGGGCCGTCAATTTAGGCACATTTTTTTTTTTTTTTTTTTGCTAAAATGGATGATTTTACTGCGCTGCAATGTCCTCCAAACGGTTGAACGGGAAACTTTCACACAAACTGTCCACAAAGCTTTTTAACTTCTTCAAAAAGCATAACGAATTTGAAGCTTTACGCACAACTTTTCTTTCTTCTCTGTCATTAATCTTTCTTTTTCGCCCAGATTTTTTATTGGTGCCATATGTGGTTGGAGAATTCAAAAAATTTTGAATTACGCACAATACTTTACCACGTGGCATTTTTATAAAAAATAGTCAAAAATTATTAATACCCAGCAAAACCACACCTGCCCAAATAATGGGTAAAGTAATGTATAGCCATAGGGGCCGATGGATTACTTTACACCTTACTTCATTGATGAATTTTACAAGCGATGAGCCTCAAAGTAATGTATATACCCATTTCTTTAGAGGTGATAATGTAAGGGGTTACCTATATGGTTACGATAATGGAAAAAGTAATGTGTCTAAAAACAGATTTTAAAAAAGAGGAATTTTTATTAAAAAAAAATTATTACAAATATTTTATTTAAATTATTTGTAATTAAAAATAATGTGGTCAAGATGGGATTCGAACTAGGGAAATCTGGTTGCCAGCCAAGAACTCTACCCACTGAGCTAACGACGCATATAGTATTCGATTGCTTTAAACTTAAATGAATTGTTGCGCTTCGTTTTTTCGCTAGTGTTATCAAAACAAACATACATTACCCTTTTGCTTACAAAAAAACACAAAGTAATGTATTTAAAAATGGATTTTCAAAAAAATTTCAATTATTACTTTACATTTATAAATCATATATTACGTAATCAATAATGAGTAACTTATTACTTTATGCTTGAAAATAATGAAAAAGGTAACGAGCTATCATTACAAGGTAACGCATGAGAATATCGCACCCATTACCAAAGTTTTGCTGGGTAATTGAAAATGTTTACCAAATTTGCCAACTGACCTTATAATAATGAAACAGGTTTAAATTGTATTTGTTGTTGTAACGGTAATACCGTTAGCCGAAATAAATAACATTGTTGTTTTTTTACTGCTATTCTTACATACGTTTTTTTTTTCTTATACAAAGTTTTAGCTTTTGTCAATTTATTTTCAAAACATTTGAAAAAATACGACTGACCTTATAATTATGATACGCATTTTATGTTCAAAATATGCTATTAAGCCTTGATTACTAAATGTCCCGTTCAAATTTACTTAACAGTTAAGTTCAAATTTTATACGGGAAACAACAACAAATGTTTCAGTTAGCAGCTAACTAGACATTGTGAAAATAAGGCTAAAACATATTAAATTTTCAAATAAAAAAATCAACAAACAAAATAACTATATATAATTTATATTGACACAAATTATAATAAATGCTTTTTAATTTACATTGTATTTATCTTTAAAACAACTACATTCAGTCATCACAACCCTCGATTAACTCTTGAACTCTGCAATAAAAGGGCAAATTCAAAAAAATGAACAACTACAAAAAGCCACTTTTAAACTCTTGTTAAACAAATATATATTTTTTTTTTTTAAATATATATACAATATATTTCTCGTTAAGAAAAACACAAGTACATTTTACTTATAACATTATAATAATATCGTATCGTATATTGTATTTAAAAAGTGTAGTAATAACATAAATTAGTTATAAGCTAAATACCAATAAGCTTAATCCTCTTTCCACCACTTCCTTATCCGGTTCATTTTTAATATTTTATAAAGGACAAACTAAAGACAACAACATGTTGCATCAATTCTCATAAGAGGGGTGCCCTTTTAGTGTTTGGTCTTTGTACGTACTGTACTGCTGTCGTCGTCAGTTTAGAAATTTTATTCTATTGAATTTTCTACTTATAATAAGTATGGTATTAACTACAATATTTTAGACCGTTTAATTAATCTCAAAATAACCAAAGTTTAGTACTTAATCCAAATGTCAAAATTATATGGAATTGTCTGTGGTTAAGTACTAACTGTAGTTACTATTTATAAAAGTTACCAGCCCTTAGTATATTCTATATTATGGTAGTTACTAGAATTCAATGTTAAGTTTAATTTAGCAGAATAATATAATTGCTTGCAATAATTGTGGTATTTATTACAGTTAAGAAAATTAATTAGAAGTTTGTTATTTAATGAAATTAGAGTGAAATTTAAACTTCAATTGTTTGAGGGAAGTTTGATGGGTATTAATACAAAAATCTGCAATTCATACAGTTTTCTATTCAGTTTGCTTAGTAAAGTTAAGTATATTTATTAAAAAGAATAAGTTCTCTCTCTAAACTGCACAAAAGGACAGAAAAGATTTTTCTTCCCAAAGGCCTATTTAAGGAATTTACAACAACTGAGAACACTAGGGTTGTAAAATGTCGATACTTTTAAATACTCGATACTACTCAATACTTTTCAAGTATTAATTGAGTACTACTTAATACTTTAACGGTTTTTTTTAATTAAAAAACATCATATTAAATAAAAAAAAAATAAAAATAACTATAATTCAAAATAACTATAATTGTATTTTAATATATAAATGTATTACAGAAATATTTTTTGCAGTAACCTTCATCTTCGCATGGTTTTCTTAGATCGATCGTAGGATGTTTTAAATCTAAATGTTTTTTTAGATTAGTACTACCACCACCTTTTAAATAAATAAATAATCATTAAACCTTAATAATTTCTTTGTATTTTAAAACATACACTCAGAATAGTATGTAGTTAACTGTTTGTAGTTTAATAAAAAAGTTTTCCGTTACATTTAAAAATAAAGGAACATACATTTATTTTTCAATGAAATATCTATATTAACTATTTTATACATTTATTCGAAATAATTTACTATCATTTACCATTTTTTTTCAGTTTCATTTATTTTTTTCATTTGTTTGAAATTTAATAAAAATTTACCCACAAAACGGAAACTTGTGGTTTATTTGTGTCCGTAACAGTTATTACAAATTTAAATTTTGTTTGCTGTCTGTTTCAAAAAAAATATTCATAAAATTTCAATTTGTTTTTTTATTTAAATTGGTTGTATATATACAAAATTTTTCAAAACAAATTACAAGAACTTCATAAACACACATACATATACAAATACATTCATACAAAAAGTGTTTATAGTTTCATATGCATACATACATTTTGTATTGTACGAGTATATTAAAAAAAAAAACAAAAAATACAAAAACGGAAATAATTTCAAATAAATGAAAAAAACATTTATTTTTTAAGGATTGGTAGGTAAAATTTTGACATTTATTTTAACTGATTATATCATTTGTTTCTTACGGATGTGTCAGTTGAATAATCAACATTTAAAAATAAATAACAAATGGCATTTAATTTAAATGAAAATTAAGTAGACCGGTTTTTAAATGAAATATCATTTCTTTTGAATGATATTTTCAGTTATTTTAACTTACAAACTTCTTTAAGTGTACCTTTGTAAGATATAATATAATGCATGTCGCCTTCTCTCCGTTCATTTCCGTAAAATGATTCCACAAAACACTTCTTTTTTTCAACATTTTATTTGTTTGTATTTTTTTTATAATATTTAATTTTTTGTTCAAACTTTGCGATTTCCTTTAACAATTATAGCGAAATAAAAATGTTCTTTTAATGATGCCAAGATTTTTCCCACAAACTTTTGACATTTATTTTTTCATAAATTGACACATTTACTAAAAAATACAACTCTGAAAAGCCCTAAAAACACGTACTTATACTAAAAAAATTCAACCCTAAAAGTATTGAGTACTCAAAACAACAGTCGGTATCGAGTACTCAATACTAAAATACTCAATACATTTACAACCCTAGAGTACACCAGTCATAAGGTCATATTGGTGCAGTTTTATATAAAATTTCTAAGTGATTCATTTTCGCATTTATTAATTAATGGCCGCATCACGAAGTTAAGAAAACCACATTTATAGAAGGTGGGATTTAATTTCTCTATAAATTTTTTTTACCTTTATTCGCACTTATAAATTTTATTTCAATTAATTTTGAAAAATTATATTATTATTGATAAAAATTTGGGATCTTTTGAAGTCCGTCGCAGTCAAATCGGTAAAATCTAGCTGGCCAAACCAAATCGGCGAAACGCGAAATTCCACGTGATGAGAAGACATCCTTCATAATACGCATTGTGTCGCTTGCAGTCAACTTCCGCTAAGAAATATTCAGTGGCCGTTCACCATCATAGCATTACCGTCGAAAAAGCGGCTCCTTCGAAAAATAAGGTTCAATCACCTTTTCCAACATAACTCCACACCATATGGTGATTTTATGTTAGGAGGGTGTAATGGTACTTCATGAATTATGTGCAAACTTTCCGTCCCCCAGAACCGAGAATTTTGTATTCACACCTGGCCGCTGAGATAAAAACGAGCCAGTTTTAATGGAAAAATCAACCACTTCGTCTTTAAGTTCCAAAATCTGACCGCTTAGGCATATAGCGATTCATTGTTATTCACTACAAATTTCGACCGTGTCTACTTTAGAAATCTCAATACCAAACTGACGCATTTTCCAATATGGTGATACTTATTGCCCCACCTTGTAATTAATATTGTGTTGACGAACTTTTCGCTTTATTTAAACCATGTAGGCAATAAGCGATTATCTTTTCGGATTCGTTATTTGTTTTGCGATTTTTTACAACTATTGCAGTAATTTCTTTTGTCAACATACTTTCGAATATAATCTGCGCATAGTACCATGGATTAGAATCCTATCTTTCGAAGAAAAGTTGTCCATCATATTTGCCGCTACTAGAGATATTTCCCATGTGAAAATCGAAATACATATGAACATTAAATACATTAGCTTGTATATGATCATGCATGAGCAGGCATGTCATATATGTACATGCATAGTTCAGTATATGACCACATATCTACGGCTGCGAAATTTGGGTGTATATGGTCCTGTATTTTCATATATGATCATATATTATTTATTTATGCTCAAGTATAAATTTCGGATACGAAGATATATGGTAATATATGAGATCATGTATAGTATATGACCATGCAAAAGTATGCATGAAGATATATGATCATATATGCCCATGTATGATCATATATGCTCATATATGTGTATCGATTTTAGATGTGTAGGTGAAAAACGTTTTTGGGTGTGAATACAATTTTTGTGGTGAAAAACAATTTTTTAGAATGATAATAAAATATAATTCACCTCTGGCGTCTGGTGAAAAAATATGAGAAAATCTTTTATTCACCAGACGATAAAATTGTACGAAGATACAAAAATATGTATGGAAAATTTACAAGTACCTTCACTTATTTAATCATAGTTTTTTTCCACTGGCCCTAGTTTACTCACTTTCAGTACTAAACTGCTCGGGAGCTTTAAAATCCGAGTATCAAAAACAATTTTGTATAGAATTTAAAAAAATATATATATTTTTTAAACATCAGTTTAGAAAATTAAAACTGGCTGTAAAAAAATAAGTAAATAAGGGATTTTTAACAATTAGTTTGTCAGATATCGGCTGCTAATTCAGTGTGCATCGAAAGAATTATCTTTATAATAATAATGAATTTTTTGTAAAATAAAATGCAGTTTTCACTGGTACTCGCCCATTGAACCTTTCCATAAAACTTTATGAAAAATTTCATTTACTTTATTACAAGTTCTATACACTCAATAAAATGGTTTAAATAAAAAATAAGTTTCATAAAAGTTAAGAATTTTTGCTTAATATTGACAAAATTTTCATTTATTCATTTCATTCTCTCTCTGTGTGTGAAATATTTATTTTAAATATTTCACTTCAAATCCAATGACCGCAAATTTTTATTCATTTTGTTTTTGTTGAAAAGAAAAAGGAAAAATCATTTAAAATTCCAAAAGCAAATAATTGTTGAAAATGTTTACAATTTTATTCTCACGCAACTTGCAACATTAACAAAATCTGCTGGTATCATCTCTTTTAACAACAAGCAGCATCTTCCTGAAACTTTTTTTCCTCCACACTCAATGAATACAAAATGTAAAAAAAATGCAATTTATATTTATTAAAGAGGAAATTTTTTATGCATGTGAATAAATAGGGGAAGTGTGTGTACGTGTGTAGTTGTTGATGGTCAGGGTAAATATTCTGGAAGGTATGTATGTAGTGTGCATTTAAAAATAATCACGTAATACAATAAAATTTATGTTGCAACACACCCACAAATAGAAGTTGACCAGTAAGCCATTTTTACAAGTGCAACAAAGCTGTTGCAGATGTTGACTGTGATTTTTGTATCACGAATTTTTAAATCACACATTCCCAGCAAAACTTTGGCATTACCTTGGTAATGATAACTCGTTGCCTTTGACATTATTTTAAAAATATAAAGTAATGAGTTATTGATTATTGATTACGTATTGCATGATTTATAAATATCAAATAATAATTGAATCATTTTTGAAAAACTTATAGAACCATTATTTGGGGTTTTTTTTGTAAGTAGGAGAGTAAGATATATATTTTTCGGCTTTACGAACAAAAAAACGAAGTATAACAATTCATTTTTAGCTAAAACTATTAACATTAATATGTATTGATAGCTGTGAAAAGTTTCTGCGCTCGAAATGAAAGAATACTGTTTTGTTACGAAATATATTTTTTTATTCAATATAATCTCCTAGAAGCTCAATGCACTTGTTCCAATGATCTTCCAATAATTTTATCCCATCCTTATAATGGTTTTCCGGAAGCTCTGCGACGAAAAATGCTTTCCACGAAGGAATTGTTTGAGATTTCTGAAGAGATAGTAGTCACTGGGAGCCAAATCTGGTGAATACGGTGGATGTTCAAGCAATTCGTACTTTAATTCTTTGAATTTAGCCATCGTCAAAACACTTTTGTGAGCAGGTGCATTGTCTTGATGAAAAATGATTTTTTTCTTCTTTAAACCAGGTCTTTTCTCACGAATTTTTTCATCCAGCTGATCCAAAAGGCTGCAATAATATTCAGAGTTGATTGTTTTACCTTTCTGAAGATAATCAATCAACAAAATTCCTTTTGCATCCCAAAAAACTGATGCCATAACCTTCTTTGATGATCGTTGTGACTTCACCTGCTTTGGAGCTGAACAACCAGATTCAGTCCACTGTAAACGTTCTTGTTTCAATTTAGGATCATGGTGGTAAATCCAAGTCTCATCCATAATTATAAAACGACGCAAGAAGTCGGTTTTATTCGGCTTAAAACGCTCCTAATTACGCTGAGAAATTTGTTTTTAATCCAGTTTTTGTTGAATTGTTAGTGTGTGCGGCACTAACTTTCCAAACAGTTTTTTCATACGTAATTCTTCATGAAAAATATGGAGTACTCGTTCGTCTGAGATGCCTATGGCATTAGCAATTTCACGCTTAGTCAAACTTGGATCTTCACTAACCATATTATGTACCTGCTCAATGATTTCTGCTGTGGTTGCAGTTTTTGGCCGTCCTTCGCGTGTATCGTCTTCAAGGCTGGTTCGACCACGTTTAAATTCACCAGCCCAAAATTCAACGGTGCGTTTTGAAAGTGAGGACTCCTTATACACTTCTAACAATTGTTCATAAATTTCTTTTGCTTTTAAACCCTTCAAAACAAAGAATCTAATGACTGCACGATATTCAATTTTTTCCATATTAAAAAAATCAATGACACGTCAACTTCAAATGGCTTGTAAACAAAGAAAGAATTGACAGAATGATTTGCAACTTTGCATGTGTTCTCAGGACAGTTATACTAACTTGAGAAAAAAAAAAAGTTTGGAGCTAGCAGTGCCATCTCTTGGTGAGCGCAGGAACTTTTCAACCAACCTGTATTAATGAATTTATTTATTAAAACAACTAATTTTTTCATTGGAATTACCGCAAAGATTTGTTTGATTACATCACTAAGACATATTTAACTACATCAATTTAAATGAAACTGATCAATGGATCTAATGAAAATTGCCTTAGAATAAAATTCATTAATTGTATGAAAAGTTTTAATTGATATTTAAAATTTTTAATTTGTTAAGGCATAAAATTATCATGAGTGAAAATAATTTATGGATATTATTATTGAAGTCGTTCATAGATTTTATAAAAATAATTCAATAAAACAATGAAAATGCCCAATTTCAAAAGTTTCAGGTAGCTACTAACTGGCACTTTAACTGACACATTTGTTGTTTTTTCCCATATAAAATTTGATTTTAAATTTTAACGGGTCTTACAGTAATTGGGTCTAAGTTATTTTTTTTTTTCAACCCAAAAGGCATCTAAACTCAAACTCTTAAAATTATTTTTTTTTTAAAGAATTCAAAAAATTTTCATTCATGATTTTTTATAAACAAAAATTATGAAAAAATATAATAAAATTATTCACAAAAACAACAACACAGAATTTTCATATGTATTTGGTAAAAACTTTCATTAAATCAGTGAATCCATTTTAATGAATTCGATTCATTAATACTATGAACAAAAATTTAAAAAAAATCGAATGAAATTATTCTCATTAACAATGAATTTTATATATTCATGAACATTTTATGAAATGATAAAAAAAATCAAATTTTTGACAATTACAATGAAATTTCTTATAAATGAATATTTTCATTAAATATGTGAAATCATTTAAATGAATTCGGTTCATTAATACTATGAACAAAAATTATGAATAAATCTAATAAAATTATTGACAACAAAAAATGCATTTTTATATAATGAAAATTTTCATTAAATCATTGAATCGATTTTAATGAATTCGATTTATTAATACTATGAACCAAAATTCTATTAGTACATACATTTTTGTTTTATTTGTTCAGCTCTAAAAGCACTATTATTTGAAAAAAATGTCTAAACTTAATTTTATATATTACTAGCGGATCTCGGCGTGCTTCGCTACGCATGAATATTAATATTGAGTCAAATTCATTGGTTCATTGGTTTCTCGATCCGCGAGTTCGATGAAAAATAACCTTAAAATGATCACTCACTGACAGCTGTCAATGTGTATGCGTCTATGCACTAAAACGTGTATTTACCGTGTGTATGAAGTCAGCACACATTATACATACCGCACACGCTCATGGGCGCCTACGTATTAGTTGTTGTTTTTTTATATGGAAAAAATCACATGTTGACATGAAAAGTCATAAATCACGAACGCGTCAACCGATTTCGTCTTAGATAAACCATCTGCACGATCATTCGAACAAATCGAATTCGGTTTGACCGTTCGTGAGTTATAAAGTCACAACACACTTGCAACAATTTTTTATATATATAGATAAATTTTTATTCAAAAAATTGGAAAATTTTTCATTAATTTATGATTTTTTTGTTTATGAAATAATGAAAAAAATCGAATGAGACTATTACAATAAATTTCCACACAGTCAGTGAACGTTTTCATTAAATCAATGAATTAATTTGATTGAAATCAATTCCTTAATAATATGAACGGAAATTCTATCAGTGTAGAGTACTGGGCTTTTAATCATTTAGTAATTGATAAAAAAAAGTATTTGTAATATAGAATCAATAAATTTGTTGTTATGAAAATCGGTTTTTATACACATCCTCGTAACCACTTACATTGTCAGCTAATGCATGGACCCACCATACATTACCTTGTAAAAATTATCAGTAAGGTCAGGTGTAAAGTAATGCATGAACCCCTATGGTTAAACATTACTTTATACATTATTTCGTAAGTTATGGTTTTGTTGGGTAATTTTACATCAGTGAAAAATTTTGCTTATGAACTTGATGAAAACTCGCTTTGCTTTGGTAGATACTCTTAAGAAAAACTACATACTATTTACACGGATAATGGTGTTTAAGATAATGACATTTTCACAATCTCATTATAACAATAATGTGTCATAATGTTGTTAAAACTACGCGATAAGATTGTTGTAATGTCTTTTGGGCATAAAGTGGTTTTGGCCACAGTACTAAAAACATGAAATTATTGTTGTTGAATGTACAAAATTACAACGGTAAATTTTACTTTAAGAATACTAATGGAAAATACTCATGTAGAGACATTTGTTTTTTTGTAAACCGTAAACAAAATCTTGAAATTTCCTTTTTTGGCTACCAGAATTGTTATATAACTTTTATTTTGTATTTATTCAAAAAGTAAAACTTGAAAAAAAAAGTAAAAGTTTTCTTAAAAATAATTATGATGCCATATAAACTTTAAGTTTAATTTAATATTAACCACACGCAGACTTTATGTCTAAAATAAACTATTTTAAAACATGTTACTCACGTAATCGCCAGCCTCGCCAGCCATGGCTAAAAATGTCATGTTGTTTGTATTATTGCATTTAACTGTTGAGTGATTATTAACGTTTAAATAATTGAAATTTTATACCATAAGAATTCATTAAAATACATGAAAAATTTTGCAAATTCAAAGTGTTTTTGGACAAAAAAAAAAATATTTAACTTTTTAAGCGTTTTTGCATGCGTTATATGAACTGAAAACATTTAAAATTAATGCTTTTTTTAAATAATATTATTAACAAAAGAAGAAAAAGGAAGAAAAAATGAGGTGAATATAAATGTATATCGACAATTTGCTTTTAGAAATCTGGTGAAAACATTATGATGTGATTTTTTTGTCAATAAATGCCAATTAAGTATTTTTGTACATTTTTACTAAAAGATTTTCAACAACCTCTGAAATAATTTTTCCCGATTTAAACATCAAATTGCCATACAGACAGAATTTTATTTGATGATAGTAAACCATGGTTGGCAAGCAATACCTTTTCATTATAATGGTAGTTGGCTACCAGCCCCTGAACAATACCGATACGAAAATTTCAAAACTCCGGTTGCAATAGTGACATGTGTCTTCAAATATGTCGGAGTTTGTTTCATAATATAGCCTGTTAAATTTTGTTATATTTGCAAAAAACCGTTATAAATCGGTGTTTTGGTAGTTTAGGGTTATTATAACGATAGTTTAAGATATTTCAAAATTGAACCGGTAAAAAATCGCAATAAAAAGACACTTGCTTTTAATAGAATCGCCATTTTAAAATTTTCATATCGGATTTAAAGTAGCTGTGGTAGCCAACTACCGTTATTATGGAAAGGTATTAAATGCACTCAAAAAAAAAAAAAAAAGACATGAGGCAAAATGTAATCAAAAATTTTGTTAAAACTTAGAAAAATTTTCTTAAAAAGAAAATTCCTAAGTTTGAGGAAAAACGAAATAGTTCATATTTTTCCTAAGTAATATTTCTTGATTTTATGAAAAAAACAAGTCAATTAAATAAAAATTTATTAATTTTAAGAAAAAACATCTTAGTTTTAAGAAAATTGCATACTCAAATGTAATAAAATTAAGTTAAGTTCAAAAAAAAAAAAAAAAAATTAAGGACATAATTTACTCCCATATAGTTCGAGAAAGTACTTGAACTTAATGTGTGTTAATTTTTTGTTCGCGAGTAGTAAAATTAACTAAATTTTAGAAAGCCATTTCCAAATTCAGTTCTTAAGTATACCACTTTCTAATTTTGAAGAATTGTTTTCTAAAAATTAGTTCAGACAATTAAAAACAAAAAGTAATAAATTTGTTCCTATGTAATAATAAAAATTTACTTGTTTTTAGAAACTGATGAACAATTTCTTAGGAAAATTGTCATGCAACTTAGTTTAGATAAATTTTAAAAATTTAAAAAAAAAATTCTTATTTTCAAGTAAAAGTTTTGTAATTTTTAAAAAATAATAAAATTTGGTATAGTTTTTTTTTGTTGGAAAACGTTTAAATTATTTTTAATATTCTATTACAAAAAAAAACAATCAATTTAAAACAAACCAGTTACTTTTCCTAATTTTCAACAAAAAATATTATTAAATAAAAGAAATTAAAGTAACCATTTAAAAAAAACTATAATTCATGATTGTAATTTTTGGTTCGTGATCATGCGTGAGTGAAAAATCTTTCGCGTGCCCATCTCTAATCTTAAAAGTCTTAAATATTGAACTTAAAGTAGCTTAAAATATATTTTAAAATTTTGTTAGCAAATTTCCAAATTTTCGCTTTTATTAAATAAATTTCTTTGTTGACTACTATACAAAATATCGTAGTTACATTTTATACATTACGGCATAATGGCTTTCCTATAATTGACGTAGCGCTTACTAAACTTTATATTTATCGAACTATTTTTTTCACTTAATAAAAAAAAAGTTTATATACAAATTTCAAATAAAGTTTAAGCTAAAAATCCCATAAAATAAACTTATGACATTTTTCCATTTTCCAATAATAACAATAAATGTAACTGTGATATTTTGTATTTTTGCAGCAATTTCTTTAAATTAGTTTATTTAAGAAGACAAAGGACCCCCAGTGTTCCTTAGCCATAGATGCCGCGTGTCACGTAGGTCGTCCCTTTTTGTAGTTCTCTCAAGCAGAACCGTTAATTAACTACGAAAAGGATCTGACTTTGTCACAATTTATTAAGTTTCAGGATATCCTGCCTGTTTACCTTTTTGCTAATGAAATTTAATTTATATTTTAAATACATGAATTTAGTATAAATCAATTTAGTTTTAAGACAAAAGTGCATAGCAAAAAGCTTGTTAAGAGCAGTGTCCTCACAAAGCGGAAGTCCTCCGAAAGTGAAAAATACCTACTCAATGAATGTAAAGTACTTTAAAATATATAGTAAAATATATTACCTTTACAATAGAAGCAGCATAATTGATTGAATGATTTTTGCTTAAAAGAAATGCTATTTAACTTGATGTTAGAAAATATTTTCTTATTTTTAGGGAGTTAAGTCCTAGTTTTTAGTAAAAAAAATTATCTAATGAACTTAAATAAAATTTTTCTTAAATCCAAGGAAACATTTTCTAACTAACAGTACAATTTTAGATGCTGTATGAACTAATTAGAAGGAAATTTTACTGTTTTCTAATAAAAATTTACTTCTCAGTAGTAAAATTTTTCTATAATTTAGAAATTTTGACCAAACTTTAAGTAAAATTTTTTTTTTTAATTTCAAGGAAAATTTTATAAAATATTGGTAAAAAGTGTCTTTGGCGCCGTTTTCATTTCAATTTTTCCTCTAAATAAGTTAAATTCTCTAATTAACAAAATATAAAAATAAAAATTTTTTATATTTTGTAATCATGGAGAGTAGTGTTGTTAGATACTAGACGAATATTCCATTCGATTTGTGGTCAGTTACGATCTTCATTAACTTTGCTCGTGCTTTACAGGGTTAATTGTTAATACCTATGATGAAACTCACAACTTACACTCAGAAAAAAAGTTAGTAAAACAATTTGTGAACGGTTTTCAATCCCACTTTACTATTTTTGTACTGATTTTTAGTAAAAAAAATATTATTTAGCAAATATTTTTGCTATTTACATTTTACAAATTACAGGATTTTTACAGAATATTTACAAATTTTTGTTGCTAATTTCAGAAATCATTTAACAAATTTTTAAAAACCGATTTGCTAAAATTAGCAAAAAAAAAATTACTAATTTTAAAAAAGTTAATATCGAAGAAAATGTTATATCTAATAAAAACTTACACCTACAAACTTGAAATGTTACATAGATTAAAAAAGGGATCGGAAGTGAATATACCGACTCATGTCTGAAAATAGGACATCCACTTAAAATAGCACTTAAAAGTTTTTTAGTTCTAAAAATCAGCCCTAAAACAATTAAAATTTGACCTTAAAAGTAAAAAAAGATACTAAAATATTTTTCAAAACAGAAATTAGTCCCATTTCACACAGAGCATCTTTTGTTGCGTAACTCTTGAGTTTGTGGGAGAGAGGGGAAAGAAAAGGTGGAATTGGTACCAACTTGCCTGTTCTCGAAAATTCGTTTATTTTTTTTTTCTTCGTTTTGTTTTTCACTCATTTCAAACCAAATGTAAACAAAAGTTGCTGAAAAAATTTCTCTGTGTGAACATAAAGGCAACTTTAAAAAAGAATTGACTAGAATTGCCACAACAAAAGTTGCTTTGTGTGAAGCGGAACTTAGCAAATTAAAACAAAATGATAAATTCGTTTATTATTTTACAATTTTTAAGACATTGATTTTTTTTTAACTTTGTCTAAAATATTATTTGAAAAAAATAAATAAAATAAAAACAAGTAAAAAAGGGCTTAATTCGGCTGTGCCGAATCTTTGAAACCCTCCACCAAAGGGGATGATATACGTATATACTAAATTTTGCATGAACTGTAATATGAATATGTTTTGTCAATTTATGTAACGAACTTTTGTTATTTAGTTTTAGCAATGTTATTTACAGAGGTCTGCTCTGTTAGCGACTTTAACATTGTTCATTTTTACGTTAACTTAGTTATCATAGTATGTAAGACAATAAATGTAATCGAACAATAAGAAGACTTAATAACATTTTTACTTACTTAACAGAAAAAAAAAAATATAGATACAGAAAAATTGTACAAATTTGTATGGAAAATTTAGAGGTACCTTCACATTTTCACTCATAACTTTTGAACCGCTTGACCGATTTTGCTCATTTTAAATACCAAACTGCTCGGGAGGATGTTCAATAATCTGGGTAAAAATAGGCACCCCCGCTTGCGTCTTCGCGTCGTGATCGTAATTTTAACAGACAGACAGACGAACATCGCTAAATCGACTTAAAATTGCATAAGGATCACGAATATATATACTTTATGGGGTCTTAAACATATTACAAACGGAATGACAAACTGATATATACCCTCACCATATATGGTGGAGGGTATAAAAATTTGATGCTCGATAAAAAAAATAAAATTTAAAATTTTGTACTAATATTAATAATATTAAGTAGCAAACCGATTTTAAATTCCACTTTACAAAAAGTTTACTAAAATTTAGTAGCGGCAGCTAATTTTTCTACAAATTTCATTGTACTACACGTTAGTTAGCAGACATGTGTTGCTAAGATTAGCAAAAAAAATACTGCTGGGCTCAAATTAGCAAAATTTCCCGTAAGAACAGCAAAATTTTCAGTTGCCATTACAGACTTTTTTTTAGTGAGTGTATATAGAAAAAGCTATATGAAAAATAATTGGGTTTAAATTAAATTTTCATACGAACTTAAGCTATATTTAAAAATCTCCATTAATAACGTACACTGATAACAATTTTGGAACTTATAAAAGTAATATTTAAATTTAAATTCGATTTCTAAAAATTTGTTTGTTTGAAATGTTTGATTGAACATACGCAGAAGAATTTTACAAACTTCTATTTTTATTTTATTTTTTTTTTATGATTATTTGGACCATTAGTTTTTTTCCAATAATTTTTAAAGATTATATCGTTTTTGAAAGAACGAGACATTAGGTGACTTGAAAATGCTTCCTTCAAAATCTAATTTGTCCTGTTGGAATCACATAAATAGTTGATCATGGTTCTGTATCGCTCACCAGTAACAGCAACCGTGTAATCCTCGGCGTCCTCGAAAAAATAAAGCCCGTGCACATCTCCAGCATAAATGGTGCACCATGGAATGACTTTGAGTGAATGTAATGGATCTTGGTGAATGATACGTGGATTTTCAGTGCACACAAAAAAAATTTGAACAGAAAATCGACCATTGCGAAAGAGTCACGAGTATTCCATATTCTTAAGGAGTATAGCGTTCCATAGCTTTTCGACGTTAATTCAGTATCAGTTTACTTTACAAATATTAAAAAAAAAACTATTGCCTGGTTTTCATTATGTCATTTGAACTGTCAACAAAAACTGACTCAAATGAATTCTCGTCATTTTGTGTCAAATGCGCTTTCATTACATCTTAAAAACTGACAATAAATCAATAAAGCCGAACGTGTCAAAGACTTACGTCAAATTTTGGTGTGAATTGACTGACACCCCGTTTTCATTACAAAGGCCAATTGTGATGTGTAAACTTTTGCAAGCGAACAGCTGATTAGAAAATATTAATTTGTGATAAATAAAAAGTGGAAAAAATTTAAAAATGATAAAAAGAGAAACAAATGGCTATAGCTAGTGCGGCGCTTTGTGTTATTACAACACTAAGGGATTGGAAAGATAAAAGGAAGCCATTTCGTTGCCACTTCGGATCGCGGCATTTTTATTATATCTGCCACCTCTTGCTAGAGAGCATCTCGTAGATTTCTGTCCCGATACTATCTGCACAAGAAATTCCAAGTACCTTCCATTTCTTTTTTTTTTTTTATTTAAAAAATTACCATTGAAATTTATTTTTCCAGCAAAAAAAAAAAAAATAAAAAAAAAACAGCTTGGCGATCGCCAAACAAAAAAAATTGACAACTTGTTGTCAATTTTATTTAAGATAAAAAATGCTGCCATATCTGTTGACAAACTGAAATTTGACGTTTTCACTTGTCTGTCATTTTAGACAGCAGTTCGTGTGCATAACTGATTGCAATCTCAGATGACACCATATGACAACCCGTTTTCATGCAATTGCCAACAATTTGGACAAATTGACATTAAAAATGACATAGTGAAAACCATGCATATGTGTTTTGTGTTACAAAATGTTGTAAATTTTTGCTGTGTATTTCCGATCAGCTAATATCAAAAGACATGTGTTTGTTTTTCTATTTCTCCCTGCTGAAAGTGCAAGTGGAAATGTCAAACCAAATCCCTTACAAATTCCTTCCTTCCCACTTCAACAATTTTTTTTGTTGGTAAATATTGATTGTGGTGGTTAAAACTTATTAAACAATTCTGCACCGTACCGTGTGTGTGGTTTCATAAGTTGTATGTAAGATATTCTTAGTTCGTTAAATTAAATAATTTTTGCCCCCACCCACTGACATAAATTTCTGCGTAGGTGCTTAGTTTCAAAAACCTGTGTTAACTGGTTTCTAAGTTAGAGGGTTGTTGGCAAAACGTGTCCTAACGGTGTCCTGTGAGTTCTGGAGCAATAATTATAACTTATTTTGCAAGTAGAGACTCTTAATTTCCTTTGTTATTTTCCAGAGCCAGAGCTTATATATTTTTGGCGATTTTTTATATATTTTTTTTAAAGATTTTTTTTTCAAATTTACGAAATTTTGGCTTTATGTACTTCTCGCTTGAAAATCGTTTGTTAAATGGCAGAAAAATTATTACTACATATCAAGTAATTGCTTTAATAAAAAAAATAATATTTAGCCAAAAACTACTGAATATCTGAGGGTTAAATACACTCAATCAAAAATGTTAGTAATAATTACAACTAGAATTTTCTATAAATTTAAATAAGTAAAAATAAATGTTGGTCACGACCGACCATATGCACCTACAGCAGGCTGAGTAAAATTCCTTAAAAATTTCGGTCCAAAATTGTTATGGTTCAAATAAGACTTTTCTACAAAAATCTTTATAAGTCTTGATCAGTTACAATATTAGAATTAAGCTACTCTAAAACTTCTGGCTCCAAAAAAAATCTTTTGCGGGATCAAAATAGGTGGCGAAGGAAATGAGCCCTACTTGATCGGTTTATGGTCCCATATTATCACAAACTCATTATACCCTTATCACATAAATAGCGCTGTTGGATATAAAATAAAATTTCCAAATACTTAAAATCATTTCACTATATTTTTTCATGGGCATAAAATTTAATTATGTGCAAATAAAAATTATAATTTCATTTTCTTGTTTTAACATCAAGGATTTATTATGTTTGAGCAATGATGAGATAAAATATTTATATGTTGGTTTTTGGCATTCATGTGAATATATGCGAACAAAAAATAGTGTGAAATGTAATATTTTTAAAACGCCTGCAACTGACAGCAAATTGTAATTACAGAAATCTACTTTGACAATGTGTAATAGTGTTTTTTATACCATCTTTAACACCACTTTAAGTCAGGGTGTAATAAGTTTGTGCTAATGTTTGCAGCAATCAAAAATATCGGACCCACTTCTTAGCAAACCGATCGATTCAGAATCACTTTTTGAGTCTATTTAACGATGTCTGTCCGTTTGTATGTTCATATAATCTTGTTTGCACTCTATTGGTGTCAAATAAAAAGATAATTTTGATTAAAATTTTGATATCCGATATAATATTTGATCAAGGAGAAACCTTATTGATTTTCTTTGAAATCGGTGTTTGTTTCCCCTCTGAAATGGGATTTTATTCTTGTTCGTTAGCTTCAAATCGCAAATACAAAGATATTTTAATGAAATTTGTTTACACTGACTACAAAAGTTTTTGTTTATTTTAGTAAAAATAAAAGAAAAAAAAACTTTTTAAATGAAAAAGTATTTTTACTCATTGCTCAGACTTATTAAACATTATTGGCCTCACAGTTTTGTGAAATTTTACCTAGACTGCACTAAGAAAAAATGTTCCAAATACATTTTAATTAATTTAACTAAATTTTAAGAAATTTCGTAAAAGCAAGTACAAACAATTTACTTAAATTAAGTATTTTTTTTCTTAAAGTTAGTAAATTTCGTCTAAATTTTTTTTTTTAATTTCACTTAAATTTTGTTTGGTTTTTACTTAAATTAAGTATAAATTTGTTCTTAAATTTATACTGAATTTGTTCTAAATTTAGTATAAATTTGTGATTAAATTCAGTATAAATTTGTTCTTAAATTTAATAAAAATTAAAAAAAAAAATCAAATTTTCATTAAAAATGCACTTAGAAAAAATATTTACTAAATATTAAGTAATTGAACTAGGTTAGGTAGAAGTGGTAGCCTGCCAATCAGACTCACTTAGACTATAAAGTCCCTTGTGATACCACGGAAGCTAGTAAAAATTTTATCGAACCATCCCGATTGCCTCAAAAAGCTCCTACGTCGGCCGATATCGATATCAGCCAAATCACCCAGGTCCTCAAAGAAACATGAGCCCAAATACAGCCCAGAGCAGGACAAGTGCAGAGAAGGTGCTCCATAGACTGCTTCTCCTCTTCTTCACCACAGCTTCTGCAAAAGTCACTAGCCGCAACCCTCAACCTAACTGCGTGCCTTCCAATCAGACAGTGTCCCGTCATGACGGACACAAGTAGGAATATATCGGGCCTTGACAGTGACAGCATCCTGTGCGTGCGCTTCCTATCCAAACGGGGCCACATCTGTCTGAAACGAATACAACCACGGACAGAGGCCCATTTGAACTAAATTTTAAGAAATTTAGAAATTATTTGGTTCCAAACTGATCATTTAAAATCGAAACCACGCTGCAATATGAAATGCCTATGGCATCAACAATCTCACGCACTTTTACTCTTTGATCGGCCAACACAATATCGTGGATTTTTTCGACATTTTCGGGTGTATTGACCTCAATTGGCCGTCCAGAACGTGAAAGTCAGTAATAAACTTTTTACCATTGAAATCGATTGTGCAGAGTTCCCATAGTATTTATCAAGATTTTCCTTGATTTAATGTTTAATGAGCACTCGAAATTCACTTATAGCCTGTTCCTCTATTTCGAAAGAACACGTTCGTTCGCTTTCTAAGCGAAAGAAAACTGATTTGGGTTTCACTAACTCTATTTCTATGCGAACGATGACTCGAACGACAAGTCGAATGAAAACGTAACTGTTTTCATACAAAATTTGGTTTCTCTATTTCGAACAGCTCGAACGCAAATGTCAAAATCAGTCACTTGCTATTTTTTTGTCGAGTAAATTTATATTTGATATTTTTAATAGCAAAATGAATTAAAAAAAGCAATGGATAACAAAAGGTAAGTACAAAATAATATAATTATTTATATTTTATTAAGAATTTTAAATTTTAGTTAAAAAAATCAACAATGGACCAGCCGAAGACGCATGTATTTTATATGGAAGAAAGCCCTGATTTTGCCAGAGGGACTCTGGTGTTCGGAGCAAACAAATTTTCTGCAGAGGAGGAAAATTTGACCAGAAAACTAAACTCCCTTTCACCCCCTATTACGCTGTTGCTGAGTGGTAAAAGATAAGTGTGTATTGTTTGTGACTTACGTTTGTCCCAAGCAGCTCATATTTACATTTTTTTTTATTTTACATCTTTTATTTTACAAGAGCAGTGACCGCACCAAACAGACAACAGCAACAGGCAACAGAAAAGCTTTCCGATTATCGATCTTACTCACAACCAATCGATAAAAAACATTTTAAAAAATAAACACATTCTCAAATAAAAATTGATTTGTTTATTGTTATTTTTTTTATTTCATTTGTCATATACAGCTGATCACTGTTAAACAGGGTTGTTTTTGTCTTTAAGCAGTTTAGTAGTATTTTTTGCCACTTTTAAAGAAAATTGTAACAAATACTCAAAATATATGATCTGGCATCTCTGTGATTTGTAAATGCGTAAGAAACAAAAATTGACACACGTAAGTCAAGTCGATCGAAGGCTTTCGAAATAGAGAAACCCAAATTGATTCGAATTCGAGTGAATTGCTTTCGTTCGACTAGTTTTTCGTTCGAGATCGAGGAACAGGCTATTATTTTAAAAAAAATCCACGAGGTTGTATGATTTGAACGGCTGGTAAATGACGGAACTTGCTCAAAATTTTGACAGTAGTCTATTAACAGGTGCTAATTGATGGGAGCAGTATTGCATTTCATATAACTACGAGGGATGTTCCTACTTTTAGAAAAATAAATGAAATTGTTTGAACTAAATTTAAAGAAGTTCTATATTTAAACAATTTTTGATCTCCCGCCTTGTTTAAAAAAATTGTTATATATGTTATAAGTTTTCAATTTTTAATTTTCATGTATTAATTGTACAAGAAAATTTCTCCTGAAGTAGTAACCCAATGTGGTGACGAAATATTGGATTAAATAAATAATAATAATTAATTTTTATAAATAAAAAAGAGATCTTAAGCTCATTTTAAATTAATATATTAATAAATTTCTAAACGTTTTTAAAGAACATTTTTTAAGTTAATGACAATTTATCGTAAACTAAAATCAAATAAATTTGCATTATTTTACAGCATTTGTTTCTTTTTTTTGGAGTGAAGTTTTTATTTTATAGTTGATCTTTTTAATACTTATATAGAATTTTTTTTTTTTCAAATGAAAAATTTTCTTATTTAGTGATCATGGAGAATACACAGAAAAAGTTATTAGACACAAGCTGAATGGAATGCATTTTCTGGTCTGCTACGACCTTCATCAACATTCTTCGTGCCCTTGAAAGTGCCAATTATAAATATCTCTATTTATCTCACAAATCAATGGATAAAGCTATTTATGCTAACATTCAGTTGATTTTTTATTATTGAGTTTAGATGAAATTTACTTACTATTTTTGTGTGTTTTACATTCTCCGTTTAAATTTTTATTTGAAAAAAAAAAATATAAATATAAATATACATTTTTTTAGTTTATAGAAAAAACTCATCGGTTTAATTTTAGTGGGATATAAACCTAATTTTAGTTCATACATTTTTCTGGGTGTGGTGTAGGGTAACATATATGGTCTGTCTTGGCCCACCATAATTTTGTTAACTTGGTTTTGCTAGTGATATATACAACCACCAAACTATTTATATAAGTTGTTTTTGGAAAAAATTAAACATAAATATTTGCTTTTTAATCTTTCTTTAACGCATTTTAATTTTGTAACTGACATTGTATAATTCTGTTTTTGGTTACAGCCAAAGAGAGCTTTGTCATATAACAGTTTACTTACAGATTTAATCAAATAAAGTCCTTTATGCCCTTGACAATGTAATATGGCCATGAACAAAAAAAAAAAACGAATGAAAAGTTATATTTGGTTGGAAATTTCTATAAAAAAGTTTTTTTTTATAATAGTAAAATCTGTCATTAATTAACATTTTTTTTATTAAAGCTTGGGGAAATTAAGTAAAACTTTTTCATATTTATAAAATTTATTTAAAAGTTTGTTTATATTTCTGCGAAAATTGTTAAAAGTTTGTAAAATTGCGTGAATCACAATTTAAACATACACGCAAAGAAAAAACATGGTTGGGCGAATCATATTCGAAGAGCATCATATATTTGTGCCAACGATAGTCGTACTATATTATGGTTATCATATTATGATAATAAAATATCCATAATTTTACCATAATATTGACCCTACAGTTATAATATGATCCAAAAATTACCATATTATGATTCTAAATAAACATATGATGTTGAATTTATCATAATATGATTGCATGTAATCAAAGTATGCTTAAAATGTTATTGCATTATGGTCCCCATAACTATATTATGATTTCTGGATTATCATAATATCATCCATATAAAATCTTTATATAGAATCTTTTTGACAATGAATTGATTATTATAAATAATATTACATGCATAAGGAATTTTCGAAAAAACTCTCAAAAAAATGCTCTAAAGTTAAAAAAAAAATAATAATAAACTGGATCTTAATAGGTCAATTGAGGAAATGTTTTAATGCCACATGAAAGGTATTTTCTACCCATCTGATATTTGTCCAGTTTTAGTAAACAATATATGATTATTTTTTAAGACATTTTGGTTTTTATGAAAACAACACAATACTCGTATTAGGACTGTAAATGTTAAAGTCATGTTTTATTTGATGTGTAATTATTCATTGATTGTTGCTAGCGTTTTATGGTTGCATAATTATCATATATTTTCCATAGTCCGAATTTTTGTTACCACAGTATGGTTACAGCCAAACATGTTATGAAATATAAGGCGGCAATCATAAAATAGTGAAATATTTACTATTATAATGATCGTAGCGACCATGTTGATGGTTAGGCGACCAATAATATGTATGTGACAACCATACCCGATTGCAGCAAGCACAATATAGTAGCAGTGATCATGTTGCAACCATGTTTTTTTTTCTGCGTGTACAAATCTTTAAATTCCTTAACAATCAAAAAACAGGGAAACCGCAAATATGCAGTATCATGTTTTTTCCTGTGCGTCGTATGGACCCATGGATAACCTATTTATCCGATTCAGAACAATTTAAGAATTCCGGCATCAAGAGCATATTTTGAGGTAAAAGCATATTTTTTAGGACATATTTCTAAACTTTTAGAGCATATTTGTGTCTTTTATAATAATTTTTTTATTTTAATATACGATAAACTTATATTTGTTAGCGCTCCCCCTTGAACAGATTGTATCAAAAAACGATGATCTGCAAGTAATAAAAAGAATAAGCAAATAGCTGACTGGATCTTCAATAAAATCAGTGTTGGCATATGATGTCAAAGAAGTACTAGCTTTTAAATTCGCCTCCATTACATTGGTTGACGTTGAGAGGACTTTTTCAATGTACAAAAATAAGCTTAGATGTAAAAGACAACGTTTTTTATTTGAAAATTTTAATCAAAATTTTGTAGTTTATTGCAACAAAAATATTTATTAAAAATTTTATTTAAACCGTCCAAAAATTTAAAAGCTGGTATGATGTCATTTTTCAAAAATTTTCCTGTTCTTTTATTCTACTTATTGTTTTAATCATAAAGAAGAAAACGTTTAAAAAAAAAGATTTAAAAAAAAATAAAAAACGCGAAAATCAGGCACGAAAGCGTCCGGAAGAGACATCTAACCAAATAAATTTTTTTTTTTTTTTAACTAAATTTAGAATTGACTGAAATATGGAAAAATTTACAGTTTTTCGTAATACCTTTTGAAAACTCAAGTTCCTTTGTTCCTTTATTTTTTCGTTTTAGTTGTTATGTTTATCTTATTTTTTAAATACGCAAATTTTTTGTGTATATTAAATTGAATTGTTTTGACTTTTTAATAAAAAATACTTTTTTGTTTAAAAAAATATATAAAATTTTTTAATTTTACGAGCATATTTTTTAAATTTCAAGGGCATATTTGTATGTTTCTAGTGCATATTTTATACGCATAACACAGGTTTTTTAAAGCATATGTGCGGTTTCCCTGATCATAAATATTTAAATTCATTTTATTACTAATAAAATCACTGAGGTGTTAACAGAAAACACTAAAAAAGTATATATAAAATTGTTAACATTTAACATTTATAAGTGTATTGAATTAATACGTGTTTAACAATTTTGATTAAGCTATAAAAAATTTTATAGAAATTAATGAACTGCTCCGAACTTTTCTTTACAAAAATATTTGTATCTTATTTACATAAAATAACAATTAAACTTTCTATAATAACATCATTTTCTATTGAGGCAATTTATAGATTTTCTTTACACCTAAATTATGACATTTGAAAATGGAATGCTAGGAATAAGACAAAAAAAAAATTGTAGACACCAAATTATGTTTTACTATATGGGTTTAAATTTTCAAACCGCCACAAAACTGATTATCATACTAGTAGAAGTCACCTAATTCTGTCAAGTTTTAAAAGATAATTTCACACTTCATTACATTACGATGTCTTTCCGTCATGTTTTTCCTATAGGAAAAACATCTTCGAGAAGAAAAACAAAAACAGAATGCGTTTATGTTATTAGAACAAATGCCAACCATACTAAATGAGCACAAAAGACGAAATTAAATGTAAAGAAAAATGAAAAGAATAAATAAATTAAATAAAATGTTTACATTGTTAAAAGACAAAAGTTAGAAAAATTAACATTTAACATTTGATGGCACTTGTGTCTTTTGTTTTTGTTTTCATATTTAAAAGAATGGGAACTTTTTCGTTGTAAAACTTAAAAAAAAAAAAATAAAAAATACTTATTTAAGTAATCAATCTACAAATACCCTGTAGGAAATGTCGATAGTGAAACTGTACTGATTCACCAGTACTACTGACTAATTATGCCCCAGCCAACGCTTTCTGCTGTAGACATTTAACATATGCGTGTCATTGCGAATCTACACAACTATTGATTAGGTGTTGACATTGGAACCAGAGATTCACTATTACATTTTAGTAATTTTAGTCTATACTTTTGGAACTTTTTACTAGATTTCCACACTAGGAAGGAAATAAGATTAAACAGGTGCATGCATTTTGTTAAATTAGATATTTTATTAATTAAATTTTTTTTTATAAATATTATAAAGTAAATAAAATGTTCATGCAAATGCAATTTTGCAGTAGAAAAATCTTCAAAAGACTGCACAAAATCATCCACAGGCTCCGAAAAATCTTCATCAGGTTCCACAAAATCTCTAGAGTTGCAACTTTTACTAAAAATTGTTGCCTCTTTCTCGTTATTTTTATAAAAATTGCTTTTTTTTTCACAAGTTTTTTGTAATTTTTTTGGTCTTTATATATTTTGTTTAAATTTGTATATTTACCTTTTAAATTCATGTTTCTTTATATTTTTATTAAAAACTTTAATTTTGCATGCAGCTATGCACATCACATGTATTTTCAACAAAATAAAACAATAACAAAATCAAGAACAAGCACAGCTTTGCAGCTGCAAAAAAAGAATGTAAAAAGTATAGACGCTTTGTTGACATGTCACCGAAAAATTCGACCAAATAATCGACAAAAGTGGTGACTTGTAGACACTTGACCCCAGGCTTCCTACAGGGTGAATAAAGTATTTTAAAAGGTGACTTATGTTCATTTTCAAAAAATCTATCTTATGCTTAATATATACACTTACACCCTAAAGAAAAACATATTCGAAGAGAATCATACAATTTTGAATTTATGATTGTTGTAACCATAGTGGTAAATTTAATATGGTTATTATATTTTAATAATGCAATTACCACTATTTTTCATAATATAATATGGGGAATTACAGGATTAAAATGCTCATATTGTATGGTATTAGTAATCATAATATGATTCTAAGCAATCATAAGGATCATACTATGATAATTTCGACTTTCCAATCATATTGAAATATATTTTGTCTCTGCATGATGAATGTTGTGCAACGAATTAGCGAAATAATTAAAATATGCATATAAATTTGTTACAAGGTGGGACAATAAGTATCACCCTATTGAAAAGGGCTGCCAATTTTACAAATAACATCGTATATCAGTTCGGTTTTAAGATTTGTGAAGTAGACGCGTGCAAAATTTATAGTTTATAACAATGAATAAAGATACGTCTAATCCGTGCGATTTTTGGAACTTAACGACGAACTGGATGATTTTCCATCAAAATTGATCATGAGCAACGAGTTTCATTTTTTTTTTTTTTTTAAATTCTTGATACTGGGGGACGAAAATTTTTCGCATAATTCATGAAACACCATCTCAAAGTCATCGAGTGATGTAAAGTTAGGTCGGAAAAGGTGATTGGAAGGAGCCGATGGTAACGCTTTTACGGTTAACGGCGACCGCTATAGAGCCATGCTGACTTAATTTTTCTTACCGAAAGTTGACGATCTGGATTTTCAGGATATGAGGATCCAATAGGAGTGGCTCCACTTGCCCTATTTCACGCGACACAATGCGTATTTTGAAGGATGCCTTTTCAGCGCGTGTAATTTGTCTTTTCGGTGATATGGCTTGGCCAGCTTGGCTTGACAGATCTCCCGATTTGACTGTTCCGAACTTCTTTCTTTAAGGATATTTAAATACGTTGGCGTACGTAAACATGGTCCGCATCTTGGAGGAGGTAAATAACAACATTCTAGCCGAAATTGACAACGTGACACCACAAATGCTGCGCCCAGTCATGCAAAATGTAACCAAAATAGCCCAAATTTGTATCAAGGCCACCATTTTTGGGACATAATCTTCCACAATTAATTGAAACAAAATATATAAGTGCAAATAAACATAATCAGTGAAAAACCAAATGAGCTTTCACTTTAAACAAAAGTTATAGCGAAAGAAAATCTGATCTATTTGCTCGTCTGATATTTTTTTCGGCACTGTAGTAAACAACAAATTAATTGAAACTGGTTACAAAGCAATAACTTTATTGGGACAACCATATCTGAATACTGTAAACATACTTAAGTAGCCGTGATTATGTTGCAACCATGTTTTTTTCTGCGTGTAGAATTTTTGCGGCTAATCAAATTAAATAAATTCCCAGCAAAACCACACATTACCAAATAATGTGTAAAGTAATGTGTAGCCATAGGGGCACTTTACACCTTACTTCACTGATGAAAATAATGTATATACCCATTACTTTAGAGGTGATAATGTAAGGGGTTACTTACATGGTTACGACAATGGAAAAAGTAATGTGTCAAAAAATTGATTTTCTAAAAAGATGAATTTTTATTAAAAAAAAAATTATTACAAATATTTTATTTAAATTATATGTAATTAAAAATAATGTGGTCAAGATGGGAATCGAACCAGGGAAATCTGGTTGCCAGCCAAGAACTCTACCCACTGAGCTACCGACGCATATAGTATTTTATTGCTTTAAACTTAACTGAATTGTTGCGCTTCGTTTTTTCGCTAGTGTTATCAAAACAAACATACATTACCCCGTTTGCTTACAAAAAACCACAAAGTAATGTATCTAAAAATAGATTTTCAAAAATATTTCAATTATTAATTTACATTTATAAGTCATATATTACGTAATCAATAATCAGTAACTTATTACTTTATGCTTGCAAATAATGAAAAAGGTAACGAGCTATCATTACAAGGAAACGCATGAGAATATCGCACCCATTACCAAAGTTCTGCTGGGTTGTTTAGTAAATAATTTTAAAATTTTTTAACAGAGATATTAAAATCCTTTTAACATTAATGAAAAACATATTTTTTTTTTGTCTAAGTGTATTAATAAATGTCCCCTTAATCTTTATTTTCCAACTATAATATTATTTCAGTATTTACGATTTAATATTGTTGTTTTTTGTTTATTATAGGGGGGGGCTTGGTTTCATATAAAATAAGGGTGAATGACCTTAACGCATGTCTGGTTTTTGGCACTTTTTTTTATTTTATTTTCTTATAAACCAACAATGTACAAAATAATGTCTGTTTCCTAAACATCATTCTTGTATATTTTTGTTCAGCTTCTGCGTCGTCTTTAATAAAACTTGTAAGAAGTTGTCTGTATGTTTTGTTCAAACAAAATTTTTTATTCCTTAAGATTATTTAATAGTTGTTGGTTGCATGTGTGTTTTAAGGGCAACATATTTTCTGATAAAATGTTTTATAACAAGATTGTTAGTGTTTAAACAAAATTTCTTACACAAATAAAGTAATTCTTTTCAAAGTTTTTGATGTAGTTTTTATATTTTGTGTATTTTTACGCTCTCTTAAGTATTATAAATATTAATATTTAAATACACTTTTTGTAAAATATCTTTATATACATAAAGGAGTATGTCACTGACTCATCATGAAACTTGGAAACTTCCGACAAATTGGGTATCAAATGAATGGTATCTAAAATGCATATCTAGTGATATAGTAAAGGGTGTCCCAAGAAGAACGCAATTTTTAAATCTGGCAACATTCGAAGTGTCATTGTTTGACATTTGAACAATTGTTATTGTTTGCTAGTAGAAGGTACGAGGTTAGTAAAAATGGAGCGCTACACGAATGAACAACGCATTCTCATTGTGAAATTGTTTTACCAAAATGGTGAACGTTTTGCGGCTACAGTTCGTAAATTGCGATCAATTTGGGGTCACAATAATGCTCCAAAAGAGTCAACTGTAAAGAGATTAATGAATAAATTTGCCGAAACTGGGTCTGTTAGTGATGTAAAGACAACAACGCGCCATCGACCAGGTCGATCGACCGAAAATGTCGCAGCTGTACGTGATGATGTCGCTCAAACTCCATCCACCTCAATTCGACACCGAGCTCAGCAAATTGGTGTCTCCAAATCCACTTTGCAGCGAATTTTGACGAAAGATTTGCATCTTCATGCATACAAAGTTCAATTGACTCTGGAACTGAAGCCAGCTGACCATGGACAGCGAAGGGTGTTCGTTAATTGGGTATTGGAGAGACAACATGAAAATGCTTATTTTGCCGATAAAATCATCTTCAGTGACGAGGCCCATTTTCATCTTGATGGCTTCGTCAATAGGCAGAATTGTCGCATTTGGGGTGAGGAAAATCCTCGAGTGATTCACGAGAAGCAAATGCATCCTCAACGTGTCACTGTGTGGTGTGGTTTTTGGGCTGGAGGAATCATTGGACCTTTTTTTTATGAAAATGAGGCAGGTCAAGCGCAAACAGTCAATGGTGTTCGGTATCGTGAAATGATAACCAGTTTTTTCTTGCCTAAAATTGGAGAAATGAATGTGGAGGGCATGTGGTTCCAACAAGACAGCGCCACATGTCATACAGCCAGAGAAACAATTCAATTGCTGCATCAGTCATTTCCCGGTCGTGTTATTTCGCGTTTTGGAGATCAGAATTGGCCGCCTAGATCGTGCGATTTAACACCATTAGATTTTTTTCTTTGGGGTTTTTTGAAGTCGATGGTTTACGCGAATAAGCCGACGACGACTCAAGCCTTAAAAGAGGAAATTTGACGCTGCATTAATGAAATACCGCAGCATTCATGCAAAACGGTCATTGAAAATTTCATTAAAAAATCGCGTGCATGCCAGCAAAGCCGCGGCGGCCATCTGCACTATATATTGTTCCATACATAACCTCATTCTGTCTACTTTACGATATAATAAAGTTTCACGATTTTTTTTTAAATATCTGTGTTTTATTTAAAATTTAAAAATTGCGTTCTTCTTGGGACACCCTTTATATGACAGGAATGGAAAACATGATACAATTGTACTTTTTTTGGTACATTTTTACCTTGGTTGGTACCGTGGTACACCGCGGCTGACTTAGTACAATTTGATATTTTTTAAAATTTTCAATTTATAACTTGATAAAACAACATAACATAAAGTCGACTTTTTTTAAAAGCAACTTTAAATTCAAAACCAGTTTTTATTTATTCAGCTACTATACTAAAAAATAGTCAATTTTAAGTTGAACCGTCTCTAAATTGGTGTCACATCAAATGTACCAAATGTTTCCATACACATTGTAGAAAAATATTCGGAAGTGACAAGATTGAACAGCTGATTTTAAATTACCACTCAAAACAGAAAAAAAAATAAGAAAAAAGTGTATTATTGTTAAAAAGCTATTAAATGCCTTTAAATTTTTAAATAGCAAATCCTGAAAAGGTTAAATTGCCCTCCAAGGGAGGCGGAAAACCAGAAAAAAAGGTGTGACATAAAAATTAGAGTAAAATTTTACAAAGTTTTGTGGGAATTATACGACTACATAAAATTAACGATAAATTTTGTTTGACCCGGTCAATTTAAATTTGTTTAAGTCTTTTTTTTTTCTAAATCTTTTTAGTGTCTAAATCTGACTCAATACGATAAAATTGTTAAAAAAAAAAAAGCGGAAAAAATTTTGGAACCGTGAGGATCGAAAAAGTACAATTTGTTTGTCTGGTTGGTACAATAACAGAAAACATATTTTCCATCCCTGGTATATGATACAATTATTCTCAATTGTTTATGTCATACACTCACAATATATTTTCCGTTACCGACTTTGATTTATTTAAAAAGTAATACGTTAAGATTGTTTTTAAATGAAGAATCAATTAAAATTCATAGAAATATATTTTTTAACTATTTGAATCAAACTATATAACAAACTATAAAAAAATACAACAGACCTTCAGTAGGAGTTGATATTTTCAGTTAAATGTAAAATTTTATGTTGTCTGTTTCTAAAAATTTAAATTTATATAATTCCTTTTTGTTTTTTTTTATCAAAATAGTTTGTTTATATATAAAATTATTTCAATAAAAAATACAAGAAATTATTCAAATATACATACACACAAAGCCAATTAATTAATTTGTAATTACTTACAAATAAAAAAAACTTTCAATTTGAAAAACAAACCAAAAAAGGAGTTTTTTCTAACTTTTTGTCAGTTAAAAATTTATGGTTATTTAAAACGACTTTCTATTGTTTTTACTACTTTTGTCGATTATTAAACAATGATTGAAAATAAACAATAAAATGGACTGAATATAATGAAAAATCAGTATTTCTCTTTTTGACAGCATTTTCGATTAATTTAATATGAATTTTAAGTTTTTTTTTTTAAACGAAATAATATTGTGCGTGTAAGAAGACATAAATTTTATGAGATTTCGTAATGGTGTGACATTTGCCCTGCCATTACCAAAAATTTAAATGGGCGCTATGACCGTTTACATAACTGTAATAATACCAATCGTTATTATTATCGTTTCCATTGGCACTTTGACGAAATATTATTTATTGTATTGTGATTTTTTGCAATTTGGTTTTTCAGTGTTAATTTTTTCAGTGTAAAAAAAAAGTTTCGTGACATGTGTCAATGCCTAAAATGTTCAATAAGGTTGACCATTTCACCATGACTTTTATTATCAAAGTTCGTGCTGTGTGAGAAATGTGTTTTTGTTCATTTTATGGTCGTCATAATCGACCCACCGAACAGGCTATTCAAGCTGTTGTAGCCAAATTTCCCACCAGTTCCACTTCATTGGACAGTTATACTGTATGTGAAGAGTGCGTACCGAGGAGAATATTACTGCTGTATTGGCCAGTGTTAATGAAGGTCGCGATATGCCAATTCGTCGCCGTAATCAACAATTGGGCATATGCTATTCGACCACCTGGAAGATTTTACCTAAGGACTTCGGTATAAAACCATACAAAATACAGCTGCTGCAAGAACTGAAGCTAGGTGACGTATCACAACGTCGTTTGTTTGGTAAATGGGCCCTAGGAAAGTTGGATGAAGATAATTTTTGGCTAGATGGGAAGAGCTGCCAGAGGCAGTTCAAGAGCTGCCCTGTTGGTGCGGCTTTTGGGCAGGTGGCATCAGTGTACAGTACTTCTTCAAGAACAATGAAAATCGCAACGTTACAGTCAATGGAGCAAGGTACCGTGCGATGATTACAGACATTTTTTTGCCCAAAATTAAAGAATTGGTCTTGGTTGATATGTGGTTTCAACAAAACGGTATCAGCAGCCACACGGCGCACAATACCATGAACCTATTGAGAGACGAGTTTGGTGAGCAATTAATCTCACGTTTTGGAGCAGTCCTCGTGAAGCCTCTCGTGTACACGGACAAGCCAGCCACAATTCCAGCCCTGGAGGACAACATTTCACCTGCCATTATTGAGATACCGTCCGAAGTGCTGGAAAAATTATGCCAAAATTGGGGCTCACTCATGGACCACCTACGGCGTAGCCCCGGGAAACATTTACATGAAATAATCTTTAAAAAGTATGAGACAGGCATTCATTTAACGCCCCAAATAAATATTTCATTCACAAAATACCGTTCATCTGCGAAGCTGATATCATACATGCCCCTTGAATTGACCGAAGGTCGTCCACCCACACAACCTTTATTAATCAAAGTAGCCAGAAAACATAATACAGAATTCGGAAATATTATGGGTATTACGACCCTTATTATGGACTTAATGTCAATTTTCTTCTTGGCATTACTACAGAAAGATTTCCGTCCCAACTGCGAATGCATATTATATTCCTGCTAGAAGCACTATTTGTGCATATTTTTCCTATATTTCTAATCTGAAATTTTTTATTCAAACATCCACTACAAATTTCTTGAAAAATAAAAATCCTCAAAAAGAATTAAATTTTCTTCCATATATAATCCGATATATAAAATGACCGTTAACGAAGCATCAGGCTGTTAAGTTAGTATGACATATGGTGATAGTAGTTGCATTATAATTTTGTTTCTGTACATTTACTTTTACACACTTTTAAATTAAAATCTTATGAAAAGTTTTTAAGTATTACATTAAGAATGTTTTCAGAAAAGTTTTGTAAGAATTTTTTTTTTCTGAACTGTAAACTGTCTAACTGGAATAATTTTAACAAATATTTAAACTTTGTTAAATATTAAAGAAGAGCATACTTTTAGTTAGTTTAAGATTATTTTTAAAAGTTGAAAATTTTTAAGTAAACTTAGAATTATTAAGGTATATATATTATATAAATTAATGTGTTTTTTATAATTTTATCAAAAAGTCCTAATTATTGTGAAAATCTACCCCAGAATAAATATTGCAAGTCTTTAGGAGTTATAAAAATGTCTAAAAAAAATGTTACTAACCATTCAAATACTCTTTAAAATTAACTTTGGGCTTATTAAACTTAAAAAATGCGAAATTGTGCCGCACCTTCAAAAAGAAAAAAATAAATGTTCCTAAGAGGAACAAAGGGTCACAACGAATATATTCTTTTCGATCTGCTTTCATGACTTATTGTTGACTTGTTGAACTTTTTAAATAATGCGAAATTGTGCTGCACCTTTAAAAAAAATCCTAAGAGGAACAAAGGGCTACAACGAATATATTCTTTTCGATCTGATTTGATGACAGGCGTTTTTGCAGTTTTGGTCTCATTTCCCTTAAGTTTAAATGACATGTCCCTATAATTGTGCGGCAAGAGGCAAATATCGTCTGCGTACTCCAGACCCCCAAGATGTTGGTTATGCCCCATCTTATCCCCCAGTTTGATAAAGTAACATTGCCCGGCAAAAAAAGTCCTTGGCAAATAATGGGTTTTAGAACGAGCAATAACTGGTTAAAGTTTGCCTGCTAAGCTCATTATTTTAACATAGAAATGTCGTTGCAGGTAACTAGTTATCTACAACCTTACGAGTAGGGAGTAAAACAACCAGTTAATGGTAAGGTTAAAAAAACTAGTTATAGGTAACGCCAAAATAAGTGGCTGCAATTTATATAATAAAAACTGCTGGCTTGAAGGTAGTTAATAACTGGTTGCTTATAAAGGGCATAATAATACGTTACATAAGGAGTGCAAAAACGCATTATCAATAAGTACTGAAAGAGTGGCTACATATGATGAGTTTTTAAAGGAAGGAGCTGAATAACTACACCATTTTCAATTTAATTTCAGAAAGTACCAACTATTTTCAGAAACTATTTTATTTCAGATATTAAGACTTTTATTTCAGAAATTAATATAATAATAACTGACATTAAATTAATAAACTTGAAATTAAATTAATAGCATCTCAAATGAAATTGATAACTTCTGCAATTAACTGATGAATCTGAAATTAAATTGTTATTTTTTAAAACTAAATTGATAATTTTTTCAAATAATTATTAATTTCTGATATTAAATTGGAAATGGTGTATAATAATGAAATAATATGTTACATATTTTTTTCTATATAAAATTTGTTTTATATTTATAATGATAAAAAAATCTTAAATGCAACATATGTACATATATTTTTTTTAATTCACAAAAAAAATTAACTTTCAGATTAATTCATTCAAAATGGTATTGAAAAAATCCCATTTTCAAATAAAAATCATTAAAAAACAGAAATAATATTTAAAATCAAAAAACTATTTTTTATTATTTTTAAAATAATTTTTTTTCTATTAATTTTTTATTTGCTTTTAATTTGAATTGATTTTTAATAACAATCTGAAAAAAAAATTTAAATAACAAAATCAAAAATAATTGGTTAAAACACATTATTAGTAACTCATTATTTTCACATTGAAAGTAATGTAGTATGCAAGGAGCTGACATGGCATATCAATGGCTGTATAACACATTATTAGTAACTCATTATTTTCACTTTAGAAGTAATGCAGTGGGCAGGGGTAGCACATTATTGGTAATGCAAAAAGCAATGAGCTGCTATTACTTAATTTTTTTCTACACCCATGTTAACATGGATAAAAGAGGTAGCAGTACGCAACAGTTTTAATGTCAAAATTGTTACTCGGTGCGTTGTCACTGACACCACGACACTGAACAATTCCTGTATAGAGCTTGGGTCAAATTTACACGCAGTATGGATCAGGATGTCGAACGCTTTTTCGAAGTTTATAAAGGCCTTTTAGAGAGGGGCCCGCAGTTCGGTGTACTGCTCTGTCATTATTCTAAGACTACACACAGAAAATAAATAGTTAAATTTAATTATAAACAGAAAAAATAAATAGTTAAATTTAATTATAAACAGAAAATATATGAATATTGGCGTTTCTAAACAATATCGAAAAAAAATAAATTTTTTTATTACATAAACTTTAATACCCACAACCAACAATTTATCGAAGATTTTGTTATTTGAACAGAATATTTACAGAAAAAAATTTAATATTAGTTTTGTTTCAACAAAAAATATTGCTCTATCAAAAATATTAGTTTTTCCAATAAATTTTTATAAAATGTCATACTGTTTACCAATATTAGTACAATCAAGCATTAATTTCCACAATTTTAGTACTCGTAATTATAATAAAATATTAAAATTAGCAACCGAAATTGTTATTATTATAACAAAATTTTGAAATGTATTATAGTTTTGCTTTTTATTCATTAACATATTTATATTTAAAATTAAAATTGAATAACAACTTAATGTAGGTGTCTGTGGTTCACTGGTTAGAAACACAGCCTGCAAATCGAAAGGTTGTGAGTTCAAATCCTAGGGAATTTTTATTTTTTAATATTTTCTTTTATTGAATAAAATTGAAAATACACAATTTTTTTCTGTTGTGGCTACTATGTTATTTTTAAACAAAAATTTTCAAATTTCAAACTTGAAAAATATTCAAGTTTGAAATTTGGTACTAGAAAAAATTTAATGCAGTTTAGCGTAGAGGAAAAGCAAACAGAAGGTTGCCGGTTTTAAAATAAATTTTGTGGAACTCGTTTCTATTAGTAGAATATCTATTTATAGAATGTCTATTTATAGAATATTATAATCTATAAATAGAAAAGCAATCAAATATTATAATCAAAATTCGGAATTTGTAAATAAAATTCGGTAATTACATGATTAAAAATTTATAAAAGTAATGGTAGATGGAACTACAAAAATTCGATTGGCAAAAAACTCGGTTGCAACTACAAATCTATTTTCTGTGTATATTGATGTGGTCTACGCATGACTTCTGTAAACGAAAACCAGCCTGTTCTGGTCTCATATCTTTTAGTATAGCATCTGATATTATTTTGTTGTTTATAATCTTGTTTACTGCACTAAGTATAGTGATTCCTCTCCAGTTTTTGCATTAAGTAATGTCACCTTATTTGGGGATGTCCACTATGAGACCTTAATTTAGCTGGAAATCTAGTTCAAAGATAACGCAGAACTTCTCGATTAGAGAAAGCTGTATATTTGCTGTTGTCTGATGACCAGCATTTCAGGCGCTATATAGACGACTCCGTTGACCTCGTTTGCCTTTATGGGCACGATCGCGTTTAATCAGGATTTTATATGATTTTTATATTTAATATGAGGCGGTAAGATTAAAAAGCGTGTGGGAATAATGATGTCTCCATATTTTTTTTGGGTATACAAGTTAATAATGTAGATTTTTTTTGCTTAAAAAATTCATTTATTACACAGTACGACAGTGGTTGGTACACATGAGAAATGTTAACAGAATATGAAAATAGGCTTAAAATAAAGAATTACGTGTCTCTTCGTTTTGCTGTAGCACGTCAGAATGTAATGTATTTTTTAATGTTTATTTTTTTAACTTTAGCGGAGAAAAAAAATGTTTTTTTAATAAAAAAAAAACCAAATTTAATTTTTCAAAACTGGGCCAAGCATTAAAATCGGTTTACCCATTCTATTTTTATAGAACTTTTTATAATAGTATTACAAGTGAACCTCCACGGTCCTTCGAAGCTTAAAAATCGATTTTCTCAAAATGACGTGCTACAGCAAAACGCCGAGACAAGTATTTCTTTATTTTAAGCCTATTTTCATATTCTGTTAACGTTTCTCATGTGTACTCAAAAAAATTTGATTTTATTGTACTGTGTTATAATAACAAAATGAATTGATACATTATTCAAAGTATTGTTCATCGTTAGCCACTTCTTTTTCCCATCTTTCTGGTAGCATATGCATTCCGCGCGAAAAGAACTGAAGTGAAACGAATTAAAGTAAGGGCGTTCTCCATCGATGTAAAAAAATGGTAGTCGGAAGAGACAAGGTCTGGGATATAAGGCGGGTGAGCTAAAATAAAACTTTCCACTCACTGTTTTCCAAATAGTTTTTTACCGGTCTTGCAACATGAGGCCGAGCGTTGTTATGATGGAATATTATAACCTCGTGTCTGGTCAAATATTCTGGTCGTTTTTTGTTGATTGCTCTCTTCAAACGAATCAATTGTGTTCGATACAGGTCCACTGTGATCATCTGACCCGATTTCAACAGCTCATAATACAAAACACCCTGCTGATGCCACCAAACACAGAGCATTACCTTGGCGGCATGGATACTCGGCTTCGGCGTTGATTTGACTGTTTGGCCGGGCTTTACATATGACTTTTTGCGCTTGGGGTCATCGTAATGTATCCATTTTTCATCACCAGTAAGAATACGATGCAAAAATTACTTTTTTTATAGCGTTTAAGCAGCATTTCCGACATGCGAAATCGCCTTTCAACGTCTCTCGGCTTCAATTCATATGGGACCCAATTTCCTTGCTTTTGAATGAATCCCAATGCATTAAAACGTAGGGAAATGGCTTGTTGTGCAACTTCCAATGATAATGCAAGTTCTTCTTGCGTTTGACAACAATCTTCGTCGAGTAATGCTTTCAATTCCTCATCTTCAAACTTTTTCGGCTGACTTGGCCTCTTCTTGTATTCTGTGTCGAAATCACCACTTTTGAATCGTGCAAACCATCGTTAACAAGTTTTTTGAGTTGGTGAATATTGACCGTTAGCTTCTACCAATAATTGATAACTTTTAGCAGCCGTTTTCTTCAAATGAAAGAATGTTATCAGACTTCCCCGCAAAACATCTTTTTTAGGCACAAAATTCGACATTATAACGATTGAAAAAAATTAGTGCTTACACTTGATGTTTAGCCTTCAAAATACCATATTGTTATGCCATATGTTGTTCAAATCGACATTATTAACTGTAACTATATAGTTCTTGATTTCTGGATGATGATAATTTATATGCCGTCGGCGTTTTTAAGCGGCTGTGTGGTTGAAAATATTTTGCTAGTGATCTTTTTGGTGATAGCATATACATCTTTAGATCTGTGATCTTCAGAGGCTTTTTGCGTTTCCTTCACTAGTTGATAGTACCTCTTTCTTTTGTCGTTTCCGGAATTCCTCTTAACTCCTTTGTCTTGTCATGAGTAGGCTTCTCTGAGCGAGGACTTCTCCAGCTGCGTATAGTTTTTCTTTTGTATCGTTTCTTTCCAGAATGAAGTTCCAGGTGTATTGGCTCTACCTTATCGATCGATTTTACCCTCGGTCACTTTGTCTGCCGAAACCCTTTTCCCTTTTTTGCGGAACTATGAAACCCCTTATCACAAGATTGGTGTTGACATTAAATTTGCCCATAAGTTTTACCAGACTCCTATTATGCTTCTCTTAGCTACTAAACCCTCGTTTTTGGTGGTGTTTTATCTGGATAGGGTTTCTTATGGGTTTTACTCCTCGGGGATAATTTGCAAATATATCTAAAAAACCGTGGCTGTAAAAATTCGCATTATATTGGTCGCTGCTAAAATTTCTAGCTCTAATACGGAATCTTACTATTGTTAGTCTATCACCTCAGGACTTCCAGTGGATCAATGCATTAGGAGCTGTGGTTATTTTGTATTTAATCCGAGACGCGGCACAAAAACTGTCTAAAGTTGAATTTAATATGCAGAATTTATGAACCCTGAAATGAAATAAAAATAAAATTGTTTATTTACCTTGTTTGATCTAGAAGATATCCTTTTTTAACTGTTATTGTGGGCCAATTTAAAAAATTAACAATTATTTAAAAAAAAAACAGTGCCAGAATGGTATAAAAAAAAGCCTTTTTGTGTGTATATAAGGAAATTCCGGCTCAACTTTTAAAAAAGTTTATGCTGTCAAATAATTACCACCATTAAAATTTATTAACCAGATATTGTTATAAACTTTTAACTTAACATTCAACCATATTCGTTAATGTTTTACAGCGATTTCCATTAAAGCCTACATTAAAGCATTAAATAAAACATTAACAAATATTGATGGACGGACTGAGACGGACGTAAAAAAACTTCAAACGAAAAAAAAATTTTTTTCAAAACAGAAATTAACAGTTGATTACAAATATTTTTGTCATATTAAAGTAATGTTACATGTTAATGTTTTTACAACGAAAACATAAAAACTCTATATGCTCTTATGTGAACTACTCGTATGTGTGATAAATGGTTTGTGAAAAGAAAGTCTCTATCTATCAGTTATTCAGTTTGTTTTTACCACCACACATTGTTGCAGTTTAAATTTTATTTTTTTTCAGTTGCTGTTCAATATGACCTTAACGAAAGGGTATTTACATTACAGCAACAGAAAAATTAGCAACCTTGCTTTTAAAAATTTGTTAAACAAAAAAAATTTCTCATAAAACTTCATTATGTGTTAAATGATAATAGTTGTTTTTATGTCATATGGGAAAAACATTTTTTGAACTGCTAAAGAAAAAAATTAAGTAGTTAACCTTTTGTTTTAAAAAAAAAGGAATATTTGAATTAGATACTTTATACTTTTATGTAAAAATGATGTGAGAAAATGTTTGATGGGAATTCTATTTCTTAAAAAGTAAACTTATAGTTATATTTCTTTTCAAAATGCCTTAAAATTATACCCCAAAAATTAAATATCCAACTTATCCCTAAGATATGCTACAATAAATTTGTCAATATCACAACTGCTTGCTAAAGCTAGTTGTTTACACTAATTTCATATGTTTTTCTTCCTAATTTAAAATCCACATGTGACATGTTTAACAAAGCAAACATTAGAAAAAATGATCAACTATATTTTGCTTAAAATATATAAACAACTTTACCGCATATAAGAAGTTTGTAATGCCTCATTACCGAATAAAACTGAACATATGAAAATTCGATATAATGTCGTTGCACTACATATAAAAACATACTACAAGTGAGACAAACTGAATATGATATATGACATATTCACACACATAGCTTGTTGCTTCCAGCAAAGACACTATCCATCCAACCATCCATCCATACAATCATAATAATGAATGCAACGCATCTTTATACGGTTTAACCCGATAAAGTAGAACTCCTTATGACCGAACAAATTAGTTCCTTATAAGCGCGGTTCTTATGAAACCGTATTCAGATGTATTTAATCATTGTAATTATTCACGAAATATTTTTTGATTTTTAAAAGGAAAATTAAAAAAATGTGTTAATATTTTCATTAGATTTTCAAATTAAATGTTTACGATACTTTTTAAGAAAATATTTGATTGTTCTATCCGAAATTAATAAAAAAGAATATACAAAGGGTGGGTAAATTTTAAGGGCCGATGATGAATGTGAACCACACCTAAACGTCAAGGTTTTTTCTGCATTTCATTTGACATTTCTCAATTTCATTTTGAACCATGGAAAGATACACAATCGAGCAACGCGTTAAAGTTATTCAGGCTTATTATGGAAATGGGCGTTCAAATCAAAATGCATTTCGTGCGCTTTGGGAGAATTGTGGGCAAATTTCAGCAAACCGGGACTGTGAAAACACCTGTGCATGCTCGCCCAGTTCGTTGTGCGGAAAACATTGCTGTTGTTCGCGATAATGTGTCATGAGGTCGGCCAAGCATTTACCGTGAATGGTGTTCGCTATCGCAAGATGATAACGAACTAATTGTGGCCAGGAATTGAGGATATGACCCTGGACGATATGTGGTTGCCACACAGCTAAAATTCAATGGCCGTGTTATCTCACGTGGTGGCGATGTCAATTGGCCGCCAAGATCATGTGATTTGACACCGCTGAACTTCTTTCTTTGGAGTTATTTGAAAGAAAAGGTGTACGTCGATAAGCCAGCAAGAGCTAAAGGATGAGATAATTCGGTACATTAACGGCATAGAACCTCAATTATGCCTCAGCGTCATCGAAAATTTGGACCATCGGATGGAGGTGTGCCGCCGAGGTCCCGGCGGCCATTGGGCCAATATTTTGTTCCATACATAATTGAACCAGACCATATTATCATAATAAAATGAAATGACAATAATTTCCTAAATAATTTGTGTTTTATTAAAAATCAACATCGGCCCTTAAAATTTAACCACCTTTTATATCAAGCAAAAAATTGCATAATTTTGGGTTCGTATTACCAATGGAAAATTTAATGAAATTTTGTTTGTGAGACTGTCAAAAACAGTTTTTTTTAAATTGAGGGTTCCTCAATTTAAAAAAAATGGAACTCGACTTTGTTCATATTGCCACCGCGGGCACGTCTTCAGCGGTCGATTCGTTGGAACCAATTTTCGATGACTCGGTCACACATTTCGACCGTAACGGCCGCTTTTTCGCGTTCAATGTTGGCTCTGAGTTCTTTTATTGTCGTCGGCTTGTTGGCATAGACCAATGATTTGACGTAGCCCCAAAAAAAGTCTAGAGGCGTTAAGTCGCACGAACGAGGCGGTCAATTGACTGATCCATGATTTTGCTCTTAAAGTTGCGGTCACCGACTCCGAATTTGGGTAGTAGACTTTTATTATTTGCATACGTTGTTAGTTCGTGTACTTTGTCATGATAAAAATGTCGAGTTTACTAAAAAAAAAAAGGAAAATAACAGTTAGATGATCAGTTAAATAGTTCGTTCACAAAATAAAATTCAAAGTTCTCAAGCACCTATTGTAAAACCCTTTATGTAGAAAGAAAATGTGGAGTTCAAATATATGAACACTGTCATGCTATTCATGGAATAGATTATTTAATTCGTAGTGCATAAACAGACATTTTCATAAGGGTGATACTTATTATACCCTACACCACAGCGTCGGGGTTACTGGTCAGGGTTTAATGAGTCTAGTATACCCACCGTATAGTATACTAATCGACTCAGAATCACTCCGTCCATCCGTGTGTCCATGTAAACCCAGTAATTAAACTGGGCCAAAGGTTTTGGCCCAGTCATAAACCCTATGGAATTTGCTTAAAATTGTTCCATATTCAGACATATCTTCCATAGAAAGGTTATCATCTTGAATTGGGTACGTAGATAGCTGGTTGAAATTTGAGTTGTGAATGTAATATGGAACCAATTGGACGACCCCTATTGAATTCGGTTATATTCAGTCCATATTACGACCTACCCTACCTTCCATAGATATTTCATATCTGAATTGGACGTGAATGGTATTTAGACATACAAAACTATAGATTGCGAATGTTATGAAAATCGGACCGGAATCGGCCAGCAAGATCACCCAAATTACGCGCTAAATACTTTTTTTTTTTTCTTGGAGAGTTTTTCAAGTCAAAGAGAATATCTATCAAGACTGCAAGAAAAAACTTAAATGAAAATTTTAATTAACATATGTATGTCGTTTCATTTTAAAGAGAGAGAGGAAAAAAAATATTGGGTGAATTCCTTTGTGGGGCACTCTGTATTATTATTTGCATTTAATTTTGTAGGGCATTTTACCTTTCTCTTTCTAAATTTTAAACCACTCGACCGATTTTGTTAATTTTTTTATAAATAAAAACAGCAACTCCGCTGATCTGTTGGGAGCGTGATCACAATTTTAACAAACGGCTGTCATAGATTGTTATTAAAATTATATTTGAAAGAGTTACAAATAAAATTTTTAAATTCCTTTCCAGAAACCTGTACAGATCTCACTGTAATCAAGATTCTTGAGAACCGTCGATTTTTTAAAATAAATGCCAGCCAAAATGTTCACATTAACTTGCCTTTTTCATTTATCTGCTTGCATTTCTCTGTCGTTGTTGCTTTTATTGTATTTTTGGTGTTGAAAATTTAATTTGTCTGGTTGTTTGATATATATACATATATATTGTACATGTGCATAAGCGAATGAGTTTGAGTGTCGTCTTGTGCTTCTTTTGTCTTCTGTTTTATAAATTGGTATATGGCATAAGTTAATAGTGCGTAAGCTGCTTCCGCTTTTAATGGCCAAGTTAAGTCTATTTTCAAATGAATTTTTAATGGTGAAAAGCAAAAGTGATATTTTTTTTTCTTTTCAAATTGTATATAACATATGTAGACAGAGGCACAACACACATGACATATGCATTTTCTGGTATTTAACAAAAAAAAAAAAGAAAAAATTCTTGAGAAAAAGTGAAATTTTTTTTTAAAGATTCATCCCAGTAAAAAATAGGATCATCCAAAGAGTAATCTTGGAGCGCTCCTTTGCGAGTAATGGATTACTCCATAAAACTCCGGACCTCATTGGATTTTTAACACAGCATGTACGCAGACACGAGTACTCCTTTTAAGCTCCTTATGGAGTACTCCCTTTGATCTTAAAAATGATGACAGAGGGAGTAATCGTTTTTGTCTCCAAAATAGCATAAAGGGAGTAATCGTTTTTGTCTCCTAAAAGAGCATAAAGGGAGTAATCGCTTTTGTCTGCTTAAAGAGCATAAAGGGTGAAAACATTCATATAAAATACAAAATTGGTTTTTTTTTACAAAAACAAGAAAATATTCATTTATTTTTTAAAATTTTTTCAAAAATATTATTGTTTTTTTGGTTGGATTCGACGAGGTCGTAGTTATTGACGAGTAGGTCTGTCGGTAAACAGTTGCCATACATTTATGAAATGCTAGCTTAAAAGATTTTTCATATTCCGGGTATGTTGGATACGTGTCCTTAAGTGCTTCTGCAAGAAAATTAAAGAAAAGATAACACGTAATATATTATTTAAGACATGATATTAAAAATTCATTACCGAAGTAAAAAAAGTTTAACAATTTGTATTTGTAAAGTGATGATGCCTCTTGTTCACTTGAAGTCTCCCGATTACAATTTGAGAATTTTTTAATTTCTTTTTCAACTAGTCGTCTTGGATGACACTTAGAAACTAAATTTTGACACATTTTTAACAAATTTGTTACTATACCCGTACCTTTTCGCTTTTTTAAATAACACGTCTTTCACTTTTTAAAACTAAACTGACTAAATAGAAAAACAAAACTAATACATCAACAATTAACAGTTATGTCAAAGAAAAAAATAACAAAAACGAACTGATACGTCCCTCATTGATCCATTTGGAGTATTAAGCGAAGCATAAACAACAAAACAAAAAAAAAAGTTTCGATAGCTCGCTTATTACTCTAAATGGATGAACAAGTCATTACTCCTTTATTGCTCGATTATGGATTAATCCATATATTTTTTACTGGGATATTAGAGTTTGAATCAAACATGTATTTTTGTTTAAGGGCTATAAAAATCCATAACAAGATATGAATCATGATTTTTATAGTGTTTTTCACTCTAGGGATGCCTGTTTACGTATGTTTGATGTAGAGAATTATTTTAAATATTTTTTTTTAATTCTTTTAGATCTTGATCTTTGTTGTTTATTTTTTTTTAACCAGCAAACTAATGAATTTTTTGAAAATGTGTTTTATAAATATTTATGATTTGTTTTTTATTTTAAAACATGTGCGTTAATTAAACAGACAGTTTTCTTTGCGATCTTTTGTTTAGTTTTTCTTAAAAATTTTTCTAATTTACATTTATTTTTTAAAATATGTATTTATTTTTATTATTAATATTTTATATATGTATAGATGACTCAGTGATTGATTATAGTACTGTCAGCCTATATAAATTTTAATAATAATTTATATCAAAATAACTATAATTTATATTACACTGGCCAATGCTACTTTTCACACTTACAAAAATCTAACAAATTTTGAAAATGTAGCAAAAACTATAAAGATCTTCAATTTTGTAAAACATCAACAGATTTTGGTTGGTAATTTAAACGCTCAAGAATCTGTCAATAATAGCAAATATTTATACTTAAAATCAGACTTCTCGCTAACCTCACCAGGTCGCAATCACCACTTTCAGACTGAAAAAACTGGCAATAATTATTCTGTAGAATATTTGATCGTTTCTCATGTCTACAATCCATAAATGAATAATAGTTGCACTGTGTTTTAGTAGAAACTTAATTAGCTTTGAATTTATTTTAAATTTATACTTATAAGCCAATTATAAATTTATGTTGTTATATTAATTTTGCAATTTCTAGTTAATTTATTACCTTCATCTATTGATGGTTGTATGATTAATGGACAATTATTAAGGTCTTTAGTAACTTTGTCTTCACCTAATATGTGTATTTACAAAAGAAAAAGTTTAAATTTATAGACAAAGAGTTATTTTGTTAATTTCACAATTTAATTGTTATTTCTGCTCTATAATTGTAACGTTATTTTGTAACCAAAAGTGTTTATATTATTTTCTTTAAACTATTTTTAAAGTCTGCTAATAATTATTAATACAATATTGTAAATGAACTGTTATTAAAATCATTAAAAACTACAGTCATAAAATGTCATGAACATGTGTGATCTTGCTGATAGGTTTATGTCGAAGATATTGGGAGTCATTTGTTTAGCAGCCAACTAAAAATATCTTAATTCTGGTCATAACTTTGACCAGTTTCCCCTATACTACAAGTAATTAGATTTCTCAAAAATTCTTAAAGAAAACTAAAATTTATAGTGATTACAGATTTAATTTACCAAATCAATCTCTTTTAAATATACAAACGTATCAGTAACATTCATATGCATATCAAGTTTTTACAAATATATATGCAATGGAAATGCAATACAATAAAACTATGAATTGCTTTTTTTTATTATTTGGCATCACATATCATAATTTTTCACTTGAAAATATGTAGACTAACAAGTGCATGGTCAAAATAATAAAACCGTAACGATTTCTAAACAAAAAAAAATACAAGTATAGAAATTTAAAGACATAAAAAAATTAGTGCAACTAACTCACACATTCCATAGAAAAAAAAAATATACAACAATATAACAATAACAGCATGAAATGTTGTTTTATGGTTTAAAGAATTAAAAATAATCTGAATCTCTGCACAGCAAAAAAAAAAAAAAAACAACAACTAAATAACAAAAAAAAAAAATGCTAGCAGTGCTAAAAGTTTTTTATCTAAAATTTTACACTCACAATAAAAAAAAATCTGAAAAATATTGGTTTGTATCAACAAATCTTTAAAAATTTATAGGTAATAAATTGAGTGATTTTTTAACAAAAGGTACTTTTTAATAAAAGTACTTTTTTAATAAAATGTACTTTTTAATAAAATGTACTTTTTTTAATAAGAGGTCCTCTTTTAATAAAAGGTACTTTTTTAATAAAAGGTACTTTTTTAATAAAAGGTACTTTTTTAATAAAGGTACTTTAATAAAAGGTACTTTTTTAATAAAAGGTACTTTTTTAATAAAAGGTACATTTTTAATAAAAGGTACTTTTTTAATAAAAGGTACTTTTTTAATAAAAGGTACTTTTTTAATAAAAGGTACTTTTTTAATAAAAGGTACTTTTTTAATAAAAGGTACTTTTTTAATAAAAGGTACTTTTTTAATAAAAGGTACTTTTTTAATAAAAGGTACTTTTTTAATAAAAGGTACTTTTTTAATAAAAGGTACTTTTTTAATAAAAGGTACTTTTTTAATAAAAGGTACTTTTTTAATAAAAGGTACTTTTTTAATAAAAGGTACTTTTTTAATAAAAGGTACTTTTTTAATAAAAGGTACTTTTTTAATAAAAGGTACTTTTTTAATAAAAGTTACTTTTTTAATAAAAGGTACTTTTTAATAAAAGGTACTTTTTTAATAAAAGGTACTTTTTAATAAAAGGTACTTTTTTAATAAAAGGTACTTTTTTAATAAAGGTACTTGTTTAATAAAAGGTACTTTTTTAATAAAAGGTACTTTTTTAATAAAAGGTACTTTTTAATAAAAGGTACTTTTTTAATAAAAGGTACTTGTTTAATAAAAGGTACTTTTTAATAAAAGGTACTTTTTTAATAAAAGGTACTTTTTTAATAAAAGGTACTTTTTTAATAAAAGGTACTTGTTTAATAAAAGGTACTTTTTTAATAAAAGCTACTTTTTTAATAAAAGGTACTTTTTTAATAAAAGTACTTTTTTAATAAAATGTACTTTTTAATAAAATGTACTTTTTTTAATAAGAGGTCCTCTTTTAATAAAAGGTACTTTTTTAATAAAAGGTACTTTTTTGATAAAAGGTACTTTTTTAATAAAAGGTACTTTTTTAATAAAAGGCACTTTTTTAATAAAAGGTACTTGTTTAATAAAAGGTACTTTTTTAATAAAAGGTACTTTTTTAATAAATGGTACTTTTTTAATAAAAGGTACTTTTTTAATAAAAGGTACTTTTTTAATAAAAGGTACTTTTTTAATAAAAGGTACTTTTTTAATAAAAGGTACTTTTTTAATAAAAGGTACTTTTTTAATAAAGGTACTTTTTTAATAAAATGTACTTTTTTAATAAAAGGTACTTTTTAATAAAAGGTACTTTTTTAATAAAAGGTACTTTTTTAATAAAAGGTACTTTTTTAATAAAAGGTACTTTTTTAATAAAAGGTACTTTTTTAATAAAAGGTACTTTTTTAATAAAAGGTACTTTTTTAATAAAAGGTACTTTTTTAATAAAAGGTACTTTTTCGTTGTCGTTGTCAATGTCGTCGTCGTTTTTGAGTCACATCACTTTGATTCGACGTCGACATCACTTCGACACCAAATTGGTATTTCATAACAGTGTTGAAACGACGTCGACAGTTTATCGATGTAAACAAAAACACATCTCTAAAAATTGAGTCGGCAGATTTATTTTGTTTATTATTTTTGCGAAAGAAATGTTTTTTATGTGTAATTTAAATTCTGATTCGAGTGATGAAGAAAATAAAGAAAATCTAGTATTGGAAAGAAGACTACTCAGACAGAAATCCAATATCTTTAACCTGCCGGATAACAAGTAAGTAGTAAAATCAAAGTATGTTACTTTAAAGAATGTTAATCTTCTAATTTTTTTAAAAGGTTTGAATGTTACTTTCGGCTGAATAAAACAGCCTTCAAAGAAACAGTAGCACCTAATTTGAAAACCGGAATCAAATCCACATTTATTTCCAAAACAATAAAGTTGGCAGCTACATTAAGATTTTTAGCCCAGGGGTCGTACCAGCTCAGTGTTGGAAACGACTAACTTGGGACTGTCGCAGCCAATCGTTTCTAAGATTCTTTCTGAAACCCTTGATGCCGTGGAAATGACAGTTTGCCCAAAATGGATAAAATTTGAAATGACAGATGCTGAAAAAAATGAAGCAAAATTAAAATTTTTTGAAAAAACTGATTTTCCTGGTGTTATTGGATGCGTGGATGGAACCCACATCAAAATTATCGCCCCAAATAAAGAAGACCAGCATCTGTACTTCAACCGTAAAGGATTTTTTAGTTTAAATGCTATAATAGTACGTATGTTATATATTTCACTGTATTTTATAATCATAGATTTTTGATTTTAAAATAGATTTGTGATCATAAAATGAGGATACCGTTTTTAGATGCCCGATATGCAGGTTCAGCTCATGATTCATTAATCTGGAACGTTAGCCATGCAAAAAGTGTGTTAAAGGAACGATATACTGCTGGTGATCGTAATTCATGGCTTTAAGGTAACCCATTTAATACTTATTTAAATATCATTTAGCAACATAACTTTTTTAGCAGGTGATGCAGGCTATCCACTTGAGCCATATTTGATGACCCCATATCGCTCTACTGCTGAAGGAAGTGCTGAGGCTATTTTAACACAAAGCATGCTAAAGTGAGAAATATAGTGGAAAGAACAATTGGTGTATTAAAAAACCGATTTCGCTGTCTTCTTGGAGCACGTCAACTTCATTACAAGCCTAAAAAAGCGACAACAATTGGTAATGTTTGCGCTTCACTGCACAATATATGCATTGAATACGGCTTAGATAATACATATGAGGATGCAAGCAGTGCAGAAAATATAGAATCTGATGTTGAAGTACATGACGCAGATATTACGCAACGTACTGAGGCTTCTGAAATTAGAGATCAAATAAAACAAAGTTTTCTCTAATTTAATTCAGTCTTTTAATTATTTTTTCATAAATCCAAGTGTTACTAAATTATATTAAAATAAATTTAATTCTAAGGCACAAAACAAAAAAAAAAATAGAATTTGTTTAAATTATTCCGTGAGTTTTTTGTTCAGGAGTTGAAGATCTTTTTCCTTTATTAATAATTCAATTCTTTTTATTTGCATGTCGCTTTCATGGACTTCTTCCTCTCTTTTTCTTCTTTCTTTATCCATCTGATTTCTTTCTTCCAATAATTTTAACTTTTTTTCTTCTACAACCAGCAATTGTTTTTGTCGCTTCTCTAAATCTCTAATGCTACGTTTGATTGACGATAATGAATTTGATAATTCCGTCAATAGTTTTGCCTGCGAATCGCTATGCTTTTGCAGCAGCTCTTCTTGAAGTTTGCTCCTCAATCTTTTTTTAGGCGTTCCACATTTTTTTGACGAAATAGATCGTTCTTTTTGCAGAAGAGTGCTTTTCAGGCGGACTTTCATGTAATTCCTGGTCACATGGCGAATTTATTATAGAAGATTCCGTATTTTCAGGCATTTCCTATTCAATATTCAAAGCAGGCTCTTCCTCTGGCACATCACATTCGTTTCCCTGATTTTCACATTGAACTCCCTGAACGGTGCCCTCAGGGTTGAGCTGTTTCTGAACTGTAGCAGATTTGCCACAGCTTCCTCCAGCGGACTCAATATAAATTGGTTAAATCTTCCGCCACCTGTAGCATTACGCTCGGCTTTGTTGGCTACCATTTTCTTTTTAACTTTAAATTTTAAGTCACGCCAAACCTATAAATAAATTTTTATTATATTTTTATAATGCATTTTATATGATCATGCTTCCTTTACCTTTTGCCATCCATCACCCGTTCTTCTCGGTGAGCCAAGTGCATTTAATAAATTTGATATTTCTTCCCATTGCTCTTTAAAATTACTTGGAACAGTGCCTCTGCGAAATCCTATTGTAAGCGACGGATTTTTTTCCAACTCCTATGAGTTTTTGAAATTGATTTGCGTTCGTTACCTTCATTTTTACAATTTTTTCCGTTTTTTTTTTCAGTCATTACTTTTCCTCAAGTCGTTACTAAAAATTGTGTCGACAAAATTAGTGTCGTTTCAAGACAATATCGTCGTCACATTTTCTTACAGAATACCAAATACTTGTCGACAGTTATCAATTATTTTCGATAACGACAACGGGAATACCAATTAAAAAAAAAACCCAAGACGACATTGTCTTGTGTCGACGACGACAACTAGAATAAGGGTGTATAAAAGGTACTTTTTTAATAAAAGGTACTTTTTTTAATAAAAGGTATTTTTTTTTTAATAAAAGGTACTTTTTTTTAATAAAAGGTACTTTTTTAATAAAAGGTACCTTTTTAATAAAAGGTACTTTTTTAATAAAAGGTACTTTTTTAATAAAAGGTACTTTTTTAATAAAAGGTACTTTTTTAATAAAAGGTACTTTTTTAATAAAAGGTACTTTTTTTAATAAAAGGTACTTTTTTAATAAAAGGTACTTTTTTAATAAAAGGTACTTTTTTAATAAAAGGTACTTTTTTAATAAAAGGTACTTTTTTAATAAAGGTACTTTTTTAATAAAATGTACTTTTTTAATAAAAGGTACTTTTTAATAAAAGGTACTTTTTTAATAAAAGGTACTTTTTTAATAAAAGGTACTTTTTTAATAAAAGGTACTTTTTTAATAAAAGGTACTTTTTTAATAAAAGGTACTTTTTTAATAAAAGGTACTTTTTTAATAAAAGGTACTTTTTTAATAAAAGGTACTTTTTTAATAAAAGGTACTTTTTTAATAAAGGTACTTTTTTAATAAAATGTACTTTTTTAATAAAAGGTACTTTTTAATAAAAGGTACTTTTTTAATAAAAGGTACTTTTTTAATAAAAGGTACTTTTTTAATAAAAGGTACTTTTTTAATAAAAGGTACTTTTTTAATAAAAGGTACTTTTTTAATAAAGGTACTTTTTTAATAAAATGTACTTTTTTAATAAAAGGTACTTTTTAATAAAAGGTACTTTTTTAATAAAAGGTACTTTTTTAATAAAAGGTACTTTTTTAATAAAAGGTACTTTTTTAATAAAAGGTACTTTTTTAATAAAATGTACTTTTTTAATAAAAGGTACTTTTTAATAAAAGGTACTTTTTTAATAAAAGGTACTTTTTTAATAAAAGGTACTTTTTTAATAAAAGGTACTTTTTAATAAAAGGTACTTTTTTAATAAAAGTTTATTTTTTAATAAAAGGTACTTTTTTAATAAAAGGTACTTTTTTAATAAAAGGTACTTTTTTAATAAAAGGTACTTTTTTAATAAAAGGAACTTTTTTTAATAAAAGGCACTTTTTTTAATAAAAGGTACTTTTTTAATAAAAGGTAATTTTTTAATAAAAGGTAATTTTTTAATAAAAGGTACTTTTTAATAAAAAGTAATTTTTTAATAAAATGTACTTTTTAATAAAAGGTACTTTTTTTAATAAAAGGTACTTCTTTAATAAAAGGTACTTTTTTAATAAAAGGTACTTTTTTTAATAAAAGGTACTTTTTTAATAAAAGGTACTTTTTAATAAAAGGTAATTTTTTAATAAAAGGTACTTTTTAATAAAAGGTAATTTTTTAATAAAATGTACTTTTTTAATAAAAATACTTTTTTAATAAAAGGTATTTTTTTAATAAAAGCTACTTTTTTAATAAAAGGTACTTTTTTAATAAAAGGTACTTTTTTTAATAAAAGGTACTTTTTCAATAAAAGGTAATTTTTTAATAAAAGGTACTTTTTTAATAAAAGGTACTGTTTTAATAAAAGGTACTTTTTAATAAAAGGTAATTTTTTAATAAAATGTACTTTTTTAATAAAAGGTACTTTTTTAATATAATGTACTTTTTTAATAAAAAGTAATTTTTAAATAAAGGTTTTTTTTTAATAAAAGGTAGGTTGCAAACCTACAAAAATATTAACTCAATACCTCTGCCGTTACATTTTATTGAATTTTATGCTGAGTTTTGGTGGCGGAGGTTTATGAGAATTCCTGAATCCAAATCCGTTGAAAAATAAAATTTTTTGATTTTTTTTATTGGAGTAAGTATTGTTTCCGGTAGTGGGGGAGTAAAGGGGAAATACTGCTATATCATTTTTCTAAATTCTGTCTAAATTCACGTGATTGCTATTATTTTATTAATTTTTAAAAATTATTTTAAATTCGTGTAAAGTTTTTTACGCTAATTATGACATCAGAATTAAAATTTTGAAAATCTTAACCCTAAGTATAAGATAAAGGGTGTCCCAAGAAGAACGCAATTTTTAAATTTTAAATAAAACAGATATTAAAAAAAAAAATCGTGAAACTTTATTATATCGTAAAGTAGACAGAATGAGGTTATGTATGGAACAATATATCGTGCAGATGGCCGCCGCGGCTTTGCTGGCATGCACGCGATCTTTTAATGAAATTTTCAATGACCGTTTTGCATGAATGCTGCGGTGTTTCATTAATGCAGCGTCTAATTTCCTCTTTTAAGGCTTGAGTCGTCGTCGACTTATTCGCGTAAACCATCGACTTCAAAAAACCCCAAAGAAAAAAATCGAATGGTGTTAAATCGCACGATCTAGGCGGCCAATTCTGATCTCCAAAACGCGAAATAACACGACCGGGAAATGACTGATGCAGCAATTGAATTGTTTCTCTGGCTGTATGACATGTGGCGCCGTCTTGTTGGAACCACATGCCCTCCACATTCATTTCTTTAATTCTAGGCAAGAAAAAACTGGTTATCATTTCACGATACCGAACACCATTGACTGTTTGCGCTTGACCTGCCTCATTTTCATAAAAAAAGGTCCAATGATTCCTACAGCCCAAAAACCACGCCACACAGTGACACGTTGAGGATGTATTTGCTTCTCGTGAATCACTCGAGGATTTTCCTCACCCCAAATGTGATAATTCTGCCTATTGACGAAGCCATCAAGATGAAAATGGGCCTCGTCACTGAAGATGATTTTATCGGCAAAATCAGCATTTTCATGTTGTCTCTCCAATACCCAATTAACGAACTCCCTTCGCTGTCCATGGTCAGCTGGCTTCAGTTCCTGAGTCAATTGAACTTTGTATGCATGAAGATGCAAATCTTTCGTCAAAATTCGCTGCAAAGTGGATTTGGAGACACCAATTTGCTGAGCTCGGTGTCGAATTGAGGTGGATGGAGTTTGAGCGACATCATCACGTACAGCTGCGACATTTTCGGTCGATCGACCTGGTCGATGGCGCGTTATTGTCTTTACATCACTAACAAACCCAGTTTCGGCAAATTTATCCATTAATCTATTTACAGTTGACTCTTTTGGAGTATTATTGTGACCCCAAATTGATCGCAATTTGCGAACTGTAGCCGCAAAACTTTCACCATTTTGGTAAAACAATTTCACAATGAGAATGCGTTGTTCATTCGTGTAGCGCTCCATTTTTACTAACCTCGAACCTTCTACTAGCAAACAATAACAATTGTTCAAATGTCAAACAATGACACTTCGAATGTTGCCAGATTTAAAAATTGCGTTCTTCTTGGGACACCCTGTAGTATAAAAATTTGCCTACAACAACAATTAAAATATTTGAATTAATCATTCCAGGGTTGCCATGAATTGATATAAACATTTTAAAGTCGTATTCATTAAAAAACATTATTTACTGAATAAATTTTTAAACAAATTAAATTAAGTTTTATTTTTTTTTTTTTTGAAAAAAATCTTGATTATTCACGAAGACTGGAATTTAGAGAACATATCAAAAATTTAATTTTGAAAAAAAATCTAAATTCATTGAAGACTTTCAGGCCGTCAACTTATCGCCTTTAGTTGCAAATTCTTAAAAACCTTATATGGGCAGATTCGTAATTCCAGAGAACATGGGTTAATTTGTTCGTTATGCTAAGAGTTTGAACTTCACCTCCAAATATCTCCGATAGTAAGTGTTGTAAGGTGACAAGATACACAAAAAAGAATTATCGCTGTGCAGAGAATTGTGTATTTTAATAATTTAGTGTTAAAATGTCCAGCAATTTAATTTTGGCCTCAAAATGCTTCAGTTTAAAAAATTTGTGTTCTTTGAAATCTTGGTCTACTTACGTAACAAAAAGTTTTTTTGTTTACAAATTGCTTACTATAATTTTTGTTTTGAGTGTATAATTGGCATACAGCCAATTTCTTGTTGAAATCGTAATGTTCATAATTTTTTTATTTGCATTTTTGAGTTGGTTAAGTTTTTTTTTGTTTCCTCTTTTTTTTTATTTTGTATTCTTTAGAAATTTCTTGTTGTTTGTTTAGTTATGGTTTAGTTTGGTTTGGTTTGGGTATTGTATCCATTATCATGTCTATTGTCTGCAATTACTGCTGCCATTGCCGATTGTTGCCTGAATTTGTATTTTTATAAATTTTTATTTTTTTTTTTGTTATTAGAGTAAATGGCTAATGCTTATTACCGAGTAGTATTATTTGCTGATTTTGCAGTTATGGGTTATAAAAAAAATATCATGATTATCATTATCTACATTAAGAAAATGTTATTAAATATATAATAAAAAAGCAAAACAAAAAATTTCATGCTTAATATGTTTTTAACAATAGAAGAAAGAAAGAAATGCTTATGATTTGTTTGTTTGTTTGTTGATGTTATTTTTCTTTTGTTTTTATTTCTAATTATGACGATTAGAAGAAAAAATAATTTTTAATTATTTAAGTGACAAATTGTTATTTATCTCTTTAGGTTATGCAAATTGTCTGTCATTTTACAATTGCAATGAAACATGTTTAAGTGTATAGAATATATTTTGACCTAATTCCTTAACTATATCCTTGATTTTATTTAATTTTAAATAGTAAATATAACAAAAACTAAACTACCCAGCAAAACCATACATTACCAATTAATGCGTAAAGTAATGTATAGCCATAGGGGCCGATGTATTGCTGAATTTTACAGGCGATGAGCCTCAAAGTAATGGTTACATTCTTACAATTATGCTTATTAAAAATGAAAAGTAATGGATAGGGGGTAAAAAAATAATTGGTTACCTAAATGATTATGAAGAGGTTAACAATAATTGTTTACTTTGTCTTTTCATTTTCTAACTTTAACTTTAAATCTTTAATTTTTCAAACCAACTTACCTTTTCCACAGAAATACAAACTAATAAAAACACGAATGCTAGAGTTTCTGAAACTTATGCTTGTTATCAATAGATGGCAGTAGTTTTTAGATTTTACAGTAGTGTGCAATATAAATTAATGCACATGCTACGTGGATGACTCGACAATTTATGTTGCAATAATTCTCTGGCAACATTTGTTATCAATTTGCTATTACGTAAAACTCAACTGCCATTTTCATTTGACAGTTATAAAAAAGGCCAAAACAAAAAAAAATCAAACAAACATGATGAAATTAAAAAGAATTAAATAAATTTTAACAAATTATGAGAAAAACTAAAACCCAGCAAAACTTTGGTAATGGATGCGATATTATCAGGCGTTACCTTGTAATGAAAGCTCGTTACCTTTTTCATTATTTGCAAGCATAAAGTAATAAGTTACTCATTATTGACTACGTTATATATGATTTATAAATGTAAAGTTAAAATTAAAATATTTTTGAAAATCTATTTTTAGATACATTACCTTGTGTTTTTTTGTAAGCAAAAGTGTAATGTATGTTTGTTTTGATAACACTAGCGAAACAACAAAGCGCAACAATTCATTTAAGTTTAAAGCAATCAAATACTATATGCGTCGATAGCTCAGTGGGTAGAGTTCTTGGCTGGCAACCAGATTTCCCTGGTTCGATTCCCATCTTGACCACATTATTTTTAATTACAAATATTTTAAATAAAATATTTGTAAAAATTTTTTTACTAAAAATCCTCTTTTTTAAAAAACCTATTTTTAGACACATTACTTTTTCCATTCTCGTAACCATATAAGTAACCCCTTACATTTTAACCTCTAAAGTAATGAGTATATACATTACTTTGAGGCTCATCGTCTGTAAAATTCATCAATGAAGTAAAGTGTAAAGTAATCCATCGGCCCCTATGGCTATATATTACTTTACCCATTATTTGGTAATGTGTGGTTTTGCTGGGAATTTAATATAAGCTCGGCGTTGAGCAATTTTGTGCCGTTATTCTGCCGATGCTTTGTACTTATTGCTAAGATATTTTTCTCTAATATAGATGGGATGGGATACAAATTATTTATCAAATATTAATTTTAATGCTACGTATGATTTCAATAAATTTATCAGTTTTAAGAGTCAATATTTTGTGTTAAATTGTAATGCATTGCGTAACCAACTGTAGGTAACTTATTACTTTGTTTCAAAATAATGCTGAAGGTAAGGAGTATACATTACAAAGTAATTCACTATTAAACCAACTATTGATAACTTATTACCTTATATTTCAAAATAATGCTGAAGGTAATACTGCATTATGTATTCAAATGCATACATTATGTATCCAAATATCGATAATTATTTACTTTTTGTTGAACTATAATGATATAATGCATTACAAAGTAATGCATTATGTATCCAATTATCGGTAACTCATACTTTATATTGAATAATAATGATATAAGTTAGGAGTACACATTACAAGGTAATGCATGAGTTTATCGCACCCATTACTCCGATTCGTATGGCATTTGAAAATGGAATAGGGTAAAGAAATATAAGAACTATCTCTTTCATTTTTTCGGCAACCTCGGGAATTAGGGAAATAAAAAAAGTGGAAAGAAAATATAGCTTATTTTTGATACTTTTTATTCGGAAGCATGTCAAGAACTTGCATGAAATAAAATTTGAATTTTGTTGGCAATGAATTAATCGGTGCAAATTATAACGTTATATTTACAAGGCATTTTCGAAAATACAACCCCCCAGGTGAAAATGATCATATATTATCATTTTTACATGGGTGATGGAATTGATACAATTTTTTTTATGAAAACCAGACAGTATTATGACTGTAAATGTCGAATTCATGTTTTATTTGATTTATAATTATTAATTGATTGCTGTCAGCATTTTGTAGTTCCACAATTATCATATTTTTTTCATAATCAGAGTTTTTGTTACTATAATATGGTTATAGCCAATCATGTTATCAAATAGAAGGTGGAAGTCATGAAATAATAAAATATTTACCATAATAATGATGGAAGCGACCATATTAATGGTTAGAAAATATTTATAAACCATTAACAACCATACCCGAATGCAGCAAGCATAATATCGTAGCAGTGATCATGTTGCAATCATATTTTTCTCTGCGTGCACTGCAAAAAACATACACTCAAATCTGAAATTTTCATTAAATTAATAAAAAGATTAATTGTTATTCTATTTTTTTGTGTGTGTATTTTTAAAAACAAGAACAAAAATTTAATTTTTATTAACTATGAATTTGCATCGATTTTGCGCGACACAAAAATTCTAATAAATCAATGTCATTGTTAGTGCAAAAAAAAAGGAAAGGAAATCCAATTCAAATTTATTCCTTAGCTCTTAATACATAAAATTTTTGTATCTACATAAAAAATGTTTTTTATTATTTTTTTTTTTTTTTTGGTACTTCAAAACATATTCACAGGGCTTTGATTTAATAGATGTTTTAATGAATAACAAAAACTTTTTATTTGTTCATAGCAACATATAAATATATTCTTTCTAACAACTTGTTGAAATGACAATAAATTTGTTTTTTTTTTATACGTTTGTTGATTTTTTTTTTAGTTGCTGAATATAAAAATCACTGAATAAAGAATTGTTAATTGAATTTTTGTTAACATAATAAAAATAAAAAGATGTAGTAAAACAAGAAGTTCATTAAAGATTTATGATTTCCTTTTTTTGCTAAGAGAATTTTAAATCTAAATCGTAATTGTATTTACGCAAATTTTATTATTAAAAAATGAAACCTTTGAGATTTAAACACTCTATACAATTTCAAATTATATAATTCGAGAAAGTTAATAAGATAAAGTTAAAGGGATAGCACTCAAACGAAGCGTTTTAATAAACTGAATAGGGGGGAACAACATGGTTGCATCATGGTCACTGCTACTTTATTATGCTTGCTGCATTCGGGAATGGTTGTCCATCAATATGGTCGCTATCATCCTTATTATAGTAAATATTTTATTAGTACATTATTGCCATTTTCTATTTTATGACATGATTGGCTGTAATCATACTGTGGTGACAAAATATTCTGACTATGAAAAAAATATAATAATTATAGAACTATAAAATAATTATAATTCTAATAAAACATGAATTCGAAATTTACAGTCATAATACTGTCTTGTCAGTCACCCATGTAGAAATTATAATATATGATCATTTTCACCTGGGGAGTTTTGCTTTTGAATATGCCTTGCACATATAACATAATAATTTACACTAATCAATTCATTATCTAAAAAATTCATTGTCAAATAGGAAACACAGTTTTTTTTTTGCAAAAAAAAAATTATTTTTCAACATAATCTCCTTTTAGCTCAATACATTTAGTACAACGTTTCTGCAATTTTTGTATCCCTTCCAAAAAATAGGATTTTTCGAGGTCCATAATATAGGCATTTGTTTGATCAATAATTTCATCGTTGGAGCTAAATCTCATTCCACCGAGCCATTTCTTTAGGTATGGAAATAGGAAATAGTCACTGGGGGCTAAATCCGGAGAATAAGACGAATGAGGGGGCAATTCGTAGTCTACTTGATTGATGGATTTTCGCCATGGAAACTAAGCTGTCACACGATTTCGTCACACGTTTGGTCGATTGTGAGCACACGCGGCAGCCATCTTGCGGAAAGCTTTCTCATACCCAAGTGATCGTTCAAAACTGAAACCACTGAGCCATGTGAGATGCCTATGTCTTCCACAATCTATCGCACATTCAATCTCCGATCGGCCAACACCATATCGTGAATTTTTTCAATTGTTTTCGGCGTAGAGAACGCAAATGGGCGTGCAGAACGTTCGGCATCTTCCGTGCTTGTAAGGCCACAACGAAAGTCAGTAAACCAGAGAGAGCAGAGTCCCCATAGTATTTATCAAACTTTTCCTTGGTTTGATTGGCGCTTTTTTTAGCATAAAATAATGTTTAATGAGCACCCGAAATTCACTTTTTTTAAATTAAAAAAAAAAATCCACGAGGTTGTATGTTTTGAACAGCTGTTAAACGCAAAGTAAATGACGGAACTTGCTAAAAATTTGACAGTAGTCTATTAACAGGTGGTACTTGATGGGAGCAGTGTTGCATTTCATATAGGTTAGGTAGAAGTGGTAGCCTGCCAGTCAGACTCATTTAGACTATAAAGTCCCTTGTTATACCACGGAAGCTAGTAAATATTATATCACTAGCTTCCCCCGTCGAACCATCCCGATTGCCTCAAAAAGCCCCTAAGTCGGCCGATATCGATATCAGCCAAATCACCCAGGTCCTTAAAGAAACATGAGCCCAAATACAGCCCTCTCCTGCGTGCCAGGGCAGGACAAGTGGAGAGAAGGTGCTCCACAGACTACTCCTCCTATTCGCCACCACAGCTTCAGCAAAAGTCACTAGCCGCAACCCTCAATCTAACTGCGTGCCTTCCAATCAGACAGTGTCCCGTCATGACGGACACAAGTAGGGATATATCGGGCCTTGACAGTGACAGAAACCTGTGCGTGTGCTTTCCATCCAGACGGGACCACATCTATCTGGAACGAATACAATCACGGACAAAAGCCCACCTATCTATTGCCAACCCATAAGAACTCTCCCCCAGCAGAAACTGGCAAGTGGCCAGAGGCATGCCCACAGATTCTATTTCGTGTGGAATGTGTAGAGTAGTCCGCAGCCTTGCAAGCTCGTCTGCCCTACAGATCCCTGGTATGTCCCTGTGACCCGGCACCCAAATAACATGGATGCTGAACTGCTGAGCCATCTCGTTAAGAGATCTGCGACAGTTCAAGGCTGATGTCGAATCCAGTAAGACAGAATCCAGAGAACTAATGGCAGCCTGACTATCAGAGAATATATTAATCCTCACCGTTGTGAGGACATTATACCTAAGCCACTCTCCTACCTCCCTAATTACCAGAATTTCAGCCTAAAAAACACTACAGTGATTCGGTAGTCTCCGCGCAGAGCTCAGCTGTAGGTCCCTGAAGTAGACCCCGAAGCCTACCTGATCGTCGAGTTTAGAGCCATCGGTATAGAAGTCGGCACAACGCCCCCCATTGGGAGCTCCGTGTTTCCACGAATCCCTATGCGGTATAAGCGTCTGGTATCTCTTGTAGAACAGTGGTTCGGCCACAGTGTAGTGAATTATGCCTGGAAGTTCAGGCATCATGTTAAGGATTACACTGTGACCATAGCCACTGTCCGAACAAAGTGACAGCGCCCTCAACCGGACTGCTGCAGCTACAGCAGTCTGTGAATATTTCTTAAAGAAATATTCTTATATTTAAAGAACTTTTTCATAGTTTTCAATTATTGTTATTTTATTATCATTATATGGTAACTATATTATTGTAAAAATATACTTGGCACAATTATAATTCCAAAAATATATGTTGCTCTTCGAATATGATTATACCAACCATGTTTTCCTGTGCGTGAATTGAAAATGTTGTTTTCAATTTAATTTGTTTTATTTCACCTGCAACAAAAATACTGTCGAGGGTATAAACACTGTTGGTAAAATTTGCAGTTTTTGAACTTTAACTATGGAGTAAAAATTTTTAAACATACACAGTAACGTGATGGTAAATTTTACCCCTTTTAATTTTAATAAAAAAAAATTAATAAAAACATTTCTTCATAAATATGTTTCTTTTTTAACTTCTAAATGTTTATTAAAAATATACTCAATATTGAATATATTTTTATTCAAGAGACATTGGTTTTTTCACAAACCATATTTTAAATAAAAAAATCTAAAGAAAGGGTAAAAATTACCACCACCAAATATAAAAAAAATAAAATAAGTTAAATTTGTATTCGATTTTTGTTAAACGTTCGATACATTTGTTTTCAGTTAACATTTTCAAATTGTAAAATTTTGTAATTTAAACTAAACTTTTAAAAACTTTTAGGATATTGAGTAGTTTTTGTTATTGAGTTTTGTATTCTTCTAACAATAAAAGTTTAATATTTATTTCTATAAAAGCAGACCCATTTTATTATGTATTTTTTACTTTGGAACAAAAAAAAAACTTTTTAAATCAACACTTTTTGTTTAGCTTAAATTTATATATTTTTCTCTTCTTTTTTTATTTCTTTACAGGTAAGTTTTTCAAACAAAGTTTTCAAAGTTAAAGAGATTATATATCATCCTTTATTATTGTGCTTAAGAGATACGGTAAGTTGTTAAAACTGTCACAAGATTATAAAACCTTTTCGTTATAAAAAAAAAAAACAAGTAAAAAAGGGCTAAATTCGGCTGTGCCGAATCTTTGAATACCCTCCACCAATATCCTAAAACAAATGTTCTCTTCTGTTTTTGATACAAACACTATAAAAAAACTTTTGAAGTAAAATTATGCAGGAAAAAAATTTTTTTGAGGTGAAAAACTTTTTTAGATGTGAAAAGAACTTTTTGTTGGAAAAAAATTTAGAGGTGAAAAAAAAAATTTTTAAGGTGAACAAATTTTTTGTGGTGAAAAAAAATTTTAGTGGTTAAAAAATGTTTGAGGTGAATACAAAATATTTACTGCTAAGCGACTGGTGAAAAAATATGAGAAAATATGTTATGTATCAGTCGCTACTATGAAATTGTACTAAATTTGTATGGTCAATTTAGAGGCACCTTTACATTTTCACTAGTTTTTTTAAACATGGACTGCACAAAAAAAAAACATTTTAAAGCATATTTTTTGTCAAATACTCAATTTTGTTCCGGCTAATGGGAACTAGTTCTGCAGCTGAATATGCCTAATGGAGAGAATGCACTTTCTGATGCGCCACGTATTGATAAATAGTTGCAACGAATGTTATTTCTTTAAAAAATTGAAGTGTGTATGTAGTTAATTTAATATTTTTGGTAAATAAATTAATTGATAGCCTAATCCAAGGCCATATCGCCATGGGACAGGATATAGTTTTAATGTGATTCTGCGCCACCTATTCAAAAGTAGCGGCACTAAAGCAATTATGTATTTTGTTCTTTCTTTATATATATATTTCTTTGGACCTAGCCATGGGACATGGTATTGTTTTAGTTAATTCAGCGCCACCTATCCAAAAGTAGGGACACTAAAGCAATTATGTATTTTGCTCTTTCTTTATATATAAATGTCTTTGGTTACAAAAACAAAAAATACATTTTATGGAATGAAACGAAAAACCAACAAAGCTTAACAGAAAAACCCAATCTGGCTTACTATATCTCCTATAGTAGCCAAAGAATTGAAATGAACTGAAAATCCTAAGAAAATGCATTGGACGAAATTATGAAAATTTCATAAAACTATTTTCAAATAGTTACGTCTATGAAAATGCCGATGTTCTACCCTTCTGTAGGTACTCCATGTCGTTGCAAGCCAGATTTGTTGAGAAACTTGCGCTACACGATAATATGCTTGTCAGCCAAATATACGAAAGCGAGAAAAACACCATCTGGGCTGGATCTCCATATCTTTCTCCTGTCGGTATACTTAATGGACGTATTAACGACGATCCAGCTCCTCTGGACCGTACCTCATTCTATATGAGCCCAGCCTCAGGCAATCATAAGGGCTGAAGATGATAAACATACGTATATACTAAATTTTGCATGAACTGTAATATGAATATGTTTTGCCAATTTATGTAAAGATTTTTTGTTATTTAGTTTTAGTAATGTTATTTATTTAGTTTTAGTAATGTTATTTACAGAGGTCTGCTCTGTTAGCGTTTTTAACATTGCTGCTTTTAATGTTAACTTAGTTATTAAGAGTAACACACATATAGCTCTAAAATGTTATTATTCTCATAGTATGTAAGACAGTAAATGTAATCGAACAAGAAGAAGACTTAATAACATTTTTACTTACTTAACAGAAAACAAAAAAGATACAGAAAAATTGTACAAATTTGTATGGAAAATTTTCACTCATAACTTTTGAACCGCTTGACCGATTTTGCTCATTTTAAATACCAAACTGCTCGGGAGGATGTTCAATAATCTGGGTAAAAATAGGCACCCCCGCTTTCGTCTTCGCGTCGTGATCGCCATTTCAACAGACCGACAGACAGACAGACGGACATCGCTAAATCGACTTAAAATTGCATAAGAATCACGAATATATATACTTTATGGGGTCTTAAACCTATATTTCGACATATTACAAACGGAATGACAAACTGATATATACCCTCACCATATATGGTGGAGGGTATAAAAAAACAAAGATGACTTTAAATGTCAGCTTATGTTTATTTATCTTTCTTTAAACACTTAAATATTTCAATGGTAAAAAAAAATATCAAATAATGTTAAACAAAAAAAGAAAAAAAAAAACAATTACAACCTTTTTTAAAGTAACAAAAAATTTGAAAATCTTTGAAAAGTAAACAAATCCTTTTATTTTCTGGATATTACAAGAATAATGGGGAGACTAAGAAAGTCCTTTTTTTTTTGTTTTACTAAAAAAAATGTTTACTCATGGTGTTTTCATTTTTTGATTAAGTTAAAAGTAACTTTTTTAATTTTCTTAAAATCTGTTGGCTGCAAAAAATTGTTTTTTATTTTTTTCTTTGTTGCTTATTAAGATGATTTTTTTAGAAAATTTGATTTTTAGAATAATACAAAAGGCTGTCAAAACACTTGAATTAAGGAATTCAAAGTTCAAATCCTGACAGTCATTTGTTTAATTTATAAATTAATAAATATTTATGAATAAGGGATTTATTTTAAATATATAAAAATGTCACTTGTTGGACAGTTATAACATTAACATATCAAATTTAGACAGGGGATAAGGCAGCCCAAATAATACTAAATAAAACTAAAGCTGAAACAATTATTTCAATTACATCTTAATTATTTACAATTATTGAAAATGTTATATGTGTGTTTTTATAAAGGATATAAAAAATTCGTATAACTGAATTTGACACACTTAAGTATTTGTTTTTTCAGTTTTCCTTTTTGCCATTTTTCTGGGTCATTATAAGTTTTAAGAGGCTTCAATGAAAAAGAAAATAAAACAAATTTACGGGTATTTATTTTAACTTTTTTGTTACAAGTTGTTTTTTTATTTTTATTTCAATGGTATTTCACAGAACTTGAACTCATTACAGCATGACATTACTGGCCTCATTCTTTTTTTTACACAATATCTTTACATAATACACAAATTACTTATAAAGTTCATTGGCCGGGCTATTATGTTTATTTTCATGTGTCAAGATTTTTTTTTTTTAATAATGAAGCATAAACGACTTGTAATATTGTGAATAACAAATAATTTTTTTTGCTGATAAATTTATTTGGAATATAAAATAAACAGCATTTTTTCTAATCTTTTAAAAGCTTTTTTACATTTTTGTAATTTTCGAGTTTTTTTTTTAAATTTCCGTAATTTTTCTAAACTATAAAAATATTTTAATTTCTTTAATCTCAGATTTATACCGCTTACACTTTCAAGATTATATTTAATATATAATTTGACCTTCTGGCACTTAATAGTTTAACAAGCAATAATCGCGGACGGAAAAAATCAATATGGGCAATTCCAGAATTTTGTATTATAATTGTTTTATGTATTTTGAAAACTTCTAAAGAATATCAATATTTTTTTTTGGTGAATTGAAAAATTCTTGCATTTAAAATTAACAATTTATTAAATTAGTAGCCCGATACTTCGTTACCCAGCAAAACCACACATTGCCAAATAATGGGTAAAGTAACCCAGATATAAAGTAATAAAAATAAAAAAATACATTCTTTGAATAATATATATATTCATTTAAATTTAATTTTTTTATTGTATTTCATTTCAACAAAATATTAACTTAAAACCAATATTTTTTGTTTTATTATAATACTATATTTATATCAAATGAATAGAGAACATTAAGTTTGTAAATTGGTAACGTACCTAGTTAGTAATTTGAACGTTTAAAACGTTTGGAATTAAATAAGTTTTTTTAATATTACATTTTAAATATGTAAAAAAAAATCTATTTTTTAGTTCTAAAATAATATTTTAGAAGAAATATGCAATTTAAATGTTTCGTTTTAAGACGATTTTTTTTTTGTTTGCTTTTGATAAAGCTAGAAGTGGAAAATACTCTTTCACTAATAGTAGATGTTGGGCAAATAGTCAAAAGACAATTATATAAATTTTCCAACTTTTCAGTTCTTTTGTCGCATTTATCATGATATATGAAATTATCATATGTGACCATCTTCGAGAAAAGGGACCTAATGTGTGAAAAAATGGGTTTGGACTTATGAATGGATTTTGGTGCCTAAAAGTGTGTAGAATAAGATGAAATGAGTTAGATTTCTGATAAAAATTTATTTACCCCATAAAAACGTACAAATCGAACTTGGGAAAATCGATAAAAATGAGAAACATTTTTTTGATTTTTTGGTTTTAAATTGTCACTCTAAAAGCGAAAAAATAAGTCATCACATAGGCATGACGTCACCAAAGTCGCACCCAATCATAACTAACCATATCAAATCGCATCTCCCAACTGAAGGTGTGTTCACAGTGATAATGCGTTATGAAACTTTAAATGCGTTTTTCTCAAAACTTCATTTTCACACACTAGGTCCCTTTTCTCGCAGAAGGTCACATATAATGATGAATGATTTTGTGCAGTCTCTTTTTTAGGAATTTTAATACTTTTTATTGTGTTATTTAGATCACAAATTAAACTATTTGAATTTGGAATATCAAAAGTTAAGTCTTCATCGGAATCTATCAGACTTACATCTAAATCTTCATAACAAAACAAACAATTATGTGTTCGGAAAAAATAAAAGAGACCAAGTAACCCAGTTGGTGATGTAATTAAAAAAACCGGTTAACCGAACAAAAAAGACCGGTTTTCGGTTTTCTTCGAATTAACAAAATATTCGAAACCGATCGGTTTTTAAAAATAAAGAAACCGGTTGACCAGTTTTCGGTTTCGGTTTTTGAATACTCTAGTAATGGGTGCGATATTCTCATGCGTTACCTTGTAATGATAGCTCGTTACCTTTTTCATTATTTGCAAGCATAAAGTAATAAGTTATTCATTATTGAGTACGTAATATATGATTTATAAATGTAAAGTAATAATTGAAATATTTTTGAAAATCTATTTTTAGATACATTACTCTGTGTTTTTTTGTAAGCAAAAGGGTAATGTATGTTTATTTTGATAACACTAACGAAAAAACGAAGCTCAACAATTCATTTAAGTTAAAAGCAATCAAATACTATATGCGTCTATAGCTCAGTGGATAGAGTTCTTGGCTGGCAACTAGATTTCCCTGGTTCGATTCCCATCTTGACCACATTATTTTTAATTGCGAAAATTTTAAATAAAATATTTGTAATAATTTTTTTTTAATAAAAATTCGTCTTTTTTAAAAATCTATTTTTAGACACATTACTTTTTCCATTCTGGTAACCATATAAGTAACCTCTTACATTATCACCCCTAAAGTAATGGGTATATACATTACTTTGAGGCTCATCGCCTACAAAATTCATCAATGAAGTAAGGTGTAAAGTAATCCATCGGCCCTTATGGCTATACATTACTTTACCCATTATTTGGTAATGTGTGGTTTTCTGTATAAGTTATATATAAGTAAATGTGGTCCCGTGTAAGCCATATATAATTTTATGTAGTGTTGTATATTATTTTATATGATATAATATATACCATATCATATAAATCATATCTAATTTTACAAAGATCAATATATAACTAGATGTGGTTATATATGGCACAATAAGAGGTAATTTTAAAAAAATGAATGTAATATATAATTATATATGGTAATGCATACTGACATATGTAAATATATATAATAATATATTATTAGATAAGGCGACAATTGATTATATATAAACTTTTTGTCTCGGGATTCTGAGTACTTTTTCCACAAAAAAAATCGTTATTTCACAAGAAATAAATTAAATATACTTTTTAAAAAAATATATATGTATATTTTTTTATTGAAAGTAATTAAAAATTTAAAATCTTTATATATAGAATCTTTTTTGCAATGAATTTATATATATAAGGCATTTTCGAAAATAAGGGTGAATAAATTTTAAGGGCCGATGTTGAATGTGAACCACACATAAACGTCAAGTTTTTTCTGCATTTCATTTGACATTTGTCAATTTCAGACAAACTCAATTTGGTTGGAAAGTTACACAATCGAGCAACGCGTTAAAGTTATTCAGGCTTATTATGAAAATGGGCGTTCAAATCAAAATGCACTTATTTTTTTGGTCAGCATAATCGGCCAAATGTGTCCACAATCGGGATAATTGTGCACATATTTCTGCATATCAGGTCTGTAGAAAATGATAAAACACCTTTGCATGCTCGCCAAGTTCGTTCTGCGGAAAACATTGCTGTTGTTCGCGATAGTGTGGCAGAATAGCCGTCAACCTCGACTCGCCGTCGGTGTTTGCTATCACGAGATCATAACGGAATTCATGAAGCCAGAAATTGAGGATATGGATGTGCACGATATGTGGTTTCAATAGGACGGTGCCACTTGTCACACAGCTAACGAAACAATGGCTCTTTTGCGCGACAAATTCAATGGCGGTGTTTTCTCACGTGGTGGCGATGTCAATTGACCGCCAAGATCATGTGATTTGACACCGTTGGCCTTCTTTTTTGAGGTTATTTGTACGTCGATAAGCCAGCAACAATTCAAGAGCTAAAAGATGAGATAATTCGGCACATTTACGGCATAGAAATTCAATTGTGCCTCAACGTCATCGAAAATTTGGACTATCGGGTGGAGGTGTGCCGCCGAAGTCGCCGATATTTTGTTCCATACATAATTGAACCACACCATATTATCATAATAAAAAGAAATGACAATAATTTCCTAAATAATTTGTGTTTTATTCAAAATCAACATCGGCCCTTAAAATATAACCACCCTTTAAAACCCCCTTGTGATTTTCACCATTTATTATCATTTTTACATGGTTGACTTAATTGATCAAATTTATATACCTAGTACTTTCAATTATTCTGACACACGGTTTTTTCTTGATAAAAAACAAACAACAAGAGATTTTTGAATTTTTTCTTTTTATTTTGGTTTTTTAAATATTGAAGAATATAACAAAAAAAAATTATTCAAAATGGCCGCAATTTGCCTTCCAACACGTCCGAAGTCTGACCGGCCAATCGTCTATTGCAGTACGCACGACCTCCATGGGGAAATTGTCCACTGCGCGGATAAGTGCACGCTTAAGCGATTCCAAATTTTTGTGGTGAGTAGTGCAGACCATGCCCTCTAAAACGGACCACAATTTATAGTCTAAAGGATTCAGGTCTGGACTACCCGATGGCCAATCATCCGTAGAAATAAAGTTTGGTAAATTGTTTTTTTACCAGTCTTGAGTGGTTTTTGCCTTATGGTCTGGGGCAGAGTCTTGTTGAAAGGTCCACGGCTCGTTTTTGAACAATGTGCTATTTAATGGCTTCACAACCTTTTCTAAAACGTCAGATTAATACACCTTTGCCGAAGTTTTAACACCTTTTTCGCAGAAATGAAGATTGGTGACCCCATCATAGGCGACTCCCCACCATACCATCACAGAAGCAGGATGGTGACCTCTCTGAACTCTAGGAACCAATTGATTTGCTTGCAGAGATGACTTAGCAAAGACTCTATCATTTTGTTTATTGAACGACTCCTCCACAGTAAAAATTTTCTCGTCAGTAAACATAATTTTTCTGTGGCGGTTTTTTGCGTACTGGCGAATCAATGCTTTTGAATTTTGCTTCCGTTTCTGCTTTAACGCCGCCGGAAGTAAGATGCCCCATGTGTCTTTTGTAAGCCCGAAGTCCCAAGTCATATTTAATGATGCGAGAAATGGATACATTCGATATATTCATCTCCCGCGACATTATTTGCTGCTTTCGGAGTGGATTTCGATAAATTCGATTCTGTACAGCTTTAACGGCTCTGGGAGTTCGCACAGAGCGCGGACGGCCAGATCTCGGACGGTCTGCTACTCCACCAGTATCCCCAAACAGTTTCACAGCACGATAAACAAAACTACGACTAACCCCGAGCGGCTGCAATGTTCCATAAATGTCTCCAGTTTCCATTCCACATTTTTTAGGCCAATTACGACAATATGGTTTTCAATATCTCCCCATTCCATAATTTTAAGTAACGCACGACAAAAACTTTTTATACAAAAATGAAGTTTAAATGCTAGTTGTCAAAAAACTGTCAACGTAACGAGAGTATGTTCAGTGGATTTCTTACAGTGGGGGCGACTATCAGTGTGTCTGTAATTATGAAAGTACCAGGTATATATCAATTTGCCATTCCGTTTGTAACATGTCGAAATATATGTCTAAGACCTCATAAAATATATATATCTTCGTTATCCTTATGCAATTTTAAGTTGATTTAGCGGTGTCCGTCTGTCCGTGTGATGGCGAACAATATGCGAAGACGCAAGCGGGGGTGCTAATTTTTACCTAGACTAATGCACATCCTTCCGAAAAGTATTGAAAATGAGCAAAATCGGTCCATTGGTTAAAAGTTATGAGTGAAAATGCGAAGGTGCCTCAAAAAATTTGTTTCACCACAAAAATATTTTTCATCTCAACAAATTTTTTCACCTTAAAATTTGTTTGCACATCCAAAAAAGTTTTTTACCTCAGAACATTTTTTTTTCACCTCCATAATTATACTTCTGAAGTTTTTACATTATTTGTATCAAAAATAGTAGAAAACATTTTTTAGGATATTGGAGAAGGGTATTCAAAGATTCGGCACAGTCGCATTTAAGCATTTTTTTCTTGTTTTTAGTTAAGAGCAATTTCTCTTTTGATACGTTACCGAAATTTTTGTTGGTCAGTGTATAGTTTAATAAACTATAATTGTTCATTGACCATCATTCATGTCTTAAACAAATGTATTCGAAAAGTTTAACACAAAAAAAATGTTTTTAGGAACAATGATCTGCATAAATATGTAAATTTTAAAATTGAATGTTAAATACATGCAACAATATTAAAATTTAATATTAAAAAGAAAACTTGTAACTAGAAAAGTAATAGATATTGGCATGTAAAAAAATATGTTAATATGAACCAATTGATTAGATAAAATACAAAATATGAAATTTTTATAAATGTCTTTTTTTTCTATTTTTTTTTTTTTTTTTGTTAAGGAACACAAAATAATAAAATTTAACATTTTTTCTAAAAATATAAATATATGTTATACAAAGCAATTTCAATAATTTTTCCCCACCTTTCAAATCTCTATCTTCTCTCCAAGAAGAAAGCAACATATTTATTAGTAAGAAGAATTTTATGTATTGCTTCTCTTAAAAAAAAATAACCCAGCAAAATCTTCGTAATGGGTTGTCATTACTAAAAGCTAAATAATAAGTAGTAGCTTTAGGGTATACTACATATAAATCGATGTCAAAACTCATGTAAATAAATGTACATGTTCGCTACATAAAAAAACACAAAGCTTTGTGCATCGCTTACCCGCTGCATTACAGAAAGTAATTACCTAAATAAGTAGTTATTCGTATCATCATATTTTTTTTTATTCAATGAAATGTGGGTTTATTCCACATACGACGAACGAATTCTACTAGATAAGAGAGTATTTCGGGCAAAAAACACGGGTTCTTAGGATAAGTTCACTTATCTTAGCAGAACGCCTTTCATGGTAATATCGATAGAACAGTGTCCCATAATCCATATTTCGACGATGCACCAATGAATCAATAGAACTGGATACCTTACTGTCATCAAAAAGCGCCGCCGCCATATTTTTTACATAGTCTAAAAGGTCCAAAATAGACTTTGAAACTCCTGCCCATATATGACAGTTGTATTCCATTTTCGGCAGACTATACACTCACCAAAAAAAAGTCTGTGATGGCAACTGAAAATTTTGCTGTTATTACGGCAAATTTTGCTAACTAACGTGTAGTACAATAAAATTAGTAGCCGCTACTAAATTTTAGTAAACATTTTGTAAAATGGAATTTAAAATCGTTTTGCTAAAATCAGCAAAAAAAAATTACTAAATACTATTAATATCAGTACAATCAAATTGGTATAAAAAATTCGTAAGTGCTACTCAATGAATTGTAAAATATAGCAAAATTTTAATTTATAAAAAAAAAATATTATTATTAAAATGCACAAATTAACTTGATTATTTTTAGATACCTTTGTGACACTTTAAAGCTGCTAATTTCTTTTGAAATTGCTAGACGAATTCGAATATACAACTATATATTTTTTTATCGACATTTTTTTATATATTTTTTTTTTTAATATTTTAGACAAAATTAAAAAAAATCAAAAGCTTAAAATAATGGTTAAAACATAAACGAATTTATCATTTTGTTTTAATTTCCTTATTTTTGTTTTCAAAAATATTTTTAGTATTTTTTTTTTTTTTTTGATTTTAAGGTGAAATTTTTATTGTTTTAAGGGCTGATTTTTAGAACTAAAAAAGTTTTAATTGCTATTTTAAGTAAAAGTGCCATTTTTGCACTTCCGATCCCTTTTTCAACCTGTGTAACATTTTAAGGCAATTTAACTTTGTATGTATAAGTTTTAATTATTAGAAATAACACTTCCTTCAAAATCCACTTTTATAAAATTATTAATTTTGTTTGCTAATTTTAACACATCGGTTTTTAAAAAATTGTAAAATAATTTTTGAAGTTAGCAACAAAAATTCGTAAATATTCTCTAATTTTCAAAATATTGATAGTAAAAAATTTACTAAATAATAATTTTTTTATTAAAAATCACTACAAAAATAGTAAAGTGGGATTGAAAACCGTTTACAAATTTTTCTATATTTTTTCTGGGTGTAGGCGTTATAGATAATAGCAAGATTTGATGGAGTGTAGTACTTTTGGCACTGTTTAAAAAACCCAGACACTTGAATGTTTTTTTTCGGCATTTTAAGAGCGTGCACTCACAATATTATTTCGTTAAAAATCATCTAAAATAGATATTAAATTAATCGAAAATACAATCAAAAAGAGGACTACTGATTTTTCATTATATTCAGCTCATATTGTTGTTTATTTTCAATCATTGTTTAATAATCGACAAAAGTCGTAAAAACAATAGGAAGTCGTTTAAAATAACCATCAATTTTTAACTGACAAAACATTAGAAAAAAAACGATTTTTGGGTTTGTTTTTTAAAGAATTTTTTTTATTTGTATGAAATTTAACAAAACACAACACACACAGATGTATATATTTTTATATTTTCTTGTGTGTATTTATATTTAAATAATTTCTTGTCATTTTTATTGAAATAATTTTGTATATATACAAACTATTTTGGTAAAAAAAAAAAACAAAAAAGAATTATATCAATTTCAATTTTTAAAAACAGAAAACATAAAATTTTTCATTTAACTGAAAATATCAACTCCTACTGAATGTCTGTAAATTGTTATAGTTTGTTTTTTGAATGACTGATTCAAATAGTTAAAAAATATATTTCTATGAATTTCAATTGATTCTTCTTTTAAAAATAAACTTTACGTATTACTTTTTAAATAAACTACAGTCGGTAGCGGAAAATATATTGTGAGTGTGCTTATTCTAACAGACATCACATCGAAACATCGATACAGGTACCATAAAGTCACGAACCTGCTGCAGCAACAATATTCAAGGCATAATTTTCAAACCTACGTAACCCCTAAATTTACTGAGAAATTCGCACATTTTGTTTAAAATAATTGGCCATAAGTTCGGAATTTATCCATGGATTTTCTTTACAGATTTTTGTAGTACAAAAATAATATGAGAACTTTCAACTTAGAATATTTTGAATATCCCACTCTGAATTTTGTATACACATGTAATATTTACAAAACAATATAGTCCATCACCAGAAATTGTTTAAAAAACACAGATATGTTTTTTTGAAATATTTGCAAATAAAACGTTTTTGAATTTTTGCAATATTTTCATAAACATTCATGAATGTGTGTTTTTGAGAACGGTATCTAAAAGTATTCTCCTTTTTTACTGCTTTTATGTGTGTTACCAAATAATGGCTAAAGTAACGTATAGCCATAGGGGCCGATGAATTACTTTACACCTTACTTCATTGATAAATTTTACAGGCGATGAGCCTCAAAGTAATGTATATACCCATTACTGTAAAGGTGATAATGTAAGGGGTTACTTATATGGTTACGAGAATGGAAAAAGTAATGTGTCTAAAAATAGATTTTTAAAAAAGAGGAATTTTTATTAAAAAATAATTATTACAAATATTTTAATTAAAATATTTGTAATTAAAAATAATGTGGTCAAGATGGGAATCGAACCAGGGAAATTTGGTTGCCAGCTAAGAACTCTACCCACTGAGCTATCAACGCATACATATAGTATTTGATTTCTTTAAACTTAAATGAATAGTTCCGTTTCGTTTTTTCGCTAGTGTTATCAAAACAAACATACATTACCCTTTTGCTTACAAAAAACACAAAGTAATGTATCTAAAAATAGATTTTCAAAAATATTTAAATTATTACATTGCATTTATAAATCATATAGTACGTAATCAATAATGAGTAACTTATTACTTTATGCTTGCAAATAATGAAAAAGGTAACGAGCTATCATTACAAGGTAACGCATGAGAATATCGCACCCATTACCAAAGTTTTGCTGGGATGTGTTCATTTTCAGTAAAATCCTAACACATCCATTCCAAAATGAATAAAAAAAATTAAAAAAATGCTTAATAGTTATAATTAAATACTTTCATATTTAAAAACTTTATTAAGTTCAAAAGTTGGAGTATTGTTTTAATTTTGTGTAATAACTCTTATTTTTTTTAATTAAACAATGGACTATATATTTATGCGTTAACTTTGATTTTTATAACAGATCATTATGGTTTATTTTTAATAATATATAAAAACATGAAACTATTGTATGATTAAAAACTTTGTTATGTGATAATGATGATGTTTTTTATTATATTTAAATACAAAAAAATAATAATAATGAAAAAGTTACTAACAATTAAAATGATTGAATGTAATTCAATTCAGTTACATACAATACAGGCAGATATTACCAACTACACAAAAATGAAAATAGTATTGGCAAATCACTGTATTTCTTGTAAAACTTACACTGTAAAAAATCAGCAAAAGTACAAATAATATATTACTAGCAAAATACTGTTTCTAAAACTAGTGTTTTGCCAATTGTTGGCCCATGTTACTCGTATCAATCGGGTAACAGTACAATTCTGTCAAGTTTATTAATCACACATCAAGCCGACGCAGAACCTACCGTTGCCGGTGCTTTGCCAGCACTGTGTCGATCATATTATTCTGCCTGGGTATTTATTTAATAGATGGGGTTTGCTAGGAAATACTTAAAACAAATGAATGAATGCGAATGTATGTAAATTTAACATAATATTTATAATATAACATTTCAATTGTTCATTAAGGAAAACTGAAAGTTAATCTGTGTTAAGTTATGTGATTGTAAGTAATTTGATTATTATGTAGGAAATTTATTTACAAAAATTTATACAAATTAATAAGACATTTATTGAATTTTATTGATTTCCTGAAGAATGGCTAAGTGTAGAGAATATTTAGTTATGTTAAAATTATATAAAATGCAGAAAACGTTAATAGGAAAAAAATAAATTATTCAAACAATTTGTGAAAACTTTAAATTTTTTGCATGAAGCCTGTACACAAGATATTATTCTTAGAAAAATCCAATGATAAATTTCGAAGATATGACCAGTTGTACTCTGAGAATTTTTTTTTCAAAACTGTATTACTCATACGTACAGGGTGAGGCAAAAACCATCATCTGATTTTCATTCGCTATAACTTTTGCTTAAAGTGAAAACTTATTTCAGTTTTAACTGATAATGTTTATTCGCACTTATAAATTTGAATTAATTGTAGAAAAATATGTCCGTCAAATGGCCGCCGTCGGCGTTTATGCAAATTTGAGTTCTTTTGATTGCATTTTGCATAACTTTGTGGGCGTAGTGGTGTAATGGTTAGCAGAAGGTTGCGGGTTTGATTCCTTGCGACCTTTAGACAAAATACTATGTGTGATTTTTCTCTTCCTCATACATATCGCAACGTTCTCCTTTTGCGTTTTAAAAGCACTTAACCCCAGGGCTATTAACTAAAAAGCTTCAACAAATTTCGTCAACTCCCTATCAAATGGCAGACAACAACTGTTTTATTATTTATCATCTCGCACAATTACAGTGTTGCCATATTAGAAGTGTTTTATCTTTCACTAACTTTTATCTCTCCTCTATCCCCTTTCCAAAGAAAGCAACACAGTATGAGTAATAAGTAGGAAGAATTTCCTGAGTGTTGCTTCTCTTAAAACAAAAAACTGTGCGCAACATTTTTGGTTTCACGTTGTCAATTTCGGCTCGAATGTTTTTCTTTAACTCCCCCAAGAAGATGGAAGATGTCCGGGATATCACGCTAGGAAGGCATCCTTCAAAATACGCATTGTGTAGCGTGCAGTTTGACAAGTAGTCTCGTCCTCTTGGAACCAAAGTCCTGATCGTTAACTTCCGGTAAGAATAATTCAGACAGCACGGCTCTGATAGCGTCAAAGTCAGCTTCTTTAAAAAAACAAGTAAAAAAAGGCTAAGGGGATGAAGATGACATACGTATATACTAAATTTTGCATGAACTGTAATATGAATATGTTTTGTCAATTTATGTAACGAACTTTTGTTATTTAGTTTTAGCAATGTTATTTACAGAGGTCTGCTCTGTTAGCGACTTTAACATTGTTCATTTTTACGTTAACTTAGTTATCATAGTATGTAAGACAATAAATGTAATCGAACAATAAGAAGACTTAATAACATTTTTACTTACTTAACAGAAAAAAAAATATAGATACAGAAAAATTGTACAAATTTGTATGGAAAATTTAGAGGTACCTTCACATTTTCACTCATAACTTTTGAACCGCTTGACCGATTTTGCTCATTTTAAATACCAAACTGCTCGGGAGGATGTTCAGTGATCTGGGTAAAAATAGGCACCCCCGCTTGCGTCTTCGCGTCGTGATCGTGATTTCAACAAACAGACAGACGGACATCGCTAAATCGACTTAAAATTGCATAAGGATCACGAATATATATACTTTATGGGGTCTTAAACCTATATTTCGACATATTACAAACGGAATGACATATTATACCCTCCACCATATATGGTGGAGGGTATAATAAGGTTCTACTATTTTTTCCCACGCAACTGCACACCACTCGAGAACTTTGACAGGGGGCGTGGATTTTCCACCCCCAGAACCGAAAATTTTGCTTACTAAGGTGGCCGCTGAGATAAAAAGGAGCATCGTCCCTCATAATCAATTTTGATAGAGAATCAAAATCTCGACAAAAATCCAAAAAGGCGATTGATTGGTATCCACTATAAATTTCGGATGTTTCTACTAAAAGAATGTCAAAACAAAACTGACATGTGGTGCCATTTGCAAAAATGGCAGCACTTTTCAATAGGGTATCATTATTGCCCCATCTTGTATAATGCAATGAACTTATGAATAATAAAAGCCATAACTTCAAAGTTTATCCATGAATTTTCTTAAAATATACCTTATTTTCTTAGCAAAGGTGCAGGCTTTAAGTACATCAAAAAACGATATCAGCTCTCTGTGCACAAAATGACTGTAAACTAGTGTAGTAGTCTAAAATCTTATTTTTAAGCTGTTGGCATCAATAACAACTATGAATTGCAAAATGTTTGCAAAAAAATATATGTAAGTAAACACATTTGTTTACATTTTAAAATTCTACAGGGTGACATACTTTATCGAGCATAACGAATGTAGGAGACAAAACAATTTTCTTTTGTCTACACCTTCCGACACCAAGGTAAATAGTAACGTTATACCTACAAAGGAGCAAAAAAAAAGTGTAATATTATTAAAAGTTACTATATACAAATAAATGTATAAAAGAAAAATACCGCTAAAAGCCAAGTTCTGGAACCATAAAAACAAATATGTGTTGTTACATTCTGTTTTGTCTGTTTACAACAGAAATGTCAAAAGACGACTCCAAACTAACTGCAATGCTGCAACAAAAGTTAAAGTATATGCAACAACAAAGTCATAAAAATGAATGGTTTTTCAGTCAGTAGACAATTTCAACTCCTACATGCAACAAACACGTGCCACGACATACAAAAAAAAAACGCAACAATTTACCAAATAAAATAAAACAAGGTAAAGACTCTTTGAGTTACCAGTTGATGTGTTTGTTTTATAAATAAAGAAGACAAACTTCATTCATTGAATTTTATGACTTCCTCTCGCTGTTTCTAGGGTTTTAATCACGACAACGGAAAGAACTAATGCGTTAAATGTGCGTTTGAAAGAAAAGCAAAATTGAAAACGTCAACAAAAAATTATATAATGATCATAACGTCAAGAACCTCCTTACTTTTTATTAAAAATAACAAGCACAACATACACAATTTTATTATAAAAAAAAATTATGACACAATTTTAGTAATTTAACTCTGTGGTTCTGTATATATTAATGAGATGTGGGAGAAGTTCAACGTAGTCATCTTTTCTAGAAAAACCAACATTTTTACACAGAGTTATCCACATAGCCTAAACTCAGGCTCCTGTGCCGCTGTGACATATTAACCATATCTGATTTTCTATGACTTTATGGGAGATTTTTAAAATTGTTATCTCCATAATTTGATATCCAGTGTTGACGCACGTTTTTAAAAAAATCTGAAATTTATTTTTCAAAAAAAAGTCTGTGGTTTTGTGACAAAGGCACTTAATTAAAATTATTAGGAGTGCTAAAAAAAACTTTTACCGTTGTACAAGGGCGGTGCAATAAGTATGTGACTTTTTAAATTTGCCGTCTCTTTAGTGAAAGGGCAACACTGCTCCTACCAATAGGCACCTGTCAGTTGACTCCTCTCAAAACTTTAACAAGCTGCGTCATTTAGTTTTTGACAACAGACTACCGCTTGATTTAAGGAGAAAATGGAAAAAAGTCTGCTTCGTGTGCTCATTAAGCATTATTTTTTTGCAGAAAAAACCAATAGTAAATAAGTGGTTTATTGAATTTCGTTGTGGCCGCACAAGCACGGAAGAAGCCTAATGTTCTGGACGCCCACTTGAGGTCTCTACACCCGAAAATATTTAAAGAACTCACCATATGATGTTGACCGATCTTAGATTGAAAGTGTTCACAATCGACTACAAACGCCATCGTGTGGCAACTTCGTTTCCATGGCAAAAATAAATGAACTAGGCTACAAATTGCTCCCTAATCCGCCCCATTCTCCGGATTTATCCACACCTGAAGAAATGGCTCGGCGGAAAGAGATTTCACTCTAACGATGAAATAATCTCACAATCTTATACCTATTTTGATGGCCTCGTCAAATCTTATTTTTAGGAAGTTATAAGAAAATTGGAGAAACGTTGGACAAAGTGTATACACTCAGAAAAAAAAGTTAGTAGAAAAATTTGTAAACGGTTTTCAATCCAACTTTACTATTTTTGTACTGATTTTTAGTAAAAAAAATATTATTTAGCAGATCTTTTTGCTATTTACATTTTACAAATTACAGAATTTTTACTGAATATTTACAAATTTTTGTTGCTAATTTCAGAAATCATTACACAAATTTTTGAAAACCGATTTTCTAAAATTAGCAAAAAAAAAATTACTAATTTTAAAAAAGTGGATATTGAAGAAAATTTTATTTCTTATTAAAACTCACACCTACAAACTTAAATTGCCTTGAAATATTACAAAGATTAAAAAAGGGATCGGAAGTGAATATACCGACTCATGTCTGAAAATAGGACATCCATTTAAAATAGCACTAAAAAGTTTTTTTAGTTCTAAAAATCAGCCCTAAAAACAATTAAAATTTGACCTTAAAAGTAAAAAAATAAATTTGAAATTTTGTACTAATGTTAATAATATTTAGTAATTTTTTTTTTTTGCTGATTTTAGCAAACAAAAAGTCTACTAAAATTTAGTAGCGGCTACTTATTTTCCTATTAATTTCATTATACTACACGTCAGCAGACATGTGTTGCTAAGATTAGCTGAGCTGAAATTAGCAAAATTTTTAGTACCATTACAGACTTTTTTTGGTGAGTGTAGAGCTCAAAAAAAAACTATTTTGAAAAATTACCCGTGTTTCATTCAAAAAGTCACGGACTTATTGACCCGCCATCGTAATTTAATCCTTTATCTGCAACTTTTTGGACAATTTTAGCCATTTTTTAAATGCCAACGTAGACCACTAAGATAAAAATTGTCCTACAAAATGGAAACAAAAATTAAAATATCCAACAAAAAAATAAAATTTTACTTAAGGGGTTAGTATAACTTAAAAGCAGAACATTTTAATACCAAAAATTTTGTTTTGGAGGACTTTTTTTGGGTTTTTTTTTTAAATAAAAAAAAAATATTTTAAGCGGCCATGAAATTAGAGTGCACCCGCACAACGCCAAATCCATTGGGTTTTTATTATGCTAACCTTATACATTCGTACAGTCTAGGAATCGTCTACGCCCGATAGCATGACCCTTTATTTTACTTCATAGTGATATCAATGTCGGTTAATTATTATTTATTACCGAGAGTTTGTTTTAGTTGTGTCCCCTCTTATCACATATACCAAATTTTTATCGATCTAACTCCTCTACTTGTGAAAATCGAATATTTTTAATATAATATTTTTGGATTTTGAAAACTAAAGGTTTTTCTTGTAATTTTAACCCTTTTGTGCCTGAATTTTAATGGCTGCAGATTTAGCTTAGATCTCAAAATGAACTAGAATTTAGAAAAATTAACTTATTTGGAGGAAAAATTTAAAGAAACAAATTTTACTAAAAATTTGGTTAAAATTTCTAAATTATAGAAAAATTTTACTACTGAGAACTAAATTTTTATTGGAAAAAAGTAAAACTTCCTCCTAATTAGTTCATACATCATCTAATATAGTTAGGAAATATTTCCTAGGTTTTAGGAAAAATTTAAGTTCATAAGATAATTTTTTTTACTGAAAACTAGGACTTAACTCCGTAAAAATAAGGAAATATTTTCACACATCAAGTTACATAGCACTTCTTTGATGTGAAAATTATCTCTAAATTTGATAAAAATTTTCAAATAAATATAAAACTGTTTCAATGGTATGTATATTTTACCATATTTTTTAAAGTACTTACACTCATTGTGAAAGTATTTTTCCACTTTCTGAGGACTTTTTGTCTTTAAATTAAATTGAATTATACTAAACTCATGTATTTAAAATATAAATCAAATTTCATAAGCAAAATGGTAAACAAATTAAAAAATGTACTGCAGGATATCCTGAAACGTAATAAATTGTGACAAAGTCAGATCCTTTTTGTAGTTAATTAACGGTTCTGCTTGAGAGAACTACAAAAAGGGACGACCTATCGCTAAGGAACACTAGGGGTCCTTTGTCTTCTTAAAATAACAAATTTAAGAAAATTGTTGCAAAACAAAAAATATTACAGTTACATTTATTGTTATTATTGGAAAATGGAAAAATGTCATAACTTTATTTTATGACTTTTTAAGCTTAAGCTTCAATTGGCATATGCAAATTTTAATTTTTTTATTATTTATTGAAAGAAGAAAATAGTTTTAGAGCCTTCGATAAATACAAAGTTTAAAAGGCGCAACGTCAATTATAGGAAAGCCATTATGCCGTAATGTATAAAATGTGCTTACATAAAAAAATTTATTACGTAAAAGTGCAAATTTGAAATTTTTTACCTTTTGCTAACAAAATTTTAAAATATATTTTAAGCTATTATATGTTCAATATTTAAGACTGTTAAGATTGGAGATGGGCACGTGAGCCATTTTTGACTCACGCTTACGCACGATCACGAACCAAAAGTTAATTTTTTTAAATGGTTACTTTAATTTGTGTCCTTTAATAATATTTTTTCTTGAAAATTAGGAATAATTACCTAGTTTGTTTTTGATTTATTGTTTTTTTTTTTTTTGGAAAAGAATATTGAAAATAATTTAAACGTTTTCCAACAAAAAAAAATCCTATATCTAAGTTTATTATTTTTCATAAACTATAAAACTTTTACTTGAAAAGAAAAATATTTTATTAAAATTTTTATAATTTATCTGAACTAAGTTGCATAAATTTTTATTTTTACATTGTTAAAAATTTATTACTTTTTGTTTTTAATGCCTAAACTAATTTTTAGAAAATCATTTTTAAAAATTAGAAAGTCGCAGACTTAAAAACTAAATTTAGAAATGGCTTACTAAAATCTAGTTAGTTTTACTACTAGCTAGAAAAAAATTTACACATTAATTTTTTGAACTAAATGGGAGTAAATTATGTTCTAAATTTTTTTTTAACTAAACTTTATGTTATTACACATTAGTATGCAAATTTCTTAAAACTGCAAACTTCTTAAAAATTGATACATTTTTATTCAATATAGTCGTTTTTTCCTAAAATCAAGATATATTTCTTTAAGAAAGATATGAACTATTTCTGGGTATACATATAAACTATTTCGTTTTTACCCAAACATAGGAATTTTTGTTTATTTTAAGAAATTTTACTTAAATTGAGAAAAATTTTTAAAGTATATTAAAGGTAATTTTGGATTAATTTTTAGTTCATGTCTTTTTATTTTTTTTTTTTTTTTTTTGATTGTATGCACAACAATTATTTTATGTTGATGTTATCATTTTACATTCTCCCCCAGTGGAGGTAATGAGAATTAATAATCAAGATATAATGTACCTACCAAATTGGTTGGATTTTCTAATATTTAAATTTTTATTTTTTTCCGTCTTAAAATTTTTATATTTAAAGAATTTTTTAAAACTATTTTTCATGCGATTTTTTAAATTTTTTTTGAGAAATTATATTGTATTTTTTTTTACGTAGACCAGTAGAAGTAGAATAAACAAATTTGAGATGAAAACATTTTTGTGGTAAAAAAAAAAATTTTAAGGTAAACATAAAATATTTTACCTCTAGGTGTCTAAAATAAATTCTTTTATAAGAAAAATCTTTTACCGCGGGACGGATTTTACTCATTTTCAATACCAAACTGCTTGAAGCAAGTATGACGAATAGTCTAAATAAAAATGAGCATTCCCGCTTGCGCTTTCCCGTCGTGATGGTCATTTCAATGGTATTGACAAGATCGGCTTAGAAGTACATAAGGATCATAAATATATGCTTAATTGGGTAGTACACCTATATTTCGATTTGTAACAAACGGAATGACAAACTGATGACATATGTGGGGGTCTAAAAATTTTAGGATTTCCACAAATATTATTTGGAATTGGTTCTTAACACTTAAACATTTCTGGGTACTCCTTTGACCATACAACAAGTTGCGGAACCAGAGCGTAAAGTTTCCACATTGGTTCTTCGAAACAAAAAATCTTGCTGAGATTTTATGGAAAACTTCTTCATTATGTGATGGTACAATAGTTTATTGAAAATAAAAATTTTGGTTAAATTTTAAAGTTTACATAATACTTCTTTAAAAAAAATAACCTGCTACAAATAAGAACTTAATAACCTTCCATTTGAGAAACCCTGCTTTTTGAAAATGTTTGCAAGAAATAAGTTCAACAAACTGTAGTATTTTGTTTGTTTGAATGTTAACACTAAATACAATTTGTTTAGAAAATATGTAATAAACAAATCAGTCTGAACTCTAATCACAGCCCCCATGTAATGTTGAAATAGATGAAAGGAAAAAAAATAGGAAAATTTACATTTCGTAAGAAAGACGACCAGACAAATAGACAGGAGTTGTAGTTTTTTTTTTAAAAATTATTTTGCAAGATTTAACAGACATGAGTTTGACTGACAGTATTTGTGTGTATATTTGATTGTAATAAATGTAGTTTCTTCTATTATTTACATTTTACACAAGAACAATTACCACAAATTGTTGCAACTTGATTTGTTTATTTATACATATAGCAAATCTTTCATTTTGCGACATGAATGTGGGTGTTGGCAGGTTACATTTTATGTAAAAATGATTAATTTTTCACAGGTAGAAGACAAATAAATTTAAAACTAACGATGGAATATAAAATAATTGAATTTTAAATATTGGAAAGCGTTTAATAAAAGGATAAGATGAATTAAGATATTTTATATGTATTCACATAGTTTTTATTCATTGCACTAAAAAATAGACATGAACCAAAAATTTCCTTTAAAATAGTTTAAATATTTCCATAATTTAAGACAAATTTTATTAAAACTTAGAAAAATTTTCTTAAAATTAAAAAAAAAATTGTTTATAAACTCAGAAATAGTTCATACCTTTCTTAAGTAATATTTCTTGATTTTAGGAGAAAAAAAAAACAAGTAAATTAAATACAAATTTATTAATTTTTAAGAAAAACATTTCAGTCCATACTAAAATGTAATAAAATTAAGTTTAGTTCAAAAAAACAATTCTTGCTTCCAAAATCGGAGGTGGTTGACAAGGGTAATAAGAAATAAATGGAAAAAATCTCAGTTTGTACGGGTTATCATACACCAACTATGAAAAGGGATTTCGCATAGTCATATTCGGTAGGGTGGGTGATAAATAAGCCTGTTCAAAACCATGAGTTGCTTGTGGGTTGGGTGGTTCTTAAGGAAGCTCAGGTCGAAAGTGTGCACTCCCTCTAGCGCTGATCCTCACAATTTTTCCATTTAATAAAAATTAGTGTTTACTATTCGTTAGTAACATTAAATTATGATCTGTTAGCCTGATAAAAATTAAAAATATATAATCATAACAAATAGATCGTATAATATACAAAATTTACATTTAAAACATAATTTACTGCATTTAGTTCAAAAAATCTGTCTAACTTAAAATGAGAAAGTACTTGAACTAAATGCGTGTTCAATTTTTTTTCGCGAGTAGTAATATTAACAAAATTTTAGAAAGCCATTTTTAAATTCAATTTTTAAGTCTACCACTTTCTAATTTTTAAGAATTGTTTTCTAAAAATTAGTTTAGGCAATTAAAAACAAAAAGTAATAAATTTTTTCCTATGTAATAATAAAAATTTACTTGATTTTAGAAACTGATGAACTATTTCTAAGGAAATTTTTCATGCAACTTAGTTCAGATAAATTTAAGAAGTTTTAATAATATATATATATTTCTTTTTCAAGTAAAAGTTTTTTAATTTTTGAAAATTAAAAATCAGGTATAGGATTTATTATTTTTTTTTTTGATGGAAAAAGTTTAAATAATTTTCAATGCATATTATTTTCTAAAAAAACAATTAAAAACAAACTAGTTGGTTTGCCTAATTTTCAACAAAAAATATTATTAAAGGAAACAAATTAAAGCAACAATTTGAAAAAATTATCCTGAATGATTGTAGTTTTTGGTTTTTGGTTCATGATTGTGCATGAACGTGAGTCAATACTGGCTTACGTGCCCATCTCTAATCTGAACAGTCTTAAATATTGAACTTAAAGTAGCTTAAAATATATTTTAAAATTTTATTAGCAAAAGTTAAAAAATTTCGAATTTGAGCTTTTATGTAATAATTTTATTATGCTGACTACAATACAAAATATCGCAAGCACATTTTGGACATTACGGCATAATGACTTTCCTGCAATTGACGTTGCGCCTATTAAACCTTATAAAGCACTAAAATTATTTTATTTTTCCAATAAATAATAAAAAAAATTAAAATTTGTATAAAAAACTTATGACATTTTTCCATTTTCCAATAATAACAAGAAATGTAACTGTAATATTCTGTATTTTTGCAACAATTTCCTTAAATAAGTTAATTTAAGAAGACAAAGGACCCCCAGTGTTCCTTAGCCATAGATGCCGTGTGTCACTTAAGGCGTCCCTTTTTGTAGTTCTCTCAAGCAGATCCGTTAATTAATCAAAGAGCTTGTTAAGAGCAGTGTCCTCGTAAAGTGGGAAAATACTTACACAATGAGTGTAATTACTTTAAAATATATGGTAAAATAAATAACCTTTACCATAGAAGCAGTTTCATAGTTATTAGAAATTTTTTTTTATCAAATTTAAAGATAATTTTCACTTAGAATAAGTGTTTTTTTACCTGATATTAGAAAATATTTCATTATTTTTAGGGAGTTAAGTTCTAATGAACTAAGTAAAACAAAATTTTTCTTAAAACCAAGGAAACATTTTCTTTCTAACAGTAAAATTTTAGATAACGTATGAACTAATTAGGAGGAAATTTTGATGTTTTCTAATAAAAATTTAGTTCTCAGAAGTAAAATTGTTCTTTAATTTAGTAATTTTGACCAAATTTTAAGTAAAATTTTTTTCCTAATTTCAAGGAAAATTTTATTAAATATTAATAGAAAGTTTCTTTGGCGCTGTTTTCATTTCGATTTTTCCTCCAAATAAGTTAATTTTTCTTAATTCTAATTAATTTTTTTTAAGTGCTTAAAACGTTTATGTTTTCTTTGAATTTTTTTTTTCTAAATTTCATTTTCTTAAAAAATACCTTAAACTGTCATTATTCTTTAAAATACTACATATATCTTAAATCTTTGTATTTAATACTGGTTATTAAAAATAGTTTTTTTTTATTATTTTAATAACTACTATTTAAAACTTTTCAATAATAGTTTCTTCAAACTTTTCCAACAATTGTGAGAAGAAAACTTTGCCAAAACATGTAAAACACACACACACACAGAATTTTATATGGTTTAGAGAAACCATTAAAATAGTTTTGCCAACAATTGAGACAACAACCACTTATGTAAGTGCTTTTGTTGTAGAAAATTTCCCACAATAAGATTTCTATCGGCGTCTGGTGCTTTTAATGATAGTATTGTAGTATTAATATCACAAAGTTGTTAGTAAAAAGAATAACCACTAGAATATGTATTATTAAAAGATAAGTAAACATTAATCTCTTTAAGCCTTATTCAACACATAAAGAAACATTTTAGTTAATTAATGCTAATATTATTTCTAAATAGCTGTTACATTTAACACAATACCGTGTGCAAAATTTGTTTGGCTGGCTTTTACGCCGGTGGTAAATCGTCATTTTTGTTGGTTGTCTTTAAAGTTTATAAATAGTTGGTTATTTTGTTTCTAGTAGTCGGTTATTTTGATATTTTTTTTATAGGTTCTTATAAAGATTTGAAAAATTTTAAAAGTTCTAAAGTACAATAAGCAATAAAAACATACAACAAAATGAAAATTTTTCAAAAATTGGCGAAAAAAAAGATTAAATAGTGCTCAAGAATAGATTGTTTTTGGCGGTCTTGGACATTAGAGGGCTAAAAAGTGGTTGACAGATACACTCACCAAAAAAATGTCTGTAATGGCAACTGAAAATTTTGCTGATATTACGGGAAATTTTGCTAATTAAGCCCACCGGTATTTTTAGTAATCTTAGCAACACATATTTGCTGACGTGAAGTACAAGGAAATTTGTAGAAAAAATTAGCTGCCGCTACTAAATTTTAGTAAACTTTTTGTAAAGTGGAATTTAAAATTTAATAAATATTATTAATATCAGTTGAAAATTAAATTTTTTTTTATCGAGCATCAAAATTTTTTTATTTTATTTATTTTTTTCTTTTTTTCAAAAAATATTTTGTTTTGGTAACTTCTTCTTTGTAAAATATTTTAGTCAATTTTTTTTTTTACTTTTAAGGTCAAATTTTAATTGTTTCTAGGGCTGATTTTTAGAACTATAAAAACTTTTTAGTATTATTTTAAGTGGATGTCCTATTTTTAGACATGAGTCGGTATCTTCACTTCCGATCCTTTTTTTAATCTATGTAACATTTATGTTTGAAGGTGTAAGTTTTAATTATTAGAAATAACATTTCCTTCAATATTCACTTTTTTAAAAATACTATTTTTTTTTTGCTAATTTTAGCAAATCGGTTTTCAAAAATTTGTAAAATGGTTTCTTAAATTAGCAAAAAAAATTTTGTAATTATTTTGTAAAAATCCTGTAATTTGCAAAATGTAAATAGCAAAAAGATTTGCTAAATAATAATTTTTTTACTAAAAATCAGTACAAAAATAGTAAAGTGGGATTGAAAACTGTTTACAAATTTTTCTACTAACTTTTTTTTCTGAGTGTATTGAGTAGTTTTTGGCCAAATAATAATTTTTTATTAAAGCAATTAGTTAATATCGATAGAAAACATAATTTACTGATTTTTGTGGCTCTTAACTTTTTTTGTTTGCGGATTTTCAAGCGATGTAAAATCAAAAATTCATAAATTTAAAAAAAAAAAATTTAATATTTTAGAACAAAAAAAAAATATTTAAAAAATCGCCAAAAATATATAACATTATTGATAATAACCATATTAGACAAAAAAGCAGAATGAATGCAATTAAAACATAAAAAGTTGAGAAAAACAATTTTTTTTAAATACAAAACTAGCAGAAAAAATATATCTTTATTAGGAAAAAGAACTTTAAGGCAAAGAAATATGAAAAAGCAATTTAAAACTCAAAAATCTTAAGTAATGTGTCCAAAAATAGATTTAAAAAAAAAAAGGAATTTTTATTAAAAAAAAAAATTATTACAAATATTTTATTTAAAATTAAAAATAATGTGGTCAAGGTGGGAATCGAACCAGGGAACTCTGGTTGCCAGCCAAGAACTCTACCCACTGAGCTATCGACGCATATAGCGCTTCGTTTTTTCGCTAGTGTACAAACATACATTACCCCTTTGCTTACAAAAAAAAACACAAAAATATTTCAATTATTACTTTACATTTATAAATCATATATTACGTAATCAATAATGAGTAACTTACTACTTTATGCTTGCAAATAATGAAATTAACGCATGAAAATATCGCACCCATTACCAAAGTTGTAGTACTTGTTCTGTTTAGTAATTAATACATGGTGGCCAAAAATTACCGAGGGAGTGGGGTTTGAGTTTATTATAACTTTTTATTTAAGACTTGATTATTAACTTTTTTTAATACACTATAATAATGAAGAATATTTTTAATTCAATTATGAAAAATAATATCTCGCAAGTGGTGGCCATTTTTTGCTTCGCATATTCGTGCTCTTCCCAAAACTTTTTCCATAACCTTTCGCAAAACTTCAGGAGCAGTTAAATCCGGGGAAGGCGGAGGCAAATTAAAATCACTCGTACGCGAAATAATTCGTTCATCAAAGATATCGCGTTAAAGAGCCATTGTGTCTTTCGCAGTGTGTGCTGGCCTTAAAAAATTTTCCAACATTTTCCGAACACCAGTGAAAACGGCGACCGTGTTCATTTTCGGCGACCCTGTTCATTTTCAAAAAAAAAAAAAAAAAATGGTAAATTATCCTTCCCGACGAAACTCCGGTGTAATTGTCGCTGTTGAACTAGTCTTCTATTTTCCGTATCCCATATCCTGAATTTTGCTTATTAAAGCACCCATTTAATTGAAAATGGCCTTCCTCGCGCATAATTAAATTGAGAATAAAATCATGATTTTCTCCTGCTTTTTGCGGGAAATAAATTGCATAATCAATCTGTCGGTTGCAATTCTTGGAGAAGCTGGATTTTGTATGGAAACATTCTTATTGTATGCCAAATTCTCTGCAGCGACCCTCGTGAGAGTTATGTCGAACGTATCCTGGTCGATGTTTCTCCATCTTATTATATTATATTGTCATCCGTGTGCACCGTTTGTCGTCTGCCGGCACCAGGAAGGTTCCTTACTGCTCCTTGTTGTCGAAAATTTTCAACCAGACGATTTATTGTTGACTCTGAGGATCCAGGCCGCACATTAAAATAACGACGATATGCACGCTGAGTCAAAACAATGGACCGTTGATTTATGAAATAAAGTTTACATTGTTCAATTGTGTACTGTTCCGTTTTAAATTCCCCAAGTCTTTTTTACAAAATACTAAAAAGAAATAAATAAGTTATAAGGTATTCTAACCCCCTCGTAAATTTTGGGCCTCCCTGTTTTAGTATTTAATGTATTTTTGTAAATATAATATTTTTATTATTTTTTGGAAAATCACAGATTTTTTCCGAATTGATTTGATTTCATAATATCACTTTCGTACATGGCTTTAGCGCGGTAGTTTAAAAGTTTAAGGCTTCCTTAGAAAACGTAAAATGAAAGAAAAAAATCGTTTTCATTCCCGTTTCAAAAATCAAAGTATATTTGATATTTAAAGGAACTTAAACTCGAAAAAAAAACTATTAATTAGTGCTTTTTATGAAGTCCTATAAAAACTTAAAATATCTCCTTAAATAAATTTATTCAAATTCTTTACTTATAAATAGATATGTTTCGTCATTCTTTACTTCTATACTTATAAATAGATGTGTTTATTATTTATATAATCGGTTAAAATTTTCAAAAATTTAATTTCTTTCTGGAGAAGCAATATTTCTTTTTAATATAACTTTCGAACGAAATTGATAATTTTTTGAAAAAATCATATCGCTCATTTGCGAGAAGACTGGCATAACTCAACTCATGGGGATTGTAATAGGAAAAATACATGGGATGCTGAATATTATTCTCAAGAAAAGAACGAGCGACTTTCGAAAGGTTTTTAATAGAAATATATTTCAGAATTTGAGTTTTTATCAATAGAAATAGTTTTCATTTGAAAAGAACTAAATAATCTGAGACTACTTTGTTTTGCAAAATTATAAAATTATGATGACTTTTTCTTCTGAAAACCCGGCAGTTTTAAATGATTTGAAAGCCCTTGAATTCTAAGAACACTTGAATTAAAGAACCCCAATAATATAAGGGCTCTTATTATTTAAAAAAACCCTAAAATACTAAAAATTATTCCTATTGAAAACCTCTCAGATCCAAGCGGTCTTTTTTGCTGACTACACAGATTTCAAGATCTTTTATCTGTTTTCAACGTACCTGTGTATTTCCTTTTCGAAAATATAAAAGAAAGCTGATTCCTAGAAATTATCCTAATTAGAATAAACCTGTAAACTAATAGCTTCAATAGAAACAACGAAACACGATGAAGTATTTTCATCCTTGCGTACCCAAAATATGTAAAACAGGGTACGTTCGTAAATGCAGTAGTTGCGCATCACTGCAGCATAATAAAAGTAAAACGTTCAAAAAACCATCATTTGGTAGCACTGATTTGCTTCAAACGTTTTTTTATGCAAAAAATTGACAGTGCTAGCCGCAAATTTTTGCAACTATGCCATCATTAAAGTTTCTGATGCAATAGTGCAAAATTAGTCTTCCTTTTCGTTTTAATTGATTTTTAATAATCAAAAGTCGTTTCATCATTCTTTTAATTCTTTTTTATTAAAAAGTTGTCAAGATTTTTAATAATATTAATTTTTTATTTTAGGAATCTACCTTTTTTTCGTTTCAATTGATTTTATTTATTTATTCAAATATTCAAGAACCAAACCCTCTGGGCCAAATATGGTTCGTATACTACTAAAAAAAACAATTTACTAAAAAAAAAAATACAAAAAATATATCTATATAAAATAAATAAAACTAAAATAATAACTAAATTATAAAATTAAATTTAAAATTTAAGGTCCATAATGTGTCAATTAAGAAAAGATAAAATTAGAGTTATCATAAATTAGAGAGGGTGTAACATACCGAAATACTGCACTAATTTGCATTTAAACGTAGCCTTTGAAAAAACGAAATTTTTAAGGTATCTAGGAAGCGAATTCCAATTTCTAGTTATACTCACATTAAAGGATCTTTCATAAATGGATGAAGTTGTACGATAAAAATATAAATATTATGCCCTACAATTAAATTCCATCTGTTAATCGAATATTAAATGTTTGTTTTATAATACCCTTCACCACAGGTGGAAGGGTATATATAAGTTTGTCATTCCGTTTGTAATTTCTACAATATTGATCTTAGACCCTATAAAGTATATATATTCTGGGTCCTTATGAAGAGCGAAGTTGATTTAACGATGTTCGTCTGTCCGCCTGTCCGTCTGTGTGTTGAAATGGGTTTTCCGAAGAACCCAGACATGATGAGGACTTGATTGTTATTTATTTCTGTTACATGTGATCCATTTCTGTTTGCTATTGAAAATCAGACAGATCGGTTAATAAATGGCTGAGATATTAGCAAAAAACCAAGACTTCCTCTAATTTTTTCCGTAAAATCCCTTTGTTTATTATGTATGTAGAATTTTACGCATAACAAACACATCCATTTGTTGAAATTCCTTTCTTTCATCTCCACCTTTTATACACAAACAACAAACACATACAAAGATTTGTCATTTAAATAAAAACCAAACAAATCTCTAATGAACGAAGACTTTTTATATATGTACCTCTATTAACGATGATTTTGTGTGAGCTTCAATAGCTCAGTTGTCTAGACGCTATGTCACAAATACTTTTTTTTCTCTAAGGCCGCGGGTTCGAATCCCGGTCAATTCATTTTTTTTTTTTGTACATATTTTTTTATTTTCTAAAGACTTTTTTCTGTTCATTTTTTTTTTTAACATTTAATAATTAATTTATATAAAATTTTATATTAATAATTAAATAATCCATAAATAGGCTAAAAACATCAAAATTTTTATAAAAACCCTCTGATACAAACAAAATACAAACGTTTTTATTTCTATTTTTTGCTCCGATTTAAAAGATTTTATAAACAGATTTTTAAACCATTTTATTTCTCATATATTAAGAAAATTTTATACATAATTTCCCTTTGAGTGGAACTATTTTAGGTCATAACTTATAATAATTTATAAAAAAAAATTATAAACTATTTTCCTTTAAATTTTTAAAATTAAGCTAAAGAAATTAAAAATATTTTTTTAATAAAAAAGCGAAATAAAATTCCAAATGCAAATTTGCCAGCTAAATCAAACGTATTTGTAGAAATAAAACACATGCAGTTCTAGTGATTTCTTTTAACGATTTGTTGAAATTCTTTTCTTTCAATTCTTTACCTTTTATACACAAACAACAGACACTATTCTAGAGCTGTAATATGACCTATGGATACGTCTTATATAGCAAAAGATCGAAAATCTTTAGTGTAACATATTTGCTGAAAAAATTCGGAAATATCGGTTCAGATACAAAAAAGTTATGCCCAAACATACATTTTTTTTAAATACCTATTTTCTGGAACCATAAATCTTCCCGAGTCCAAGTTTTATCACCAAACTTAATGGTTAATTTCCTTTTAAAGGCGTCCGTATATAAATCTGTCTATTCCATGTATGTCCATATATAAACTTCAGTTTTTCCCAACCATGGTGAAGGGTATATAAGATTCGGCATAGCCGAATTCAGCCGCTCTTACTTGTTTTCTGAAAATTCAGAATAATGATTTTTTTTAAAGTGATTTGATACGTGTGTGATAGTTATAAGAATCACTGAATACAAATCTGATATCTGGTTTTCTTTGGCGTATAATTTCTTGAAAAAGTGATCGGATTCGGCAAATTTTGGGAATCGCTGAATACTAATCTGATATCAAATTTCAAAAATTCGTATTGGCGGATTTAAAAAGGCATATAATTTATTTAAAAATAATCGGATTCGTTTCAAATATTTTTTTGGAAAGTTTTGGGCTTCGCTGAATACAAGTCTGGTATCAGAAAAAAATATAGCCATTTTGGGTCACTGAAAGTAACCCCCGAAATACTCCGAAAAAAAATATTTGACACCAATCAGATAATTTTTTAAGAAAAACATCCATCACATTGATGCTGTCATTTTGTATTTAAAGACCTGCAGAACTTTCTGAAAAAAAAAATCAACGAATCCAATCACTTTTGATGCCAGATTTATATTTAGCGACCCCATCTCAAAATTATCTGCCATATTGGATTTGCCATTTATTTTAAATTTAAGGTCATGATAAAAACAAATAATCATATTAAAATTAATACGTATAATTAGTTTTTAAACGAACAATCAATTAAAATTCATAGAAATGTATTTCTTAACTCTTTGAATCACTCATTCAAAAAACAATCTATAAAAAATACAAACTTTCAGTAGGAGTTGATATTTTCAGTTAAATGTTAAATTTTACAAGAAATTATTTAAATATACACATGTATTTTGTAATTACATACAAATAAAAAAAATTCAATTAGAAAAACAAACCACAAAAATCGTTTTTTTTCTAATGTTTTGTCATTTAAAAATTGATGGTTATTTTAAACGACTTTAGATTGTTTTTACTACTTTTTGTCGATTATTAAACAATGATTGAAAATAAACAATAAAATGGGCTGAATATAATGAAAAATCAGTAGTCCTCTTTTTGATTGTGTTTTTAATATGTATAATACAAGTAAGGTAACTTTACACTTACAAAAAAAATCAAAATTTTAAAATTTTTATAGAGATTTTTTTTTTTTAATTTTCTATTACAAAATCGGATTTTACCATATAACAATCACTTTATGGGAATGTACTTGGATTCTCAGTTTTTCTCTTTAGGTATATAATTGAATTTTTAATATAAATATTGGGTGACAGCAGAATGTTTTAAAAATAATTTATATTTTATTTTGGAAAGTGTATACGAAATTGTAAGTAAAGAAATTGAAATTCGATTAACTTAACTTTTCTTAACTTAACGTAAAATCTTTATTTTTAACTTAAACTGCAATTAAATATAAAACATCCAACCCTTGGAATTAAGTTCCTTATGTCGAATTTTTATTAAAACTCCCCATATGAGTTATTTATCGATTAAATATAATTACTTTAGGCTCGAATAATTAAAAAACACTAGTTAGTTTCCAAGACATCAAGTTGTTGTAGTGACACAAATGATTACAAAGACATCAATGTGTAACAATTTGTGTCATAAAAGGATTAAGGAAACTTAAGATTTATTTTTAAGAACAAAAGAAATCCTTTTTTTTTTTTTTTTTTGATAAAGAAATGAATAGATGAACAACAAAACAGCAAATACAAACAATAATTAATAATGGCAACATTAATCTTACAATGATTCATTTTGGTATGACATGAAATTCTATTAACTTTTTTATTTCAACAAATTTCAACATAAATTTCAATGACAACAGACGAACTTATGACCAAGAATTTAATTTACCTCTTCCCGCTATTTAAAGCTTCTTTAAAGTAGCTAAGAATTAGTTTAAAAATTTAACATTTAATTATTTTAGGGGAAGCAACACTCAGGAAATTCTTCCTACTTCATGGATAAAACAGATTCATTGTGACAACCGATTTTCTTGCCAACTGAATGTTTTGTTTGGAGCTACCAAAATTTTGGTTTGTTGTGACCGATATTCCAGTTAATACAATAGAATTTCGATTGAAAACATATATTTCACTCGGATGAGGAATAGATTTGGTTGCGATAACCATATAATTCAGTTGCTGCAACCTGTCTATTGAAATGGCGATCACGGCGCGAAGATGCAAGCGGGGGTGCTTATTTTAACCTAGATTAATAAAAATTCTCCCGAGCAGTTTGCTATTAAAAATGAGCAAAATCGGCCCAACGGTTAAAAAGTTATGAGTGCAAACGTGAAGGTACGGGTGCCTCTGAATTTTCCATACAAATTGCTGTATTTTAGTACAATTTTATAGTAGCGACTGGTAATTACAATATTTTCTCTTGTTCTTTAACCAGTCCCTTCGAATTGAATAATATTTTACATTCACCTCAAATATTTTCGTCTTAAAAAATTTTTTTCACCACAAAAAGTTTTTGTCACCTCAAAGAATTTTGTTTCACCTCAAAATTTTTTTTCACCTCAATAATTTCACTTCTAAAGTTTTTTGCATTATTTGTATCAAAAACGGTGAGAACATTTTTTTTTTTTAGGACATTGGTGGAGGACATTAAAAAATTCGACACAGCCGAATTTAAGCCTCTGTTTTATAGAATAATTTATGTTTGGTATCAAAATAGCCCTCTTTTTCGGCATTCACCATTTCATTTGAAACAGGTTAAAATCGCAGGAAGCCAAATCTGGCAAATACAGCGGGTGCGGCAGCAATTGAAAGTGTAATTCCTGGAATTTGGCCACAGTAGCCAACAACTTTCGCATTGTCTTGGTAAAGAGAAAACGTGGAACCCATTTCGAAAATGGCTTTCTCATGGACAAAAGTTCATTCAAAATAAAGCCGACACGTTCCTTCGATGTCTGATGTTTTCCGGTATCATCACCTCTTTTGGGTGACCAGAGTTTGACGTCATCGGTATTTGTACAACCACGTTTAAAGTCAGCAAACCACTTTTCTTCTATTTGTCTCTATGGAGCAGAGTCTGAAGTTTGGGTTAAACAGTGTTTTTTCCCATTAAATAAATCAACACAGGAAATTGCTTTGAATCTAAAAAGGCATATAATTTATTTAAAAATAATCGGATTCGTTTCAAATATTTTTTTGGAAAGTTTTGGGCTTCGCTGAATACAAGTCTGGTATCAGAAAAAAATATAGCCATTTTGGGTCACTGAAAGTAACCCCCGAAATACTCCGAAAAAAAATATTTGACACCAATCAGATAATTTTTTAAGAAAAACATCCATCACATTGATGCTGTCATTTTGTATTTAAAGACCTGCAGAACTTTCTGAAAAAAAAAATCAACGAATCCAATCACTTTTGATGCCAGATTTATATTTAGCGACCCCATCTCAAAATTATCTGCCATATTGGATTTGCCATTTATTTTAAATTTAAGGTCATGATAAAAACAAATAATCATATTAAAATTAATACGTATAATTAGTTTTTAAACGAACAATCAATTAAAATTCATAGAAATGTATTTCTTAACTCTTTGAATCACTCATTCAAAAAACAATCTATAAAAAATACAAACTTTCAGTAGGAGTTGATATTTTCAGTTAAATGTTAAATTTTACAAGAAATTATTTAAATATACACATGTATTTTGTAATTACATACAAATAAAAAAAATTCAATTAGAAAAACAAACCACAAAAATCGTTTTTTTTCTAATGTTTTGTCATTTAAAAATTGATGGTTATTTTAAACGACTTTAGATTGTTTTTACTACTTTTTGTCGATTATTAAACAATGATTGAAAATAAACAATAAAATGGGCTGAATATAATGAAAAATCAGTAGTCCTCTTTTTGATTGTGTTTTTAATATGTATAATACAAGTAAGGTAACTTTACACTTACAAAAAAAATCAAAATTTTAAAATTTTTATAGAGATTTTTTTTTTTTAATTTTCTATTACAAAATCGGATTTTACCATATAACAATCACTTTATGGGAATGTACTTGGATTCTCAGTTTTTCTCTTTAGGTATATAATTGAATTTTTAATATAAATATTGGGTGACAGCAGAATGTTTTAAAAATAATTTATATTTTATTTTGGAAAGTGTATACGAAATTGTAAGTAAAGAAATTGAAATTCGATTAACTTAACTTTTCTTAACTTAACGTAAAATCTTTATTTTTAACTTAAACTGCAATTAAATATAAAACATCCAACCCTTGGAATTAAGTTCCTTATGTCGAATTTTTATTAAAACTCCCCATATGAGTTATTTATCGATTAAATATAATTACTTTAGGCTCGAATAATTAAAAAACACTAGTTAGTTTCCAAGACATCAAGTTGTTGTAGTGACACAAATGATTACAAAGACATCAATGTGTAACAATTTGTGTCATAAAAGGATTAAGGAAACTTAAGATTTATTTTTAAGAACAAAAGAAATCCTTTTTTTTTTTTTTTTTGATAAAGAAATGAATAGATGAACAACAAAACAGCAAATACAAACAATAATTAATAATGGCAACATTAATCTTACAATGATTCATTTTGGTATGACATGAAATTCTATTAACTTTTTTATTTCAACAAATTTCAACATAAATTTCAATGACAACAGACGAACTTATGACCAAGAATTTAATTTACCTCTTCCCGCTATTTAAAGCTTCTTTAAAGTAGCTAAGAATTAGTTTAAAAATTTAACATTTAATTATTTTAGGGGAAGCAACACTCAGGAAATTCTTCCTACTTCATGGATAAAACAGATTCATTGTGACAACCGATTTTCTTGCCAACTGAATGTTTTGTTTGGAGCTACCAAAATTTTGGTTTGTTGTGACCGATATTCCAGTTAATACAATAGAATTTCGATTGAAAACATATATTTCACTCGGATGAGGAATAGATTTGGTTGCGATAACCATATAATTCAGTTGCTGCAACCTGTCTATTGAAATGGCGATCACGGCGCGAAGATGCAAGCGGGGGTGCTTATTTTAACCTAGATTAATAAAAATTCTCCCGAGCAGTTTGCTATTAAAAATGAGCAAAATCGGCCCAACGGTTAAAAAGTTATGAGTGCAAACGTGAAGGTACGGGTGCCTCTGAATTTTCCATACAAATTGCTGTATTTTAGTACAATTTTATAGTAGCGACTGGTAATTACAATATTTTCTCTTGTTCTTTAACCAGTCCCTTCGAATTGAATAATATTTTACATTCACCTCAAATATTTTCGTCTTAAAAAATTTTTTTCACCACAAAAAGTTTTTGTCACCTCAAAGAATTTTGTTTCACCTCAAAATTTTTTTTCACCTCAATAATTTCACTTCTAAAGTTTTTTGCATTATTTGTATCAAAAACGGTGAGAACATTTTTTTTTTTAGGACATTGGTGGAGGACATTAAAAAATTCGACACAGCCGAATTTAAGCCTCTGTTTTATAGAATAATTTATGTTTGGTATCAAAATAGCCCTCTTTTTCGGCATTCACCATTTCATTTGAAACAGGTTAAAATCGCAGGAAGCCAAATCTGGCAAATACAGCGGGTGCGGCAGCAATTGAAAGTGTAATTCCTGGAATTTGGCCACAGTAGCCAACAACTTTCGCATTGTCTTGGTAAAGAGAAAACGTGGAACCCATTTCGAAAATGGCTTTCTCATGGACAAAAGTTCATTCAAAATAAAGCCGACACGTTCCTTCGATGTCTGATGTTTTCCGGTATCATCACCTCTTTTGGGTGACCAGAGTTTGACGTCATCGGTATTTGTACAACCACGTTTAAAGTCAGCAAACCACTTTTCTTCTATTTGTCTCTATGGAGCAGAGTCTGAAGTTTGGGTTAAACAGTGTTTTTTCCCATTAAATAAATCAACACAGGAAATTGCTTTGAATCTATTGTTTTCAAAATCGCAAAAGTAGCGTCGCTAAAGCAGCTGTAACTTGTTCACAACAGAATGAATTGTCATTAAATTTTGACAGGTATCAGCTGAAGGTTGGTAGTTCCAAAAAAATCATATGGATTTTTCATTAGTGGTGCCACCTATGTGTAATCCTAAGGATTTTTCAGCCGACGTCTTAGTATTGTCATACCCGGAAATGTCGAGTGTGTTCCAGTCTTTGCTATTTCGAAGTTGCCAGAAAAGACAATAATGCAACATCAGTTGTGGTGTAGAGTTGCCATTGATTTTCAATTTACAGCTGGTTTATGGAAATTTCTGTTTCTACGAGTAAATGATTTTTTACTTTACATTCGATAACCTTTTAGAGACAGATTTTCTACATATTTAAGAATAGTTGTTTATTTATAAACATTAATTCGAGCAGCATAGAACAGACAGCACTTTAATACACTTGAAGCCGATTTGAATGGATGTTTCAAATCGGCTTCAATTTCAATAACTGCTATTAAGTATGAACTATTAAATAGAACTAATTGCCAACCTTGCTTAGTATTTTTATATTTTCAAGATTAGTTCCATCTTTTCAAACAAACAAAAAAACACGAACTGAATTCATTTTTCTTTGGTTGCTTAAGTGATAACTATTGGATACGCATAGAAATTGGTAACTGATGTTGTGGTCGTTGCCATAAAATCACTCTTAGGAATTTTAATTAACACTTTTTGTATTGACAACACTTTTTTTATGTGTGTTAACTACGAGTAGGTATTTTGTTCTTTGTTCTAAATACATATTTCTGTTGTTTGTTTTTTCTAGTATAATTACGTGAAAAAGTACTTTGTAAAATGTTAAAATATATATTTGTGTATTGTTCTATATTTCTTCTCTGTATTTTTTTTATTATTTTATTACCAACAGTTTCCCACATCTTGTTGGTTTTATTTGTTTTTGATACTTTTCTCAACTGACAGGTGACATCATATCTCTAACCTGACAGTAATTATTTTAACAAGTTTTTAAAATAATACTGCTTGTTTTTGGTTCTTTAAGTATATAAGTACATTAATTAGAGTGGTTCTTAGCTTGTGAACTTGCTAATTTTTATCAAGGCTCCCTCTAGAAGTGCTATTGTGTTTATAAAAATATATTGCGAAACAATTAGAATAATAATTGTATATTGGGAAGGTGGAGCGCATCCGCCTTAACGTAAAAAAATGGGATTATATGGGGAAACAATTGTCTTTCTTTAATTTTATTAAATATATTTTTACGTTATAGATACAGGTTGGTTGAAAAGTTCCTGCGCTCACCAAGAGATGGCACTGCTAGCTCCAAACTTTTTTTTTTCTCAAGTTGGTATAACTTTCCTGGGAACACATGCAAAGTTGCAAGTCATTCTGTCAATTCTTTCTTTGTTTACAAGCCATTTGAAGTTGACGTGTGCATTGTTTTTTTTTAATATGGAAAAAATTTAATATCGTGCAGTCATTAGATTCTTTGTTTTGAAGGGTTTAAAAGAAAAGGAAATTTATGAACAATTGTTAGAAGTGTATAAGGAGTCCTCACCTGCAAAACGCACCGTTGAATTTTGGGCTGGTGAATTTAAACGTGGTCGTGCCAGCCTTAAAGACGACCCACGCGAAGGACGACCAAAAACTGCAACCACAGCAGAAATCATTGAGCAGGTACATAATATGGTTAGTGAAGATCCAAGTTTTACTAAGCGTGAAATTGCTAATGCCATAGGCATCTCAGATGAACGAGTACTCCATATTTTACATGAAGAATTACGTATGAAAAAACTGTTTGGAAAGTTAGTGCCGCACACACTAACAATTCATTAAAAACTGGATTGAAAACAAATTTCTCAGCGTAATTAGGAGCGTTTTAAGCCAAAAAAAACCGACTTCTTGCGTCGTTTTATAACTGAATGAGACTTGGATCTACCACCACGATCCTAAATTGAAACAAGAACGTTTACAGTGGACTGAAGCTGGTTGTTCAGCTCCAAAGCAGGTGAAGTCACAACGATCAGCAAAGAAGGTTATGGCATCAGTTTTTTGGGATGCAAAAGGAATTTTGTTGATTGATTATCTTCAGAAAGGTAAAACAATCAACTCTGAATATTATTGCAGCCTTTTGGATCAGCTGGATGAAAAAATTCGTGAGAAAAGACCTGGTTTAAAGAAGAAAAAAATAATTTTTCATCAAGACAATGCATCTGCTCACAAAAGTGTTTTGACGATGGCTAAATTCAAAGAAATAAAGTACGAATTACTTAAACATCCACCGTATTCACCAGATTTGGCTCCCAGTGACTACTATCTCTTCAGAAATATCAAACAATTCCTTCGTGGAAGGCATTTTTCGTCGAATGAAGAGGCCATAGCGGCCGTAGACGGTTATTTTGCAGAGCTTCCGGAAAACCATTATAAGGATGGGATAAAATTATTGGAAGATCATTGAAACAAGTGTATTGAGCTTCTAGGAGATTATATTGAATAAAAATATATATTTCGTAACAAAAACTGTATTCTTTCATTTCGAGCGCAGAAACTTTTCAACCAACCTGTACTGTTGTCACAGTCAAATTACTCATGTCTCAATTGGCTTTCATTTGTCACAATCGAAAAATTTGGTTACCACAACCGAAACATGTTATGTGTAATAGTGCAACGCAACGTTTTTCGGTTGAAGTCTTTCGATTGTTAAAAAATCTTCAGAGTTTAATTAATGCATCTTGTGTCACAATATTTAGCCCAATGCTTTCAGGAGTTTTAAAACAATAATCAAATTTCATTCTCATAACAAAATTTTTGACACAAATAACATTTTTCTTCAAATTTCCCTTGAAATCAAATCGCTGCACTTGCCAAGCGAAAAGAAGGATATCTGTAATATTTGTTATTTTTAATCAGTAAGAAAAATAAGCGAGAAGAAGAATTAGCGAGTTTGAGTTTGAAGAATCACGTACAAGAATCATGCATTAATTTTAAACGGTTTAATGATACCCTCCTAGAAGAAATATTGTTTTTTTTACTTCAATATAAAAAAATTAATAGAAAAATATTGTGAAAATTAAGCCTAAAGGCCTACAAAACATCTTTTGCCTGGGAGATTTCTTATAATTTTGCTAGTTTTCGCCTACGTTAATTTCTAAAATCTTGCAATAAAAATAATTTAGTACATGTAATTTTCGATTTATTTATTGTCTTATTTTTAACAAAAATTTGCATAAAAATCAAAAAAGGAAAATGTTTCTACCGAAATAATCTTTCTTTTTAAATTTATAGCCTATACGCTAAGTCTTTCCAATATCTTCCCGATATACAATCATCCTAACTTTTTATACACTATATAGGTCAAAATTCACATGTTGAAAATATAAGGACCACTCTAAAGTACATACTTGACTTTGAGGTTAATGTTACAAATGATGATATAATAATGTTAAATTTATTTTTTAAAAGTTGGCAAAATGAAACAATACTTAGTAATTTTGAAATTAATTGGTGTCTTATTTCAAGTGCAGTGTTCTGAGAATTAGTTTGATTTTGACAAAGTACTTTTATGTTCATATTGAATTAGTTAAGTGGAAAACTTATAATGATATTGTTTAAATTATTTATAAAGGAATGGTATTAATAGGATTTTAGATCATACAAGAAAAAACCGACATTACCAAGTAATTAAGGGAGTAATTAGCCAACAAAGTGTTTCACTAGTTACCAATTACTAGTTACTCTGAATTACTGAATTACTTTTGTTCGCGATGTCCCAAAATTAATGGGTGGTCATTACCCTCTCGCTTACAAAAAATTGAGAATAATGAGTTACCAGCATGGTTACTCAGAGAGAAGAAATAAGGGGTTACATACAATAGTAAATTAAGTAGTTGCTCTTAGTGGACCTTTCTCAAGTAAAATTGTCTTCCTTAAAGAAATCGATAAAAATCAATTGTATTCGAAATTATAAAAAAATATTTAAAATATCTACTTTCTGCATTAAAAAATTTAAGTTTTAGATGCAATGCTATTTCACATTAGAAACACTTTAAAATCTTAAATTTTTCAAAAAAAATTAATCAATAATTATAAAAAAAACAGAAATACGAATTCGGTACTTATTTCAGTAAATACCAGTAAATCATTATTTTGCATGTACATACATATATGTACTTCTACCATCCATTATCAGTATGTCATTATTTTGTATTTTAAAGTAATGCAAAAAGTAATGATCTATCATTACATGGTAATCTACACAGTAATGACCTGTCATTACCATGATTTTGCTGGGCTATAATCATATTCTTTTTTTTTGTAATGTTTAATTAGTATTGTCGAATTTGTATTAGAATTTAAAGAGATTTTTATAATAAAGAAAAATTATTGTAATGCAAAATTTTTTAGTATTTACAAAAAATACGAGTATCTCTGAAATTTCTAAAAAGTATAAAAGAAATTTGTTTAAAAACAAAGTTTTAGTTAATTATTGTTCTGTAATAAATTCTTTGCATGATTATTATTTTTTGATATTAAGAATTTTTTTAATTGAATCATTTATAAAGTAGACACAAAATTTGCTGAGCTCTGAAATTATGATTCAAAATAGTTGGCTTTTTAAAGGGTTTCTATATAAGAGTCAAATTGATTCAATTTAAACACATATTTTTTTTGAATTCTCGAATGAATGAATAAATTATTAACATTTTTGTTATCATGGATAAATATACTGAAAAAAGTTTTAAGGCAATAGCCGAATGAAATGAATTTTCTGGTCAGCTGCGACTTTCATGAACATTCTTACAACTGTAATGGAAAAAGCTACTGACAGCTAATGATCCCACGTTGATTTACTAAGTTATTTACTAAGTTTATTTACTAAGTTAAAAATTTACTTACACAGTTTAAGATTACTATTTTTCAGTAAAAAATTTGTGAAATTCCCAAAACTATTTAAAAATGCGGTTAAAATCCCCAATATACCGTGAACCATCCCTTCATACATCTATCCACAAATCGAAGTTGAAATCCCTAATTTGGGGTTAAATCCTCTTATCTGGTAACACTGGAAAGGATATACATGATTTAAATTAAAATTTCTTTGGAGGCAAATCATTTCCAAATTTCTTACTTAATGTTTGGTAAATATTTTTTTGAGTGAACAAAATTTTTAACTGAAGGAATTTAAAAAAAGGATATATTTCAATTAATAATAAAAATGTTAATGTTTTAAGTTTACCTGGTCAATATTTAGTAGTGTAACCTTTATTTTCAATCACTGCTTGGCATATGCGGGACATGCTTTCAATCAAATTCTGACAGCGCTCTTTTGGAATAGAGTACCAAGAAGTCTGTATTCCAGCCCAAAGATCATCCAAGTTTTTGTACTTTTGTTGAGCAATCGCACATTCCACATTGTTCCAAAGATTTTCAATCGGGTTTAAGTCTGGACTTTGAGCCGGCCAGTCTAAAACGGGAATGTTTTCTTTAAAAAACCACTCCTTTACAAGCTTCGGCGTGTGTTTGGGGTCATTGTCGTGCATGAAAGTGAATGAAACGGGCATGTGTTCAAAAGCATAGGGTTCCATTTGCTTCTTAAGAATGTCTAAGTATTGATATCGGTCCATTTTTCCATTTATTTTTACAATTGAGCACACACCGTGCCATGAAAATGATCCCCAGACCATTATGCTTCCCTCACCATGCTTCACGGTCTTCTGAGTGTAGCGTGGGTTCAATGCCTGACGTTTTGGTCGATGAACAAACACTCTGCCATCCGGTCCCATACGATTTACTTTAGTTTCATCACTCCAAAGTATTTTTTTTCCTGAATGAGAGGTCTTTAGACTTGTGGGTTCGAGCAAACAATAAACGCTTTGCAATATTTTTTTTTGATAGAAGTGGTTTTTTCGGCTTGCTCTCCCAAACAGCTATGCGTCATTCAGGCGTCTTCGTATGAGTTGGTCTGATAAATTTAATCCAAATTGCGAGTTAATTTCGTTCGCAATATCGCGCCATGACATGAAATGGTCTTTCGTCGACTTCCGTACAATAGCACGATCCACAGCTTGGGTTGTTTTTTTGCGAGTGGTTTCTGTTTTTTTGTTTTCTATTGCATGAACAGAGTTTGCTTTCATAGAAATAATCACATTGTAAACCATTTTTCGCGATCGATGCAAAGTTTCTGCAATTTCAGGCGGCTTTTTTCCATCTTTCCACATGTGGACGATAATGCGCCTCTCATCTGGTGTACAATCTTTACCACAACCCATTTTTTGTAAAAATTAGATTAAACAACACAAAATTAAAAGAATTTAACGTAAGAAAGAAATTCCGCGGCAAAGAAAAACTTTTATAACACTTTTATGTACGTAGTGCTAATTTACTGTCCAAGCCAAATGCAGCCAATGACACAAATCAGTGATCAAAACAAAAAATAAAACATTATAACGGTAATATTTTTTTATAGCAGGAGCTAAATGTTCTTGTGTAACAGTGAAGACAAAAATAATTGGTCTAATTAGGCAAAAAATTAGAAAAATACCCCAATAAAATTATTCAGTGATTTTGTGCTAATTTACTGTCCATGGCTGTATGTATCATCTCGCCATATTTTTTAATGAAACACATGTTTTTGGATAAAAAATCAATTTGTTTTTCAACATAGTCTCCTTTGATCTCTATACACTTTGTCCAACGTTTCTCCAATTTTTTTTATTTCTTCTAAAAAGTCAGATAGAAAATAGGTTGGTTCATCGTTGAAGTCAAATCTTTTTCCGCCGAGCCATTTCTTTAGGTTTGGAAACAAGAAACAGTAACTCGTGACTAAATCCGCAAAATAGTGCGGATAAGTGAGCAATTTGTAGGCTAATTCTGGTTTTTTGCCATGGAAACTGCCATTTTCTTCTCAATCATCAAATCAAATCACGCGGTAGTCTGCTATCAATGGCTGTCAAACGAAAACTAAATGACAGATGCCTGTTGACAGGAGCAGTGTTAACCTTTCAGTAAAGAGCGGGAAATTCAAAAAGTTTTGGACTTATTTATCCGTCCTCGTATTGGAAGCCTCCTTCACCACCTTTCATATCACCTCCTATCACCTTCCCAAAGAAAGCAAAAGAATAATTAGTAGAAAAAGTTTCCTGGAAATAATTTCACTCATTAAACAATTTTCTTTTAATTTCTCTTAATGATAAAGCAATTATTTGGAGTAATTTTTAAAATAAAATCAACTTATCTATATTTAGAATTTATGTCTACATCCGTAAAATTTGTTCTTGACACTTCACACCAAATTAATATTTTAATACTTCTTCCTCAAGTTAGAAAAAAATAAATTAAAAGAAAATAAGGTCATTGAACTAAAAAAAATTCTGTTAAGTTTAGTAGTAACTGTATTTTATATAAAAACAAAATTTAGTTTATGATATTTATTTCCCCACTTTTAGTAAAAAAAACCATAAAAAAACAACGAGTGAATGAAAGAAAGAAGAAAGTATACCTACGTACAAATTGTTACTTTTAATTACTAAAGTACTCGTAGTCATCGTACTACATACTTTGTCGTCAATGTAGATTCTACATTATGTTTTAAGTTTCTTTTTTTTTTTTGTTTTTTTTGCTTTCTGCGCATTCAGAAGAAGAACATTATGCACAAGATGCAACCATTTTGAATTTTTAATTAATTGAGAATAGTATTTACTTTCTGTTTTTTTTTTTGTTAGAACCTGGTTGCAACTAACTACTACAACTAAACTAATGCTACTTGTATTAAACGTTGAATTGTTTGACTGTTTAGCTGAATTTTTTTTTCCATTTCTTTTATAAAATATTAATGACGCCTTCGTATGTTAACAAATTTTTACTTAGACTTTTTATTTTTTTATGTTATTACACTTCATCTGATTATGCATTCGGAAAACGTAACAAAAACCTACTTATAACAAGAAATATACTTTTTAACATACATTTTGGTAATTTTTTTTTTTAGTGTTGGTGCTTTTTGTTAACAGTTTTTGGTACTTTTTTTAAAAATATACTTTCTACAACTTTGATGGCTGTTGGAAATGTTGGTACTATTTACCAAAATTTTCAAAAAAAACAACATAATTTCCCACGATATAGTATTTCTTAGAAATTTCTTTTTCTTTTTAAAACCCAAGTTTGATTGATTTTAACATATTTTGAATATTTTAGTTTTATGATATTTTGATTTCGATACTTTTGGAAAATTTTTGTAACATATAACTTTGTTATTTTTTGTATATTGTAGTGTCGCCTTTTAAAAATCGACTAATATGTGTCCGTCTTCTGAATGAGTTAGCCCATACTGCATCAAAAATTAAATTCCAGGTTTTTTTTTCGATTAGAAAAATTTCTAATTATTATATTATTCATACACTTAAAAAAGTTTGTAAGTTAAAATAACTGAAAATATCCTTTAAAAGAAATGATATTTCATTTAAAAACCGGTCTACTTCATTTTCATTTAAATTAAATGCCATTTGTTATTTATTTTTAAATGTTGATTAATCAACTGACACATCCGTAAGAAACAAATGATATAATCAGTTAAAATAAATGTCAAAATTTTACCTACCAATCATTAAAAAATAACTGTTTTTTTTTCATTTATTTGAAATAATTTCCGTTTTTGTATTTTTTGTTTTTTTTTTTTTTAATATACTCGTATAATACAAAATGTATGTATGCATATGAAGCTATAAACACTTTTTGTGTGAATGTTTTTGTGTATGCATGTGTGTTTATGAAGTTCTTGTAATTTGTATTGAAAAATTTTGTATATATACAACCAATTTAAATAAAAAAACAAATTGAAATTTTTTGATTATTTTTTTTTTGAAACAGCAAACAAAATTTAAATTTGTAATTACTGTTACGGACACAAATAAACCACAAGTTTCCGTTTTGTGGGTAAATTTTTATTAAATTTCAAACAAATGAAAAAAATAAATAAAACTAAAAAAAATGGTAAATGATAGTAAATTATTATTGTAAAGTTAATATAGATATTTCTTTGAAAAATAAATGTATGTTCCTTTATTTTTATTATATTGCATTTCTAACGAATTACTTTTAGGGGAACCTAAATGTTCTACTAATAAACGATCACAACTAACCATACGGAATTGCTTACGAAATTTTTCTATATCTTGGGTGCTCAATTCTTCGATATTTTTTTTTTTGTCTAGGACATCATTTAAATTGAAATTCTTAAAGTTGGAATTGAATTTTACAAGTTCTTTTTTACGTTGTTTATTAAATTGTTCCTCTTCTTAGGCTTGTTTAAATTTTTGAAAATTAGCAAAATTATACATGGTTGGCTGGTGAAATGGAAGACGTTCTGGAGCAGTATCGGATTGTTTGATTTGTAACCCATCACAGTCTTTGAAATTATTAGACATTGTCGACACTTGGAATTTTTTTTTACCAAATTATTTTCTGAAAGCACGATATTTTAGTGAATTGCGAAATTTCGTAGAATTTGTGGTTTGAAAGTTTGTTAAAAATATTGTTCAAAATTTTTGTTAAACTAAAATATTTGAAAAATACAATTTAAAATTACTTTTTTTTTTAACAAAATTCAAATTGACATTTGAAAATAATACCCAAGAAACAATTTTACTGACTCTCCGCCACGTACGGAATTATGAGTCCTGCTTTTCCAGCACGCTAACGGACCGTAATATACGAAATTGTGATAATATGATATCAAATTAAATTATACTCTCTAAGATTTTTTTTACTTTTTCCTGTTTAAAGACTGGTACTTTTTAAATAATTTGGTTCAATTCCATATTATTGATAGTAAATATTAATTAAAAAGATTTGTGAGATTTTTATACTTTTTTCAAAAATCTGGTACTCTTTCTTTATTTTTTGACTGCTACTTTTATAACATTTTTGTACAATAACATTTTTTTTTGTGCGTTTTATATATTTTCTAAATACTTGGTACTTTTCTGATATCGTCCTTTTTTAATTTTAAGACTTTTGAACTTTTATACGATTCTGGTACTATTTTTTAGATATTACTGGTCTAAATTATATGCCTTTTAAGATGTTTGTACTTTTTTTGTATGTTATATAAGTTTTGTACTTTATCTAAAATTGTGGTACTTTTATGTTTTTTGAGCCTTTTTACAATTTGAATGCTTTTTTCAAATATTGGTACTTTTCCTTGCATATTGGTACTTTTTTTTAATTTTGATACTTTTTTAAATTGTGGTACTTTTGTAAATTTTGGTGCTTTTTTTTCAATTTCCGGTTTTTTATTTCAGGTGCTTCTAAAAGTTTTAAACAAATGTCAGCATTTGGAACTTTTATGTCTTTCTTGTTGTACTTTTTTCAAAATTCTTATACTTTTTTAAATTTTGGTACTTTGCTTAGTTTTTTGTAAATTTCTTTAATTTTGGTAATTTTTATAACCTATGCAACTTTTTATAGCATACGATCATGCATACCCATGTATGATCATATACAAAACCTTGTATATTTCTAAATTTTTTATTCATAAAAAACAATGATCACCCCTGTTTTAATTTCTTTTGTTAATATTTTAGACTTTTTTGAAATATTCCAAAACTTTTTGAATACTTTTTAAGATTTGAGAAATTTTTAAAGATGTATGTACTTTTCTAAGAAAACCAAATTGACTGCTGGTATATTTTCTACTAAAACTTTTTGCAGTTTTTATTACTTGTTGAAGATTTGGTATTTTTCAAAAAATAAATATTGCTATAATTTGGTACTTTTTAAACAATTGTCTATCGAAATCATTACTGCTTGAAAATTTTTATAATTTTGATACCTTTTAAAGAAAATCACGATTGTTTGAATACTTTTTATATATTTGGTACATTTTTTTGGAGATTTTGTACCTTTCTTAGTATTTATTTTATTTTTACTTTTTAGAGCGGTTGTTGAAAGTTTCACTGCAAGAACTTACAATTATCTGTTAAGTGTAGGGCAACCAAATCTACCATAACTGTCAGCCAGCCAGCTAACCAATCATTTGATAATTGCAAGGCGGTATATTATTTTCGTTTGGGTTGAATTTCAAAAATTATTATTATGCGGATGTCTTAAATATGTATGCAAGAATAGAACGAGAAATGAAAAAGTGAATTTAGTGCACAAGAAATTGTTGTGCTGCACAGAGATTTAAAGCGTGCCACATTCTTTAAAGGCGCCTAAGGTTTTTAATAAAATCTATTTAAAAAACTAAATAGATAATATTTGTGTGGTATAAAAGAACTTTAAATTGAAAACAGTTTACTTATTTATAACGAGCTTTTCAACCTCCGTATATTTACAAAAATATGTCAAGTTAACTTTTTTCAGCTAGGCTGATACATGTAAAGGGTTTTTCAATAAATGCGTTACAAAAGTTTTTTTAAATAAAACAAAAACGGTTTTGAAATTCTTTATACCTGTAAAAGTACGTTCGATGCCATTATGTATGGAACTCGATGGCCACCACGGGCACGCTTGCAGACCCTGAACCCAATTTTCGACGGTTTTCAAGCATAAATTGGCCGATACTGCTGCAATTTCACGTTCGATATTCGTACGAAATTCATCAATCGTCGCTGGCTTGCTGGCACAGACCATAGACTTGACGTAGCCCCACAGGAAATAGTCTAACGGCGTCAAATCGCACGACCGAGGCGGCAAATTAACTGGACCATTTCGTGAGATAACACGTTCTCCAAACTTGGTTTCCAATAAATTAATTGTGACATTCGCTGTGTGGCTTGTGGCACCGTCCTGTTGGAACCACATGTCCTCTAAGTCCATATCGTCCAATTGGGACCAAAAATATTCGGTTATCATTGAACGGAAGCGATTCCGTTCCGAAACGTGCCGGTCTTGATCACAAAAGAAATACGGCCCAATGACGCCACCGGCCCATAAACCGCACCAAACCGTAATTTTAGATTGCTGTCTGACCAATAACGCTTATTTTGTTTATTGACGAAGCCATTCAGCCAGAAATGAGCCTCATTGCTGAAGATGATTTTTCGATTAAAATTCGAATCATTTTCAAGTTGTTGCTCAGCCCAATTCACGAACATACGACGCTTCTGGTGGTCAAGCGGCTTCAGTTCTTGCGTCAATTTGATCTTGTAAGGATGTAGGCCAAGATCTTTTCGCAAAACTCGCCACAACGACGTCACAGAGATGCCCAACGCTTGAGAACGACGTGTGAAAGACACATTTGATTCAAATTTTTCCACTAGACGCTCAATTGTTGATCTGCTAGGACGATTATGACGACCATAAATTGAACGTAGCGCTCTTAGCGTTGAGGCCACTTACTCCGAATTTTGGTAGTAAATTTTAATAATTTCGACTCGTTGTTGGCTCGTATATCTTTCCATCGTGAAATGGCAAACCTTACTTAAGAGAAATGTCAAAAGAGCGGCAAGAAATATGACGTCGTTTGCTGTCCCTGTCGCTTTACTTTTGTAGCGTCCCTGTTGAAAAACCCTGTATTTTGAATCGGCAGAAGATCTTCTCAAAACCTGAAGTTTTGAAAAAGCTAGAGAAGAAGGCAGAGCTTAAATAAAAACAAAAACCTATTCAAATGTATATTTTGCCTCATTCTTTGTTGCGACCATTTAAAAAATAGTTTAAATAAAGATTTTTAATTTGTTTTCTGTTGTTGTCAAGTAATATTTTTATTTGCAATGTGAACATGTTTTACATCATTGATGAGAATAATTATGAAGATGATGATGCCATTACATTTTTTATTTTAATAAATCTTATGGTTAAGACTCCCTCTTTAATTTTTCTAATTTCCTTTATTTTTTTTTTTTTAGTCAACTCTATTTATGATTAAAAAAATTAAAACCTAGAAACCTTTGACAGCAAAATATGTATTCACTGTGACAACAAAACATTTTTTTCACATTTATTTCCATATTGTTTCATTACAACTCATTTGTCCCCTTTTTCCATTTTACTTCTGTTTGCATGACATTTGTAACAGACAAAGGAAATTTTCAATGCACGAAATGCACTTGAAATTATACACTTTAACCATGACGTTGAATTGTCATTGCGCTGCAATGAATGCAAACCCCCCTGTGTTAGTTTGTTTCTGCTTGTGATGCATTTTTTATTATTTTTTTTTTTCAAAAATAAATGAATGAAAGAAATGTTTAAAATACATCATAATTTATTAATGAATGATTTTTTGCCTTTTAATATTTTATTTTAATGATACTTATGTGTTTTTGTGATTAATTTGACTTACTGAAAATTATATATCTTCAACCAAGATTTGCAGTTTTTTATTACACAAAAAGTGCATATTTCGTCAAAAAAACTGCATATCTTTTTAAATGTAAATTCCAATAACGAAAACATTTTAATCAAACTGTGCAACACTTTTTTGGGGGTGGATGATACTTGCTATGCAGTTTATCAGGTTTGCATGCTAAAACCCGAAGTTTATTTCAGAATTTGTTTTTTTTTTTTTGCTTTTGGTTTTAATGACCTCAAGTGACATTCGGAAAACATTTAAAACCTTGATACGCATGGTTTAGTGGAATGTTTTTATATATTAGAAAAAAGAATCAAATTGACCCAATGAAAGAGTGACATGAAGAAGTTTAAAATTTTTAACTTTAAAGTGTTGAGGAAAAAATCTTTGAAAAACCATTTAAAAGGGACAGCCTGATTAAGATCCTAAAGGTGTTGGAAAAAATCGATAGTATCTTATTTCTTCACAAAAATAGCATACTAAAATTTCAGAATAAAATTCAAAGTATACCAAAGTTACAGTCTTTTGTACCTTTTCATTTAAGATTTTTGTATTTTTACAATACAAAAATTACATTAAAAGTCCAAAAAACATTTTTTCTGATTTTGGTACTTTATGAAAATTTTGATAATTTTTTTTTAATGTTGGTGCTTTTTGTAAACATTTTTTGGTACTTTTTTTTAAACGTGCTATCTTCAACTTTTGTACCTGTTGGAAATGTAGGTACTATTTACTAAAATATTCAACAAAAAAAAACATTATTTCCCACGATTTTATTTTTTAAAAATTTCTATTTTTTTTTAAACCCAATTTTGATTGATTTTAACATATTTTGAAAATTTTAATTTTATAATTTCTTGATTTCGATACTTTTGGAAAATTTTTGTTATTTTGTTATTTTTTGTATATTGCAGTGTCTCCTTGTAAAAATCGAAAAGTGTGTGTCTGTCTTATGAGTGAATTAGTATCAAAAATAAAATTTCAGGTTTTTTTTCGATTAGAAAACTTTCTTATTATTATTTTGCATATTCATTAATCATTATTTCCACATAAATACATTCTTTACGATCTTGTGACAATATATTTATTTCACCATGACTTAAACGTATAAAATTTGTATCATTTAGAAGAAATTCCTTTGGATTTTGTAAATCATTTAGATTTCGCACCATCATTATGACACTTCTGGAAGATGACATTATTTTATCGTATACCGTCATCGTACAATGTATTGGTTTTGTAGTTTGAACACTGACTAACCAAAGTACCAGTAGCTCCTCCTGGGTTATAAAGTTGGAATTAATTGAATTAGTTTCAAGATTTTTATTTGCTGGTAGTAGCATAGACCATGATGTACGACAAGCCATTATAAAAATAGGTAAATGTGCATGTAGATTTTCATGGGGTTTTGGCAGAAATGTATTATGATTGCATAAGCCTCTTGCTGCAGGACGAGTAGAACTTTCAATAGCACTACCAGCATAGACCAATACACCAATGCAAATATGTTCATTAAAATTCAAAGCTGTAGGATCAAAAATTAAAACCGAACGTTTTTCCATATATATCTCTTGACACTGAACATCCGAATTTTCATTATGATCTAGCATATAGTGAGATAACACCGATGTGGAGCCAATAGTACGATTACAAATGGGACACTGGACGGGTGTATGTGTTAGAGACAATAAAGATTTACGTTTTTGCAATGACTTGTCTTTAATTTCTGGATTAGATTGCATTTCTAATGAATTACTTTTAGGGGAATTTAAATGTTCTGCACAACTATCTTGGATGCTAAATTCTTCGATATTTTTTTTGTGTAGGACATCATTTAAATTGAAATTCTTAAAGTTGGAATTGAATTTTACAAGTTCTTTTTTACGTTGTTTATTAAATTGTTCCTCTTCTTTGGCTTGTTTAAATTTTTGAAAATTAGCAAAATTATCATTCATGGTTGGCTGGTGAAATGGAAGACGTTCTGGAGCAGTATCGGATTGTTTGATTTGTAACCCATTACAGTCTTTGAAATTATTAGACATTGTCGATACTTGGAATTTTTTTTAGAATTTGTGGTTTGAAAGTTTGTTAAAAATATTGTTCAAAATTTTGTTAAACAAATATATTTGAAAATAAAATTTTACTTAATATTTTTCTTTGAATAAAATTCAAATTGACATTTGAAAATAATACCCAAGAAACATTTTTACGGACTCTCCGCCTGCTTTTCCAGCACGTTAACGGACCGTAATATACATATCCGTCAGAGCTCCCAATAAACAATACGTTCCGTTTACGTACCGTTTTCGGTCCGTCATTAACGGAATCCAACTCCGTTTACGTAACGTTTTAAGGATCCGTATACGGACCAAAAAACAGATTTTAAGAAACATCGAAACTGATTCGTTAACGGACTGATATATCGAATGAAAAACGGAGTTGTCCCTTGAAAGTCCGTCAATGACGGTCCGTATTCGTAAATTGTGTAAATGGCTTTTATTTATTTTAAATCTTTCTTTAAATTTATTTACAACAAACTTTAAAATAAAACAACAAAACATAAATGAACATATGGTCGTAAATTGTCATAAATCTTTGGATCCAAAATTTGTGGGTATATGGCCTTGAAAACTTCTTTTGCAATATTACTTATTATATATTTTACTTTTTGTAAAGTTTGTGTGGTACTTTCAAATTAAACCACAATTATATAAATGACTGGTCATTTTTTTTTTGAATAATTTCTCTTTTTATTTGAATATCTTCCATAGTATCGGTACCTTTTGCAGATTTTTCAAATCATGAAATTATTTTGATTCTCTTTAAAGAGTTTGGTACATTTTAGATATCTTGTTTTTTCTAAGATGTTGGTAATTTTGCAAAAAACCCACAATTGTTCATTGCATTGTTCATTTGATTTATTCTTAATTAAATTATAAAAAAAAATGACTAAATCTTTAAATTACACTTTACAACAATTTCAAATTTTACTCATAAAATGTAGGTGTTTGTGTTAAGTTTTGATCTTTGAAGTGTTCTGAGATATATAGTAAAATTTTATGGCCAACATTCCTGCCCTGTGTTTTTTAAGATTTGTTAGAATAGTGGCAAAAATTACCCTTATGTTGGGAGTTAGAGGGTTAATATGTTCCACAAAAATATTTGCGTTAATATTTTCTACAAAGTTGCTGAACATACCCTACACCTAAGATGTAAAGAACACATGGTTGCATATACCGATATGCTGCATGGGGCCAAAGGGTTGAAACTAAAAACTTGATGAAATTTATGTTTCAGCAAGTTTCTTGATGAATTAAAACTTTTAAATTTAGTTTAAAAAAATAATAAATCTCTATTTTAAGGAATATATTCCTTTAAATGCTTTTAATTTAAATGGACTTACAATGTCTTTATATTTTCTATTTTTAATTTTTACACAGATGCTTTGTACTGTAATAAAATATTTTTATATTCTTGGAATTTTATTAATTGAAAATTCTACGGTAAATACCTCATTTACACTTATTTGATTTTTTAAAACTTTATGTAGAAATAATAATGTTTAATTTGTTTATGTACCTAGCAGCAACAAATACTAGTACAGAACCAGTTATTTACTATTTTATTCAAACCAAACATCTGTAGTACACTGATAAAAATCTGTTGAAAAAATTAAAAAAAAAAAAAATAACAAAACAAAACAATCACTTTTGAAAATTGTTTTATTTTACCAAAGTTTTTGTTGTTTTGACATTAATTTCATATTTTTATGCATGACTTCCCAGTAGCAAATGGCCGAAAATAAACTAGTTTTTATACTGGTAATTACAAAACCAGTTCTCAAAGTGATCATCCTGAACCAGTTGTGTACTAGCTTAAGAGTATCGATGTAGGGCCTGGTAAAAAAATTGCCTAAAATGAAATACAAGTTTTGAAATTCTCATTTTGTTTACATTTGCTTTTAATAATAAAATCTGATTTTACAAATATTTTTTAAATGGAGGTGCAAATTAATGAATTTTACTTAACTTTCACATGTTTCTGTTTCTTAATTTGTTTTAATTAAATATTACTTTAAATATATCTTTATACTTATATCAAAATATAAGAACTATTTTATTTCATCAGATTTTAGAACCCGGCTGGTGTGATTTTAGCACTAGTCCAATAAAATTTCCTTAATCTAGTAAAAACTACTGATATAGTACCATTAGTTCTTACTCTCTTAGTAAATAGTACCGAAAAAGTTTAAAACTGTCAGTTAAGTACCATATTCTTTGTCCCACCGAATTTTTTGTCCTGCTGCTAGTACTGCTAAACTAATACTACAACTAGTTATGTTAAACTAGTTCTTTAACTATTCCAAAGTGGTAGTTTAGAGACAATTGCCCCCAGCCCTAGCTGTGAACTAGCTGTGGCATAAAATTTCTAAACTTTTATTTAAATTGAATATTTTCAAAGAGTGCTATTAATCTAACCAGCAAAACCACACATTACCAAATAATGTGTAAAGTAATGTGTAGCCATAGGGGCCATAGATTACTTTTCACCTTACTTCACTAATGAATTTTACAGGCGATGAGCCTCAAAGTAATGTATATACCCATTACTTTAGAGGTGATAATGTAAGGGGTTACTTTATAGTTTCGAAAATGGAAAAAGTAATGTGTCTAAAAATAGATTTTTAAAAAAGAGGAATTTTTATAAAAAAAAATTATTACAAATATTTGAAACGTTATTAGGAATAATGTGGTTATGATGGGAATCGAACCAGGGAACTCTGGTTACCAGCCAAGAACTCCACCCACTGAGCTATCGACGCATATAGTATTTGATTGCTTTAAACTTAAATGAATTGTTGCGCTTTGTTGTTTCGCTAGTGTTCTCAAAACAAATATACATTAACCCTTTTGCTTACAAAAAAACACAAAGTAATATATCTAAAAATAGATTTTCAAAAATATTTCAATTATTACCTTACATTTATAAATCATATATTACGTAATCAATAATCAGTAACTTATTACTTTATGCTTGCAAATAATGAAAAAGGTAACGTTGGTTTAACCAGACTTGCAAGAATGCAGTCAGATCCAGAGAGGAAGTGTTTAGAATTTGGCGTGCCGCAAGGAACGCCAATTCTGAACTACTACGTAAGCAGGCGAGAAATGAGTGTTCAAAAGTACTTAAGCGTGAAAAGTTTCTTTACGAACAGCGCATTCGTGCTAAAGTTCTTTCTGCTCCTAAGGGTAGTAAGAGCTTTTGGTCTTTCGTTAAAAGAGTAAGGGACAATGGTAGTTCGGCTATCCCAACTCTTTTAGTGGATGATCAAATATTCACTGACCCGGTTGATAAGGCTAACCTTTTAGCGGAAATGTTTGCAAGAAACTCATTCTTGCCGGATAGCAATCAACCACTGCCGGAACTCCCAAGAGTATCGTGTACTATGCCTAAGATATTCTTCCGAATTCGTGCAGTTAAAAGGGTTCTTGCGGATCTCAATGTAAATAAGTCCCCGGGGCCGGATGGTATACCAGCACTGGTGCTGAAACAGTGCTCTTCGACGCTAGCTCGTCCATTGGCCAACCTTTTTAGCTCTTCCTACCGTGCGGGAGTCTTTCCCTCCTGCTGGAAGGTTGCCAATGTTCAACCAATCCCTAAAAAGGGTGCGGCTACTAACCCTGAAAATTACCGCCCTATCGCAATATGCTCAGCGCTCTCGAAGGTGATGGAAAGCATGGTCAATTATCATCTCTATCTAGAGTCCAACTCGCTTCTGAGTGATAGACAATATGGCTTTCGTAGTGGCCGTTCGACGGGGGACCTGTTAGCGCTCCTTTCGGAGCGTTGGAGTCGATCCATTCACCAATTTGGCGAAAGTAAAGTGGTTGCACTGGATATTTCCAAAGCGTTCGACCGTGTATGGCATGGCGCACTGTTGACAAAGCTTATTGCATTTGGTGTCGGTAATGACTTCTCTCGTTTTATTTCGAGCTTTCTCAGAGATCGCACTATTCGTGTTGTTATAGATGGGATCTCATCCAACGAGTTTCAGCTTAATTCAGGGGTACCACAAGGCTCTGTTCTTTCTCCCTCTCTTTTCCTTATCTTTATCAATGATCTTCTTGATCAAACTTCCAATCCTATCTACTCTTTCGCTGATGACAGCAACATTTGTCATTCATTTTCATTTGGCTGTAGACCAAGCCTTCTGGAGGTTGAGTACAGAAGGCAGCTAATGAATGACACACTCAATCGTGACCTCTCGACGGTCTCCGAGTGGGGTCTTACGAATAGGGTCGACTTCAATGCAGGTAAAACTCAATGTTGTATGTTGTCCCATAGGGCTGTGAGATCGACAATGTCATCAACAAACATGGGTGGTGTTGATATCAAGGAATCGGATACTCTTGATGTTCTGGGCATGAAGATTCAGTGTGATGTCCGTTGGAATAAGCATGTATTCGAAGTGTCGAAAGAAGCATTCAAGTGTCTTGGTTTCCTCAAACGGTGTAAGAAATACTTTACTCCCTCCGATCTCCTTACTATTTATACCACCTATATCGGACCGAAAATGGAATACAACTCCCATATATGGGCAGGAGCTTCAAAGTCTATTTTGGAGCTTTTGGACCGTGTGCAAAGGAGGGCGTCGGCGCTCATCAATGGCATTTGGATATCGAACTCTATTGATTCATTGGAGCATCGTCAGAATGTGGGTTGTGCGTCACTGTTTTATCGATATTACCATGGGAAGTGCTCTGTCGACATAAGGGAACTGATTGCCAGAGCCCGGGTTTATGTTCGAGATACTCGCTCATCTATCAGAGCACATCCGTTTGTAGTCGATTGTCCCGTTGACCGCACATCGCATTACAGAAAAAATTCGTTTATCAGTCGTACAAGCCGTATGTGGAATAAACTCCCCGCAGAGGTCTTCCCTGTCACTTACAATTTAGAGAACTTCAAGGCAAATATCCACAAACACTACTCCCTCTTTCCTCCCTCTCATAACATATTTTCCTAATTCTAACACAATGCACTGCATTAGTAGGGGACATCCCCTGAGTGTTAGTCTAACGTAAAAAAAAAAAAAAAAAAAAAACGAGCTATCATTACAAGGTAAAGCATGAGAAAATCGCACCCATTATTACCAAAGTTTTGCTAGGTAATTCACAACTGGTTTAAAATTATTGTTTTAGAAAGAAAAGCTGTACCCAAACTGGTACTAATAAGACATACTTAATAGACATAGTTCGGGAGTGACTCTTTGCCGTCAGAGCTGTACCAGTTAATTTGTACCTAAACTCAATTCACAATAAAAAAAATTAAGTATTTATGGGCATACTCAGATTTTATTATTAAAAACCATGGACTGAAAACCTGAAAAAATGGGTTCAGGTTCGGGTTAATAGAAATAAAAAGTTCAGTTTAGGCTTCGGTTCAGTTTAGAGTTCGGGTTCAACATTTAAAAAAAGTACAAATGTTTTATTAATAGGATATTTATTTATTTTTCAAATAAATTTTCGTTTAATTTTATAATAAATATATTTTTTAAGTTTTCTTTCTTTCTTTTTTTTTTTTTAATTTGTTCTTTGTGGCGACAAAATGAATTTCAAGGCTGAAGAATTTGATTTAGAAAATCGTTCCTTCTTTTCTGGAACTTGTTCAAGCATATCTTCATCATCTTCTGAATAACAAAATAATCCGATTTTCTAATAAAATTCTCTTCTTCTCTTTCTATTTGCAAATTTTTGAAAATTTTAATTATTTTTAAAATATACTTCTTTTAGCATTTTTAGAATCTTCGGGACTTAGCATTAACTTAAATCTGTTATCTAGATGTAATGAATGCTGCAATCAAAAGTGGATTATTTTTAAAGTGGTTTTTTCTTCTTATAATATTTAAATATAATTTTTGTAAAAATGTTTTTGTTATGTCATCTTTTGATAGCTCTAATTTAAAACTAAGCCAGATTCTACAAAAATCGCCTAAAGTTATCTGCTCCTTTTGTAGTTTCAGCGTAAAATTTTTAACAGGTACAAAAACGTCTACGAATTTTTTGCAAATATTCAAAATATTATCATTTATAGTTAATGCAGCATCCAGTAACTCCGAACAAAAACTTCTCGTTAGCTTAATGTGCAAAGGTGCTAAGTCAAGTTTTTTTGAAAAATTAGATTTTGATGCAGTTTCAGAAATAAAATCAAAATACATCGTTTAAAAAAACATTATAATTCTTTAGTTTTTACGTGCTGTTGGCAATGATGTGTAAAAGTGCTAAGTCAAGTTTTTTTGAAAAATTAGATTTTGATAAAGTTTCAGAAATAAAATCAAAATACATCGTTTAAAAAAAATATAATTCTTTAATTTTACGTGCTGTGCTGTTGGCAATGATGTGTAAAAGTGCTAAGTTTGCTAAGTTTAAGCTGTCAATAAAATCAATAATATCACACTGAATCGCTGTTCATTTCTTTGTGCGCTCATTATTTTTGCGAAAGATATAGTTTCATTGATATATTTTAAGCATAAGAGGTAACAAATGATGTTTATTACATAATTTTAGTAATATATTATACAAAAATCAATTTGTTAGAAAATTCTGATGGCTTTGGATGACAACAATAATGGTGCAGCACAATCACTTAAAATCAGCGATGACTGCTCTTTTGACATAGAAAGCGATGACGGTGTTATTGGACTTGTGCCTTATGGTTTTAATACAGATTCAGACGACTCCTTTGAGATACCTGTAACATCCAAAGAAAGAAAAAAGAGAGTGCAAGTACAAAATGATGAATGGTTTGTGGCACAGAATAAAAAGCGAAGAGAATGCGGTAAAAAGTATCTGGGAAAACAAAAGAAATATGGTGGGTGGATATACAATGAATTAAAGGAAGCAAGAGCCATTAAGAAAAGATGTGTATGTACAAAAAAAATGGTACTGCTTCTATGAAATGCGCTTGGGTAACTGATGCTCAAAGGCAAGATCTGTTTAAAAACTTTTGGCTTATGGAGTGGAATCAAAAAAAAATATATATGTTAATACATTAGTTCATACTAGTCAGCCTTCCCAGCCTCGAAACCGTAAGAAACCTGATGAATCTAGAAGATCTCATACTTTAAAATACCACTTCAAAATTGCTGATGAATACATACGCGTGTGCAGAACATTTTTTTTAACACCTTAAGCGTAGGTAGACGCTGTGTACTTAATTGGGTGAAGAAACCTTTGGTTGCCCATGAAAATACGCCGAAGAGAGTTCAAAAAGACTGTTCTGAAGAGAAAAAATGTTTGGATTTATTTTTTGATTGTCTCCCAGTGATGGAATCCCATTACTGTCGCGCTGTAACATCAAAAAAATATCTTCTGCCCGAATGGAGATCAAAGCAAATGCTTTATGATACTTACTGCAAAGATTGGTGTCTAAAGGGCTAACTATATTATACTTTTGCTAACTTAAGCTACTGTCAAAAATTAACGAAAAGTCTGTCAAATGCTTAATCAACTTATTGAAGACTTTTGGGTGGCTACAATGTACTTTTTAAGCTTAAATACTCACTACACTTAGTTGCAAATATTTGTACTTTTGCAAAAACTGTTTTCTTCTTATATTTCTAAAATATATGTATCTTTTAGAAAAATATTATTTAATGTGTTCAATTTATAAATTTTTTACAATTAACAAGTAAATCTATATTAATTTTTAATAATTTAAAAAAACAAATGAAAACATAAATAAAAAAGTACTAAAAAATGCAACAGTGCTTGCATCTTAATCGAAAAACAAATACAAAACCCACCCCTTTTGTTATACATGCACGTTTGTTTTTTAACATTTTCAATTAAATTTTCCATAAAAATATTTTCCGCGTACATTGCAATTTGTTTTTTTTTTTTCATAAACAGTTTTTCTAAAAACATATGATTCCTTAAGTAAAGTGCGGTCAGTTTCGCTGTTTGCTTAAGCAAATGACACTTGACGAAACTTAACGAAAAGTTTGTTAAGTACAATATAGTCATACACATTTGATTACATGTATTCGCACATTTGCTTAAGCTAGAAAAAGTATAATATAGTTAGCTCTTAACTCACAACGTGCGCCCACTTTCAATAGCGATGTTTTATTCCATCAGGAACTTGGGCTTGTTTTTACCAAAAAAAGACCAATGCGACATATGTTCACGATATTCTTTTGGCAGCCTTCCGTAAGAAAGATATAGTAACCATCAACAGAAAAAGGAAGAGGCACGAATAGAGAAGCAAAAAGAGAAATTGGAAGAACCAAATGTCTTCGCAGTCGATTTGCAAGCAGTGCTTATGGCTCCGAAATCGCAAGTAAGCAGCTCATATTACCGCACTAAACTTCAGGTACACAATTTGGTTTTTATAACCTTATCACCAAAAAAGCATATTGCTTTCTATGGAATGAAGCAGAAGGAGGAGTGAATGCTGAAGAATTTGCGAGTGTTTGGATGTATTTTATTGTAAATAAAATTCTTCCAATCCTTAGCTTCAATGATGGTCCTCCTAAAATAATTTTTTAATACCGATGGGTGAACATATCAAAACAGAAACTGTCTTATGAGCAACGCACTTCTTAATGTAGCTATGAAGTACAACATTGTCATAGAGCAAAAAAATTTTAGAGCCTGGTCATACGCAAATGGAGGCTGATAGCGGTTATTCAACCATTGAGCGTGCTATGCGTAAAAGAAATGTCGATGTCCCTGCTGAGTACATTGAAATATACAAAGGAGCACGAAAAAAACCCGAGCCATACGATGTAACTTATGTAAATTATAATTTTTTTAAAAAATTTAAGAAAATAGAATTTTGTAAAAGTATTCGTCCTGGACGCGCCAAAGGCGATGCTAAAGTTACAGATATTCGTGGCTTACGATACACTCCAACTAAAGAAATTTTTTACAAATTACGATTCTCGGATTTGTGGACAATGTTACCCCAAAGAGTGGACAAAACAGTACTTGCCTTAAAATGGTGTGATTTGGAACAGCTTTATCAGGAAAGGAGACCAATAACAGCAAGAAAATTTGAAGACTTGCAAATTTTAAAAATGAGTGCCAAAAGACCATCATAAATATTATGATGATTTACCTCATTTATAATTTAGTTATATTTGTTTTAGTTTATAACCCAGCAGCAATGAAGTAAGACTGCGAAATCATTTTTTGTTGACTAATTTTTTAAAAATTATTTTATATCATTTTACGAACTAACAGCAACGAAGTAAGACTGTACTTATGTTATCATATGTTTGTATATGCCAATAAAAATGTTCCTTTATGCGTTTAAAACTATAATTGAGTTCTCATTATTTTGTAAACTGTGGGGAAACATATTCAGGAAAAAGTGCTAAGTCCGGAATTTTTTTTTTTAGGGTGGAAATAGTGCTAAGTCATCTGTAATGATAGCATACATTATTTTTTAAAATCCTTTTTAAAGCTTTTACATAAAACAGTAATGCAATTGAGGTATCTTCATTTACAGTTTTAGAGAAAAAAGTTTATTTAAAAAATTATTCGGTTTTTTGTGCCTCCTGTAAAATTCGAAAAAGTTGACTTAGCACCTTTGCACATTAAGCTAACGTTCTGTATTCCAATAAGGCTTGAACTATGTCATAACTGGAATTCCATCTAGTTTGACAGTTTAGTACGTTTTTTTTCAAGTTTAGCTTTTTAGCTAAAGAAAAATTTTTAGTGTTCGCAATTTTTTGCAAATAGCTCTGGATTGATCAAGTACGGCGGATCAGTAAGTCCGTGACTTTTCGAACTTCCCTCGTAGTTATATGAAATGCAACGCTGATCCCATCAAGTACACCCTGTTAATAGACTACTGTCAAGTTCCGTCTACTGAGCAAGTTCCGTCTTTTACTTTGCATTTAACAGGCGTTCAAAACATACAACATCTTAAATTTTTTTTTTAAAAATGGAAAAAAAGTTTATTAAGCATTATGTTTTGCGAAAAAAAACGTCAATCAAACCAAGCAAAAGTTTGATAAATACTATGGGGACTCTGCACCATCAACTTCAATGGGCATAAAGTGGTTTACTGACTTTCATTGTGGTCACACAAATACAAATGACGCTAAACGTTCTGGACGGCCAATTGAGGTCAATACCGATCGAAGAGTAAAAGTGCGTGAGATTGTTGATGCCATAGGCAATTTCATATGGCAGTGTGGTTTCGATTTTAAATGATCAGTTGGATTTAAGAAAGCTGGCTGCAATTGACCATAAACGTAATCGTGTGACAACTTCAAGGGATTGTTTGGAGTTGTTTAACCGCAATTCGAATGAGTTTTTGCGGCGTTTTGTAACTGTGGATGAAACATGGATCCATTACAACACTCCGGAGACCAAGCAGCAGTCTAAACAATGGGGTTTTTCGGGCTTACCGGCTCCGAAGACGGCCAAGGTAAGTTTTTCGGCCAATAAGGTGATTGCAACAGTTTTTGGGATGCACGCGGGATAATCCACATCGACTAACTTTAAAAGGGAAAAAAATAAACGGCGAATATTATGCCAACTTATTGGACCGATTTAACGAGGATTTTAAAAAACGACCCCATATGGCCAAGAAAAAAGTTCTTTTTCATCAAGATAATGCACTAATGCACACGTGTGTCGTCTCAATGGCAAAATTCCATGAATTGAGCTACGAATTGGTACCTCATCCGCCATATTCTCCGGATTTAGCCCCCAGTGGCTATTTCCTATTTCCAAACCTAAAAAAATGGATCGGTGGAACAATGAATATATTTTATGATTTTTCTATCAAACATTTCTCACGCCATGAACAATAAGAATATTTTTTGTATGTTTTTGAACCCGAACCTGTTTAAATTTTTGAAATCAGCTGGTTCGGGTTCATAGTATTTATAAACAGCGAACCTGAATCCGTTTGGGTTCGGTTTCAGTCCCTGGTATGATCAAAGCTTCAAATTGGATGATTTTTGTACTTGGAAAAAAAAACAAATCCACGTTTGATTGATTATGTTGATAAGTTTGGTACTTTTTAGAGATTTTTGTACTTAAAAAAGTGGATTGCTGGAATATTTTTTATAAAGATTTTATATTTAAACTAAGAGTGTTTAAATATTTTTAATGATTTTAGTATTGCTAGAAGAGTTTTTACTTTTTTATTTTTGTAATTTTTTTGAAAAATTGTGATACATATGTGAGATTTTAATAATTTTAACAAAAAAAAATAAATACAAATGTTTTTTATTCTATTTTATCTATGTTTTCGGTATTTCTTGAAGATTTGGGTATTTTTAAAATTTTTACTATGATTTTTATAATTTTACAAGAGTTTGGTACTTAACAAAAAATATCGGTACTTTTTGGATTTTTCTATGATTTTTATAATCTTAAAATAATTGGTACGTAACATAAATATTAATATTGGCTTTTCTAGATATCTTTTTAAAATTTTTGGTACTTTTTCTATTCTATTTAAAAAAAAAAAACAAATCCAAACAAAGTATAATTTAAAATAAGTTTTAAACTTGACTTAATGATTTTGGCACTTTGTTAAACAAATTGTTAGCTTCTCAAGTAACGTGTTGTCCATAACAAAAAATGGCAGTAGCTATTTTAGGAAATCAATCCTTTGATCCATTTATAAAGGTGGTCCCTTTCAATCCATATTTGTTTGCTAACAGAGAACTGCAAATGCTGATTGCAAAACGTTCATAAGCAATCAACACAAGAATAAATATGTGTTTGCGTTCAAACGTTAAATATACTCAAACTCACATATTTGTTGATGACGTGCAAATTGTTGTCACTGATTTATAATCATCGGTCGTTTTTATACCATTGATTTTATTCTTGTTTGTTCGAGTCAACAGTAATTATTTTGATGTAGAATAAATCAGGAAAAGCAATAAATAACGCGTATGTGTGTATTCATAATTAAAACAAAATAGTTTCTTATCTATAAAAAGGGGGTGGTTTTGTAGAAACACATTTCATAAATTAGGGTGGATCTAAAATTTGTTTTTTATAATTTTTATTAGTAATACCAAAAATATTGTTCTTTGTGAATTTTTTTTTTTTGATTTAGGTCGATATCTCAGGCTCTCCCAATCCGGTTAAAGTTAAGTATTGCCTAATTTTCTAATCAAAATAAATGAAAAAAAAATTTAGGCAATATTTAAATTTTTCCGGATTAGGCAAGCCTGAGATATCGACCTAAATTTTTTTTCCAAAAAAATATTTTTATTTCACAAAGACGAATATTTTTAGTATTGTATTACCAAAAGAAATTCTAAAAAAGTGGATTTAAGTCCGACCCTAATGTACATTTATGAAATGTGTTTCTATTTTGTTTTAATTATGAATACACTCATACGCATTGTTTTTTTGTTTTTTCTGATTTATTCAACGCTGTCTTTTTGTTCAGTGATTACATTTGCATAAAACATAATCGACAGATGATTCACACTGATCCCAATTACGCGTTCAGTAACATGATGCTGATTTTATTCTACAGTGAATTTTGTTGAATTATTAAATGTGAACAAAAATTTTTGTGTTTGATTAAATCAAGAAAAAAGTTGATTTTGCAGTTCTCTGTTCGCTAACTACTAGGATGAATACAAATAAAAAAAAAAAAAAATGGCAATCAAACTGAAAATAAATGCAAATCAACTACATAAAGAGAATTGGCATGACGCAGTTAGCGACAATAATGTCAATGAACGTGAAAATTCAATTAAATTAATATGAGACATGAATGAGTGAAAAAGTGAATCGAATGAAAAACATGCGCCGCTGGAATAAAAAAATATAGTTATATGTACTAGAGGGGAACGAAAAGAAAATGTTGGGCTTTGTGGTGTAATGTTTAGAGCGTTGGACTGTTACACAGAAGATTGTGGGTTCGATCCCCAGCGACGGCAACATCAATTTAGAAAAATAACGCTCTACTTCTTTACCATAATTAAATTGAGATTTTTGTCAAGAAAAGAGTTTCTATATTTCGACATTTTGGAGCTTTTAACAATTTTTTTTTTTTGAGTGCAAAATATAGGGGATGATTAAAAATTTTCCAAATTTTTTGTAAATCTGTAATTTTAAACACATTGCGGACTAGTCGTAGGTTAATATTTTGAATTTCAGTCCCCCCTAGTAAGTGAACAATATAAATTAAATTAGTAAACAAGAGTAGACCGTCTATTATGACTAAAAATAAACAACAGTAGTTTTATAATACAAATAATGATTGAATGTTATAATATGCAATCAAAGAGGTCAAATTACCCAATAAACATTTACAAAATTATAAGGGGAAGGTAGTGATAAATTAAATTACCATAGGTTTGCCCTGATCATGATGAAGGATTCTGAAACAACTAAAAATAATTCAATAATAGTTGAAATTAAAACGAAGGATTAATTTGTATTTATTTTTGAATACATTTTTAAAAAACATTTTGAATACATTTTTAAAAAGAATATTATAATATTTTTTACAAATAAAATTATTATTGAACAAAAATATTAATTTCTATTTGTTTTTCTCTTTTCTTTACAGGTGAGTTGAAAAAAATTTAAAAAACATAATGTAAATACAAGTAAGAATACCACAAAAAATAATCACAGCAATTAAATATAAAAAATTTAAATCGGCGAATTTTCTAAAGTACACCCTCTATATACGAGGGCGGATCAATAAGTCCGTGAATTACCATTTAAAGTCAATTTTGGCAGTTTTTATCTTAAACGTCACGTCGACTAGAAAAAAAAGGGTGCGTAACATTAAAACTAACATTACACTTTTAATTTGTGGGCTTCTATAGTTAATGAACGGCGCTATTTACGTGTTTTGAGATTAATTTGACAAATTTTGAACAATTGAAATTATGCTTCGATTTTTACTTATTTACAATTCTGACCTACTTTTTTTAAGCTCCTTAAAATGAGATTGAGCCTGTAAATGATATTGCTCCCTTGATTACATATATAAATTTAATCGAAATTTGAAAGTTATCCGTAAACTAGTGCACTTTTAAGAGTGACAGTTACTGCTGTTAAAATTTTTGGAACTTTTGAAAGCACCTACAAATTTGTTTATTGGGTTGTTGTATAGTTTTGAAGTGAAAGAGTATACTAACAGTACTCAAAACAGCAATGAGTCATATGATGCATATTAAATACATTAACAAAAGAAAAATACAAACAAATCATTAAGTACGTACGGCACTTTTAGAAAGAAAGAGCTAATTTAATTTAAATGGGAAAAGTTAAATGCAACATTTTGCAAATGCTGCATGTGTATTAAACAGAGTTTTTGATAAATTAAATTTTTTCGATTCTACTGATTTTTTGTGGTGTATAAATGTTGAACATGCACAAAATTTGATAAGAATAAAACAAATCAAAAATATCCGGCAATAGTTAATATCTAATAAAGTTTTAAAAATCATAAAAAATATTAAAGTAAATAAGTACCAAAATCTTTGAAAATTTTTAAATTCGATATTAGTACCAAACTATTTTGAAAAATTTAAACCGGACGGAATTATTTTACGCTATGAAATTTATTCTTAAAACAATAAATGCGTTTCATAGCTTGTAAAGAATTTAATCTTTCGTTCGATTATCAATTCTGATTAATTATGTAATGATTAATTCTTAAATAAAAATTTTGGAATGAGAATGAATTCTTAGTTGGTCTTAATAGATTTAATTTAAAAATACTTCATTCGTTTTCTTTTATTTGATTTGTTCAGTCATTGAATTCAATCTTTGGGAATTCTATTGATTTTATTAAATCGATTTACGAGTTTGAGAGTTCAATTGATTTATTATTCATTAAATTTTGTTTCCTTTGAATGAGTAATTTGGGAATGACACTCGACTTTCTTCTTTTGATAATAAAATTTAGAAAATAAAAACCTACGCTATTAGTTTTGATTAAAGGAAATTGAAAATTGTTTTTACAAATACAACAAAATTTAAATTAAATAGAAAAATCGCTTAATTTAAAACATTGCCAAAATTGAAGAAAAAAAAAACACCTAAAACAAAAAAAAAAATTGCTAAAACTATAAAAAAAGCCCTCAAATTGAAATACACGTCAAAATTAAAAAAAAACGCCAATATTTGAAAAGCCGATAAAATTCACTAATATTTTTAAACTCGCCAAATTGCTAAAAAAAATCACTTAAATTTAAAAAATTGCTCAAATTCGACAAAATCTTTTAAATTTAAAATAATCGCTTAAAATTTTGAGAAAGTCACCAATACCGAAAAACGCTACAATTTAAACAAATCGCCACAATTAAAAAAATCGCTTTGTATTTAAAAAATCAACAAGAGAAAATCGAGTTGAATCTCTAAGAACCAATTTTAATCATCCATATCTCGAAACTAAAAGCGCTGAAAAAAATTGTAGATTGTGTTTATCTCGAGAACTATTCCTTCCAGAGAGAGAGAGAGATGTCTATATTTGGCTATAGTCCCCTTTATACATAATTTTTTTTATTTTAACATTTTTCGTTTAAATTTTGGAGCTTTCTTTTAATTTGAGCGATATTTTTTTTCTCAATTTTGTCTATATTTGAAATCTGCCGATTTTTTAAATTCTGGAATATTTCAAAATTTTTTCGATTTTAGCGTTTTTTTAATTGAAGCGCTTTTCCTCAATTTGAACGATTTGTTTCCAATCATAGCATTTTTCGATTCTGACTTTTTTTTATTTAAACAATTTTTCAATTTGAGGGGTTTTAAATTTTGGCGATTTATTTTTACAGATTAATGACATTTAACTGTGAACTCAAAAATTGCTTTTTGTTACTTTATTTTTGTGTTTGTAATAAATCGTAAAATTTACAGTAATAAAATACCAAAATTGTTAATTTTCCATATTTTTTTAAAAATTGAATGAAGAAAATCGAATGAATGTCTTTCCCAAATTGCTCAATCGCATGAAAAAAACGAATGATTGAATTCCGAAATTGTAAATCGAATGAGTAAGAAATTGAATAAAAACTGAATGTTTGAATTCATTGATTGATGAAATCTAATGAGATAAATTTATTAAATTCCTTAGACGTAAATTCGATCAAATGAATTCCAAAGAATAAATTCTCTGCGAATTTTTAAAATGTTTATTCATTCAATTAAAAATTAAATCGAATTTGATTTATAGGGAATTCAAATTCAAATAGAATTCGATCATTGAAGCTCTAGTTTCGTTGCCTACTTAAGGTGATATGAGCCAAAAATAGTTCAGAATGAATCACAAAAACAATTGCGTTGGACGTAAATTTATTTTTACCAAGATAAATTACAAATTCTTTGATTAGTTTTCAATTTAATAATAATTAAAAATTCAATGTTTAGTCATGTTAAATATTTTTATTGTTTTGGAATTTGTTTTTTTTTTTTTACTTTTACAAAATTTTTACTTTGACTCTCTTAAAACGCGCTCCAACAGAATCTCTTTTTTTTCCTCAAAATTTTGAAAATTAGATTTTTGAGTATAAAACAATCTCATTAACAACTTTGTGATAAATTTTATAAATCTCGTCAAGAGTCGATCCTGTGAATTTTATTTTATTGTTAACAACTTTAAGTAAGCAATGAAGCCTTTCAAAGCACAAAGTGTAATATAAATATTTTTTGCTTAAATAAATTAAACGTTATAAGTTGTATGTATAAGCAACTGCAGAATACAAAATTTGTCATTACGGAAGCCATTCAATACTAATGAAAATGTTTTTTTTCATAATTTAAGGAATTCGGTGAAGAAAATACACATAAACTAAATTTTAACAGTAAACTCAACATGAAAATTAACTTTTTAAGAATTACTCGTAGTATTGTATTTTATTTCAAAATATCTTTAGTAAGGGCTTAAAAGTAATTCAAGATTTCTTGGTAAAACCCAGACCAAAAATATTTGAAAAAAAATGTTATCATTGTTAAAACAAACTGCTGGAGTTCTAAACACAAAATTTAATTGTTTACAGAAAAAAGGAGGGTGTTATCGTTCTATTTTACTTAACTTCAAGTAAATTGTCAACTATTAAGAACATTTTGACAGGGGTTCAGGGGGTAATAGAGTAAACAATAAGAGTGGCTTGCTTGACAATGTACAAATGACAGGAAAAGCGGTAAAAATTACTTTGATTTGCCTTTACGATTTTTTTTTTAACAAAAGTGTATTAGAATTTTCATAAAAAACAAAAACAAAAAAAAAAATTGTAATCAAAGACCACCCAAAAAAAAAGGAAAACATTTTTCTCAAAACCTTGTTACCGTACACTTAAAGTAATTATGTTTTGAAACCATAGAAACTATAGAAATTTTAGTATTATTCCATATTTATAAAGGTAAAAAAATAGAGAGTAAAGAATAAGTAAGGTTAAGTGGTAATGTGATATAAATTGTAAGCGAAAAAACTAGATTTTATCAAATTTTAATTCTTTGAAATTCTGAAAAAAGAAAAAAATTTGTTTATATTTACCAGGGCAGAAATTATCCTATCGTACAAAAAAAAAAGTACTAGAAAACCACCGCGTTCCCTGAAAAAAGTAACCAAAGGTACAACTAATGTTGTGTTATATGTAAAACACCCAGGCAGAAAAATACGATCGGCGTAGTGTTAGTGAAGCATCGGCGACGGTCGGTTCTTAATTGGCCGAACGTGGGATTAACAATCTTGTCACACTAAGGCCGAACGGGATTACAGCTTTTTAAATGTGCGTTTTAATAAAAATTTTACAGAATTTATTGAATTTATGTTACTTGTAACCAACCTTTGAAAAACATAATTCCTTAAATCAATTTTCAAATCTGATTTAAATTTTGATGAGTTAATTCGCAAATTCATTATTCAATCTTTATCTTATTAGAAGATCAAGTAGATTTAAATAATTCTTTTTATAAATCAAACGATATAATTCAATTTGAATAGTTCAATTTTAAATTAAAGAATCAAATCAAGATTTAATTCGCCAATAAAAAAAAAAATAATTATTTTGATTCTCGAATATGACTTGATTCGCGGATTAAAAGAATTATTTTTTTAAAACACGATTAAATTAATTTTAAACCCGAAGTGTTTCATGGAATTTTTATAAAACAAACCCAGAGTGACTATTTTTTATCAATTCATATTCAAATTTCTTTTCCCGTTCCATTTTATATAAAAATGGTCACCCTGTGGCTGTTTTATAAAATAGATACCTCAGAATATCTTTCTGACCTGGCCTATTTTTATTATTAATACTTTGTTACAGAAACATTTTGTCCATTTTATCCTATCTCGCTTAGTTTTTGAGATACCGGCCATTTTATAAAATAACGACTATCTAGAAAACTAAGCGAGATTTGGAAGTCAATTTTAATGTTTTTTTATTTTGTTTTTTAATTCGTAAATCAAATTTAAAACAGAATTATGTTTGAAAGGATTTGATTCAATGAAATCAAAAAAGATTCAAATGAAATTGATTAAACAATTATGATTTTAAATCTGATTTAATAAATTGATTTATAAAATATAATAATTTTTGTAAATCAGCGAGTATTTAAAAAAAATTATTATTTTTATTTCGCCAATTAATTCAATAAAAAAATTATCTTTTTCAAGGTCAGGTCAATATTTTTTTTTGAATTACCGCCGTTATGTCAACGATGGCAAGTTTACTCCAATCATTAATTATTAATCCCATGCCAACGCATAACCGACAATCGCCGATGCTTTGCCAGCACTGTGCCAATTGTATTTTTCTGCCTGTGCATTTACAAGTTAATAGGGATTCCTACTAAAAGATAACTACTTAAGGTTCAAGCAATGCGGGATATTTTCTTTCATATTCTATTAGTTTTTGGTATAATATTTTACTGCTACTTTTTGTTGCGTATAGTATTTCTTCTTGTAATTAAAGAGCCATAAACTTAAAGAACATACATAAATGATTTCCCACTGTGCGTGTCTTACTGTAATTTTACTACTACCCCTCTAATAAATGTTTAACAATATTTATAAACAGTATTCGGTTAAAAATATATTTAATTTTATGGTTATTAATTCTTATAAATTTAGAACTATGGAAAAACATCTATTTAATATCGATGTTTTATTTTATTCAAATTATAAATTGATAATGATTTAGAAGAGATACACGAAAATGATCCATGATGGTTGGTCCCAGATATGCGGGTGATTAAGTTTAATTTATGTTTTAAATAATCAATAGACTGTATTTATTTAGATTTATGTTACAAAGAAGTTTTTCATTTGAAAAAAGATGAATTTCAACTCTTTTTTTTTTAAAACAAAACATAAAAAATAAAATCTTTTTTTAAAGAAGGGGTCCTCTGGCTGGAACTTCGACCGTTTCTAATATTTCATACAATAAAATATGTTATATATTTGTGTTTAGCACATAAAATAAACAAGAATTGCATGTTTTCATAAAAACCAATGCATAAAAAATTACGAACTTGGTTATTAGCAAGTAAATTTTGATACATGTGTAAAAATGTTTTAATCTGTTTAATCTAATTATTTAGATATGATTGAATATAATTACGTATGGTGCTAGAACTGATCATATATCATATGTGATATATTTTATGGTCAGATCTAATAAAATCTATTGGCAGATATATTTATATTAGAGGGATCTGAAAAATTTTTTTTTGAGATTTTAATGAGCAGATCTGGTCATATAGGATCATGTCTGGTACCAGAAATGTTCATTATCTGAAAATTTTGTAATGTCTTTATTCGGATTTAGTATCAGATCTTAGCTATATATGATTTTTTTATTTTTCATTTTTTTTTTTTTTTTTTTCATTAAAAATATTTTTACAGTAACTGACTGTAGTTTATTTGAAAAGTTATTTATACATTTGTTTTTAAATTATGAAATAGTTTAAATACAAAGAAATACATTTGAAACACTTTTTACATTTAATTAAATAAAAATAATTGGAAATAAATACGGATTTTTTGTTACAGTTAATATTTTCATTTATTACAAAATGGTTTTTCTTTTTTTTTAAATTAATTGCCTGATGGTTAAAATAAACAAAATAATTGAAAAGTCGTTTATTTTTAAAGAGTTTGAAGTTAATTGCTATAACATTTAAAAGAGCGAAATAATCCAAATACATACTATTTATTTCTAAGGATTTTGTAGTGAATTTGTTGACAGTTTAAAAACAGTAATAAAGGAATAATGATTACTTTTTACAGATTTTTGTAGATATTTACTTGACAGCTAAAAGAAATAATAAATACTTTCCTTGTGAAGTTCTGAGGAATATTCCTTTAAGAAAAATGCTCCGATTCTATTAACCTTGCGATTCCAAAATCCATTTAGATTTTGAAGAATTTTGATTTATAGAAATGGTCTCAAAATTTAAATTTCCCCATTGAAAAAACATATTCATATTCTATATAATTTTTTACTTGAAATCATTAATTTTCATTAATGTCTTCAACATTTTCCAATATGAAATCTTCGAGATTGTAAGAACATTTTCTTCTAGGAAATGTTTTAGATTCTAAGGTATTTTTTTCTACAAAAATATCAGATAAATTTATCTGACATTCTGAATATTTTTTCCAATATGAACAAATTTTTTTAATAGAAAATCGAGCATAAACATATTTAGAGATGAAAAAGATTTGATTTCAATTTTTTTTTTGTTTGAAAAAAGTTTTGCTGCAGTAAATTGTTAAATAAATTTTACAAATTTCAGTTTTTTTGAGGCGAAAAAAAATTTAATAAAATGAAAAAAAAAACTCACGGTTCGTGGAAACAAACTTTAACCCAAAAATGCGAATACCAGAAATGTAATTGCATTTTCCCAACGAATAACTTTTGTTTATTGTAGGGAATCTGGCCTTGTGATAGGTGCTGTTCCGGTGACATGTCTTAGAATATGTCACAGAACTAAACTAAGAAATGTCACTGAAATGTGTATTTTAGGAGAGTTCACTCTGCCGAAGACAATGACAAGCATTGCGAATAAATATTTTGCACTTGAGCGATTTTAATGCAGGTGAAATCATGATTAAAACCGACATACTAAAAATATATTTTCTTGTGTAAACCTTATATATTTACAGTTACTGCTTTAAATAATATCCCAGCAAAACTTTGGTAATGGGTGCGATATTCTCATGCCTTACCTTGTAATGATAGCTCGTTACCTTTTTCATTATTTGCAAGCATAAAGTAATAAGTTATTCATTATTGATTACGTAATATATGATTTATAAATGTAAAGTAGTAATTAAAATGATTTTGAAAATCTATTTTTAGATACATTACTTTGTGTTTTTTTGTAAGCAAAAGGGTAATTTATGTTTGTTTTGATAACACTAGCGAAAAAACGAAGCGCATCAATTCATTTAAGTTTAAAGCAATCAAATACTATATGCGTTGATAGCTCAGTGGGTAGAGTTCTTGGCTGGCAACCAGATTTCCCTGGTTCGATTCCCATCTTGACCACATTATTTTTAATTACAAACATTTTAAATAAAATATTTGTAATCATTTTCTTTAATAAAAATTCCTCTTTTTTAAAAATCAATTTTTAGACACATTACTTTTTCCATTCTCGTAACCATATAAGTAACCCCTTACATTATCACTTCTAAAGTAATGGTATACACATTACTTTGAAGTTCACCGCCTGTAAAATTCATCAATGAAGTAAGGTGTAAAGTAATCCATCGGCCCCTATGGCTATACATTACTTTACCCATTATTTGGTAATGTGGTTTTGCTGGGATATGCAGAATGTTGGCGCCACCCTGTAGTTGTACATATAAACACTTGCAGGCGTTGAGATAACAATATTGGTTTCCTTAGCATTAGTTTATTATTTATTTCACACTTTTTTGAACATCGGACAAGCTCAAAGAATTTATGTAAATATTATGCAACAAATAAATTAACTTATATGATTAGCCATTGCCTCCATTAGTTATGAACAGGGCTGGGATTTTGACGCAAATGCATGTTTATCTAAAAAAGATGCAGACTCAAAATATCGTTTCGAATCAAGATGAAATTAAATCCGAGTGAAATAGATTTATTAGTTGTTATATATTTTTAGATATTTTGATGAAAATCAAGGATAAATACTGTATTCGCTCAAATTCGGGAATCGAAAACCGTTAACGATTGAAATAACGTAAACGTTATTTGGAAAATTATTTACAAAGCCGTAATCGAAATAAAAAACAAAATTATACCTGTACGAAAAGCGTAAACGTTATTAGTTTCCATCCATACCGTTACCGCTAAAATGACAATTTAAATTTGGCTTATATCCTTGAATGGATACCGTTACCTCTTAAATACCGATTTAAATTGATAACCGTAACCGCTTGAAATATCATAGCTATTTTTATTCAAAAACCTTAAACGGCATCAAATAAAAAACAAATTTATACCGTTACAAAAACCGTTACCGTCATCATTTTCGGTTGACATCCCGAATAAAAATTCATGATATTACACATTTTAATTAAGACAGTTTTGCATATTTCAAGAAAGATTTATACACCTTTATTTAAAACATAAATGAAGCATTTATCATTTGCTTTGGGTTTTAAATTATTTCATAAATATTTTTGGGTTTTCTTTTTTGTTTTTTTTTTTACAGTATTTGTATGTACTTCAAAATCCCAGCCCTGGTTATGCGACTAAAAATAAAGTAATTTTCTAGTGCTGACATAACATAACAAAAGTTGTATAACTAATGAAAATGGCGTCAAACTAATATCCTTTAGGTGTTGCAGCAACATTGAAAATATCAACAATACATTAAAGTATGTTGTTGATACAATATGCGGTATGACTTATAGTGTAGTATGGTACATATAAACAGAATAAAATAGCTCCAATAGAAAATGACGTGTCTTAGGTATGTGAACAACGACAGTCTTACATAAATGCGGCCTTATATGTTGTATATTGATGTAACAGTAACTGGCAACAAAACAACTTCTAGATAAAGTTAAGTAATGTTAGCATTATTTGTTGATACAACATTTACACATGCAACAACCATAAAGTAGAGTAGTTCTTGCTGGCACTTTGTTGTATACATATCTTTCAATATTTTTATTTCTTCATTTTTGTTTGAATATAACAAATTTAATATCGTATAAGAATAAATAATAATATGGCGGATTTTATTTTATTATTATTATTATTATTTGTCCTTTACTCCGAAGTTGTAAGCAACAGAGAAGAAACAAAAACTTTTGTATGTGTCATATTATAACATTTGTCTTTTACTGTTTAGCCAAGTAGTATGTACGTATTTCGCCTTCTTACATATTTCCGATAACAACATATGAGGCTGGTATTATTTATATTGTAGCGTTATATTATATTTGCCACTTGAGGCAGTTACGATACCAGCGAAGGAGAAAATTTTGTATATTTTGTTAAACATTGACAGTTTTTGTCGATAACATATTGTAGTGTTTTACAGAATGTATTTAAGCGATAAATAAAATCATAAATATGTTAGGTATTTGCTTAGTTGGATGGTGTTAGAAGTTTAGTGGTCATATATTTTACTAGATATAGTTGTTTAAATTTTTATTATTACTTTAAAATAAATTATATAGAATTTTTATTTAACCCATTTGACGTTAAAGGGTTAAGATTTATATAATTTTAAGAAAAGTGTTTAGGTATCCTTCTTATTCTTCAAAATCTGCGAATTATTTTAGTTATAAAAAAAAATTATAGCCAATTGACTGTTTTTTAGAATCTATGATCTCAAATCACTAATTCAGATTAGTAGTGAGGAATCAGCTCAACTATTTTGATTTCGAAGTAAAGCTATATATACTTATACGTAACTTTACAAAGCAGCTGATTCCATCTAAATGAGAGAGTTGAAAAGAGACAAACACACTCAAAAAAAATTAACTAATATTTAGAAAAATTATCTTATTTGGAGGGAAAATTGCAATGAAAACGGCGCCAGACTTTTTTTGACCAAAATTTAATAAAATTTTCCTTGAAATTAAGAAACATATTTTACTTAAAATTTGGTCAAAATTTCTAAATTATAGAAAAATTTTACTACTGAAAACTAAATTTTTATTAGTAAAACTTTCTCTTAATTAGTTCATACATCATCTAAAATTTTACGGTTAGTTAGGAAATGCTTCCTTTGTTTTAAGAAAAATTTTTATTTATTTAAGTTCATTAGATAATTTTTTTCCTAAAAATTAGAACTTAACATAAAATAGGTCTTAACATAAATATAAGAAATAGCACTTTTTTAATTGAAAATTATTCTTAAATTTGATAAAAAAAAAAAATGTTCAATAAATATGAAAATGTTTTTGTGGTAATAAGGTAATATATTTTACTATATACTCGTATTTTAACATACTTTACACTCATTGTGTAAGCATTTTCCCACTTTCGAAGGACTTCTGCTTTGTGAGAACACTGCCCTTTACAAGCTTTTTGCTATACATTTTTGTCTTTAAATTAAATTTTATTATATTAAGCTGATGTATTTAAAATATAAATTAAATTTCATTAGTAGTTAATTATGGCTTCTGCTTGAGATAACTATAAAAAGGGAGGCCCTAAGTGACACACGGAATCTATTGGTAAGGAACACTGGTGGTCCTTTGTCTTCTTAAATTAACTAATTTAAGGAAATTGTTGCAACAAAAAAACAAAATATCTCAGTTACATTTCTTGTTATTATTGGAAAATGGAAAAATGTCATAAGTTTTTTTTATGATATAGGTACTCAAATCAAAAATACTACTCAAGATCTCAAAAATGCAATTTGTGTCATGATCCATGATATGTGGCTAGCTCCAGATCTATTTGGGGTCCCGATACAAAAACAAAATAAAGGAATAAAAAAAGAAAATTTTTTTCAAACTTTGGTTTTTGAGGACGGAGCCTGCTAAAAATTATAAACTTTTTAAAATATCTAGTGATTAAAGGCCACGATTTTCAAAAAAAAAAATAACAATGTAAAATAAATCGGTATTTGCTATTGTTGGCGTCACCCAGAGATTAAAAATATCAAATTATTTGTGTTATTGATAGCGCCGCTGACAAAATTATTTTGAGTAACTCGCTCGATTTTTTCAAAATAATTTTTAATATTTTGGGAAATCGACACATAGAATTTAAAATGGATCTAGATGTGCCGTGGGCAGGAAAATCTTCCATTTTTTTAATGTTTTTGTATATGGTTATTTTTATTTGGGCTTAATGGGGTTTTAAAAAAGATCTAGTCACCGCAGTTAAAAATTTTTTCGAATCACGCGATTTTTTTAAAAGTTCTTTTCATTTTTTTTGGGAAATCGTCCATGGGTTTTAAATGGATCTAGAGGTGCCGCAGGGAAAAATTTGTTTGAAGAAAAAAATGTATAATTTTTTCCAAATTAAATTTTTCTGGGAATCGCCACTTTAAAAAAAATTGTATATGGGCCCCATGCCGCCCATAGAAGATACAACAAACATTTTAATTTTGAAACCAGAGGGGGTCATATTATTTTTTCTTGAGCAACGCCCGATAATGTGCACTTCAGCCACAACCTATCGGATAAGTGGCAACCTTAAAAACATTTACAAGCAGCGGAATTTTCCGAACGAAATTAATATTTTTTTTTTATAAAATACTATTTTTTTTTTTATGAAATGATGAAAATTTATAAAACATTGGTTGTAAAATACTTCTTCATATATATGAAGAATTGATGACAAACGATTTATGAAACATTTTTTATCAAAATGATGTAACCTTTTTTCCCTGAGTGTAGGTCCAAAGATAAATCAATATAAATAGCATAATTTTAATGAAAAGTTTCAATGGACGAGCTCCCACAAAACTTCATTAAACATTATGCAAAAATTAATTTGCTATAGACAGTGTCGTGACCGTGGGGCCCAGCTTTAAATAAAAAATTTATATAAATTTAAAATAATAATTTTATTTAAAAGCTGTAACTTTTGTATTAAATACCAGCATTTTTAAAAAATTGAAAGAAAAAATTGATATTAAAATACATTTCATTGATGTTATGATGATTTTTCTTTGCGTGTGTATTTTAGAGAGAATTTAAAGGCAGAAATAAAATTCATACTAAACTGAGAGAATTATCTGCATGATTTAAATGAATTTTTACATTCCATTAATTCGCATGAATTTGTCCTTTGCAACTTTTCATTAAATTAATGCAGTTTTTCATAAAATTTTATAAACAATTTTATTTATTAAAAATTTCATACACTCTTATTTCATTAAAACCAATTTTATGAAAATTATGAAACTTGTTCACTTGCTTTGTGAAAAAAAACTATATTGGTTTACTGAAAAATTTCAATAAAACACATCCAAGAAAATTTCCTCTGTGTATAAAATGAGTCTGGCATCTCTGTAGTGATTTTTAATTACATGTTTTTAAGACTTAATTGAGCTTTCTACCTTTTTTATTCATCGTAATTGTGAAAAAGAATAAAAACCAATACATATTAAATAAATGCTCATAAATTTTGTATAAATTCTTAAAAATTATTGAAATCTTAATTTCCTTTGAGAAAAAAATAATTCATGAGAATTTTTTTACCATCTATCTTTTCTTTTAACTTTAATTTTCATACATTTCCTGTAGATTATCACTTATAGTACCCATCATATTGTATACTAACTGAAAACATACTTATTCAACTGGTGTAAAATGAAACTTTAGCTTAAGAGTAATCAGTTAATAAGCTTATTATTTTACTTAAAATGTAATGTGTTTAATCATGCAGAATGGCCTCATTTCTGCACTAACACAAAAACAAGCACAGGCGCATGTAATATAAGGAATCCATTTCATACCAAGTGCAAATGATGTATGTATGTATGTATGTGTATTGTGCAAACCATTCATACATACTGCATATTGTATATAGTACATCTGGAATGTTGTTGCAATAATTTGTTGATTCTTCTCAGTACTCAAAGCTATAGAATCTGCAAAAAAAATATCAGCATCATCATCATATGATATCACATAACACTGAACAGAGAACATATAACATGTTTAATACCTTCAAAAGACTGAATGAATAAAGTAGCATCTGGTTATACAGAAGATTATAGGATGAGTTTTACTTACAAGGAGAATCTGCGGAGTGGTTCCCTCTGATTTTGATGAGAACTGGGATATGTTATAGAGAAGGCCCATAATATTTTTATGGATGAAACATAAAATGGAAAATTTTTGTTTATGTCAGCATGTCTTTACGAATTTCAAATGTTTTTGTATCTCGCTTTAAAATACTCCTTAAAAGAAATAGGCTTATGCTTGTGTTGGACGCAGAAATATTTGGTAAACAGGTGAAAAGAGGATTTTAGGGAAAATAGCCTGAAGCTCTAAAAAATACGAATATCGACAAAAAAAAATCCCTGACACATGCTCTCTATAAACGAACGACGAATAAAATATATAAATTTGATAGCTGCACTCATGAACATCCCTATTTAGGTCCTCTAAAAATATATGCAAATATAAAAAAAAGAAAAATAAAACATGGTAGTGCATGTTTTTTACACCAATAGATAAATCATTCAAATAGGTTTCATTTGAAACCCAATTAGCTACACAGAAAAAAACTAAAATGGAGTTTCCATTAAAATATTTGTAAATATAATTAAAAATATACTTGAATTTGGACCAGCAAAAGAATTTGTTATATCAATTATTTTTTTTTAATTAATTAAAAATTTTCAATAATTTTTTTTATCATATCAATTAAATTTTTAATCAAAAATCTTCAACATTTTCAATCAAAGTTTTAATTATATAAATTAAAACTTAAATTAAAATTTAATCAAATTTTTAAGTTATTTCCAGCATCAAATCAATTAAAATTTATGATTGAAATTCCTGATTCAAATCAATTGAAATTTTAATCAAATTTTCAATATTTTTTTAAACAAATGTAAATGTTTGTGTGTGTGCAATTCATCAAACGCAAATACAAATTTTAACGATTTTTTAAATTTTAAAATAGACCTTTAAAAACATGATTCCTTGATATAATTTTTAAATCTGATTCAATTTTCAACGAATCAATTTGTAAAATTCTGTTCATTGTTTGTATTATTTTCTACTTTATTCCATTAATATTCAATTCAGAAAATCAGTGCGATTTTTGTTAATTCTTTTTATAGCATCAACCAAAAATCGAGTCAAAATTGTATCATTGATATGAAGTAATTATAATATATTCTTAACGTAGATTTATAAAAATAATAACATAAAATAAAATTAATTATCAAGCTCTGCATTAAAACTAATACATCATTAATTTGGCAGAAATAGCTTCGATTATCGATCTGAAAAATCTATCCAAATTTAATTTTTTTTATTAATAAATTTTCAAATCTGAAATAAACTTCCATTTTGATGCATACAAACACTACATAGACTATGTTGTTTTTGTAAATTTAAACAATGAGTTCGGTTCTGTTTCTTACAAATATTAAATTATGATGCTTTTATTAATAATATTAAAAATATTTTTAATAAAATTTTTTTTTTTTTTTGGTTTTTATTATTTTTTTTTTTTTGGTTTGTTTAGGTATCTGAGATGTAATTCTGCAATTTAAATAACTGTAATAGAAGTTCAGATATAAATAAATCAAAATAATATAACTTTTATATGTTGTCAATAGTGTTTATTGTCAACTAGAATATTTTATACACCAAGTTCATTATCAATAAAAAATTTAATTGATATGATTAAACTTTTAATTGATATGATTAAACTTTTAATTGATATGATTAAACTTTTAATTGAAAATAAACAAAAAAAAAATCAAAAAAATATTTAATTAAAATTTTTTTGCCAATAATTTTTTCTACATATAAATGCTTTGGAAGAAATATAAAAAATTTTACAAAAATTAGTTACATGCCATGTTTCCTATTAAACATGAGATTGAACCGCTAAAAAAATATGTGTTCATTACATAATATTGCCTTTATTACGACATATTGAAATTTCTTCTAAATCGGAGGGAACCACTGCGCAGACTTTCCCTGCTAGCTGGTAATATGAGCACAGGTGAACCTTAAAAACATGGTGCATTTAAAGGTTTTAAACGTTGCAAACAACACAACATTTGAAAATTTGTTGTGAAATTTATTTTTTCAAAAAGAAAAACTATATCTTTTTTTCTATGTGTTGAAGTCACGATGACAATTTTTATTTACCTTTACACAGAAAAAAAGGTGCTAACCTATTTCTAAATTCTATTTTAAAGTGATTCCTGAATATTTTGGCCGATTATATTAACCGTATTTTATTGTAAAAACCAAAGTTGGATTATTGTAAAATAGAGTTTATCTACCAAAACTTACATGAACATTTTAAAAACTCGTTATCAAGATATTGCAATAACATTAAAATTAAGTATCTTCACTTTAGATGAAATATTTTTGACAATTGTTTACTAATTGGATTTGCCGACACCGGTTCAGGGGCAACTTTTTATTTTCCTTGTTGTACCAATGCAATTTCCTATTGTGTGCAGATCACCGTTATAAATAACTATTTCGGTATTTTAACGGTTTTACAGAGGTGGTTTGCTAATAGCAGAAAATTGCATTGGTAAAACAAGGATATAAAAAAAGTTCTAAACATGAAGACAGTTTCCCTGCCCCTAACCCCGTGTCTTCACATACAATAAAATAATAGTAAAAAATTTTCGTCAAACTTAAGTCATTTATTTCAATTGAAGACACTTAACTTCAAGCTGATTGTAATATCACGATTTTATTGAAGAACTCTTTAAGTTTTTAATTTAATTTAACTGCAAAAAACAAATCAAATTAAAGTAAAAAAAATGGAGAAAAGTTTATTTTTTAATATTTGTAAAAAGAAAATAATTTGTGATAAAATTTGTCGTTAATTCGCAGAAAAAAAGTTTCATATTTTTGATAATTTTTTCCACTACATAGCAATTGATATCATTTTCACATTTCTCTATAATCGATTTGGCAATTAATTGCTATCATGTTGTTACATGTGAAGAAAGACACCAGATATCTGTTTTTTTATTTCGTTAAAATTTTCATATTTCATATAAAATTAAAAAAATTCTGTTTGTAATATTGAACATCTTTCATAGAACATTTTTGTAAATACAAAAAAATATATTTTTTTAAAAGCCACCAACAATTGAGTTTGTAAATACAAAACACTTTTTGTTATTTTTGTTTTTTAACTTCAATTTTTATTTTCAAAGAATTTTTATATGAAAAATAACAATTTACAAACAATTTAAACAAAAAATTTTATAAACATTTTTAATTACTTAAAATTTTATAATATTTTTTTCTGTGTATATTTTTGTCTAAATCGAACACTTACTCGTGAAAGAAAAAATAAAATTTTTTTTTAAATTCTAACAGGGATTAAATTTATCTATTTCATAAAAGAATTTATGAAATAGATAAATCCGTTTTAAATTTAGTTTAATTTAATTGCAGTAATTTAAATTTTGAAAAATTTAAATTTAATTTTTTTTCATATAATTATATTAGCGAGAAATATCGAGTAAGTAATCGTACTGAGCCCCAATATACATATTTTCGTCATTTTCAAGTTTTCGATTTAAAATTTGTATGGAATTTGAAAGTTGAAAACTTGAAAAAAACGAAAATACGTATTTTGGTGATCAGTGTGTATGGAATTCAAGCCTTAGATATAGATTAAAACATAATTTTAATACAAGTTAAGAAACCGAATTTGGAATTTTTTAAAGGTTTTAAAGGTTTCGGCATAGTAGAGACAATAACCGTTATTTTAAAACTGAAATGCAATCCAACCTAAGTGAAACAATTGTATTTCAGTTGAAAACTAACAAAAACAATTTTATGTGTATAACGTGATAAGCGAGGTATATCTGTAGTTTTAGTATGTATGTGTGTTAGAAATGAAATGATGCTGTTTTGTTGGTTGAATATTTATGTTCTATTATTTCAAAAATGAAAGGAGATTGCAAGCAAATGTAAAGAAGTCATATTAAAAATGTATGCATATTGACATGAAATATATACTACTTATTTTAGAGACACACTGAACAAAATAAAAATTTTTTAAAACTTCATTGTTATCAAAATCAATTTAACTAGTACCTTCATAACTAAATACTTCTCAGTTCGGTTCGAGATCATTTAAATGTTTCTTTTTGAAATGAAGAGAAAAAATATTTTTTATAATAATGGAGAATACGCAGAAAAAGAGACACCAACCGAATGGAATTCATTGTCGGGTTAGCTACGACCTTTATCAACATTCTTCGCGTCTTATAGTGTATTTTATTATAAATACCTGTTATTTAACTCTCAAATTTACAGGGAAAGGTCAACGAAAGCTATTTCCTCGCTAATATATTAAGTTCAGATGAAATTTGCTTACGAACTCTAGCTAGCTATGTGTTTAGTAATTCCCATTATTAACATATCGCACCCAAAATACAAAAATATTCACAACTCAAAATTCTAAAATTTTCACGACAGTCACTTTTTAGTTAAAGAAGATATTAGTAAGACCGAAAGTTTTAAAGTAGTAAGAGATGTGTACTGTGAATTAATTTATGGAAAAAAGTAAATTTTTGAGAATTTTGAGTTGTGACTCTGGTGTTTACGGTGCGATATGTCAAATAAACTGTCAACTGATATTGAAGAAATATTTGCCAACATAAGTTAAAACATCCAATCGAGTTGTTTACATACGTTTTCATTCTCACCCTTTCTTCTCAGTCACAGGGCAACCAAAAATTTTGCATTATCGTATTTTTAATGTGCTTTATATTGAAAAATGGATATGATATTTATCCGTTTCTGAACAATTTGCGAATTCTGCACCCTGTTTCTGTAGCTGATGCGAGAAGTTTTCGCATTGAGGAATTCATGGTCATCCTACTTTGTACAGGGTGACTTAATAGATGATAAAGTTGTTTGCATTTTTACTGGAATTTTTTTAGAGCTTTTGACTTCTAAAGCTGTGTGCACATTTATTTATGTAAAATTTCTTATGATATAGAGAAATAACATTAATAAAGCGCGTTATTATCTTCTTTAGATTAATAAATATTTAATTGTGACTCACCCTATAGAAAGCAGAACAAGGTTGCATTTAACATGTATTTTGCGAAAACTTTATCGATGTGAGAAATACAGAAACAAGGTCCTGGTATCGATTTGTTGGAGATTTTTACATATCTTGATATTAAGAGCATATTTTTGAAAAAAAGCCTTATTTTTGCGCATGTTTATTTTTTCAGAATGAGCGCTTATTTCATAGCATATGTATATCGGGTTTTCTTTTAACAAACTAATTTTCAAATAAAAAAAAAATTTCAAAATTATAAAAAAATGTTTCAATTTATTAGACACTTCGCAACTGAATCAGTTCCAAAAATAGGACATACACTTAAGCCCGAAAGTCGGCTTGTTTTGCGCTCTTATGTAGGTTCGAAATTCACTGAGGATCGTAACATTCCTTTACGGAGTGTGAGCAATTAATGGATTTTTGCCATAAACACTGCCTTTTTCCATTTTCTCCTCAATCCTCAAATCAAATCACGCGGTAGTCTATTATCAATGGCTGCCAAACACAAACTTACTAACGCAACATGTTCAAATTTTTTCAGAAGCCAACTGACAGGAGCTATGTTGTCCTTGCAGTTGAAACGAGGAAAATTTAAAAAGTCAGGGACTTATTGACCCGCCCTCGTATGTAGCCAAAAAACTACCTAATATCTGTCAACCGCTTTTTAACGGTCTTGGGAGTTAGAGGGTTAACTTTTGTGAAAAAAAATATTATAATTATATTGAAAAATATGTTTTAAATCACGTATTTTTATTGAAAATTGTGTTTTAACAGGTCAATTGAAAAGTCCCCAACCTACCATACTAAAACACATTTTTTTTTTTTGCAAAATTCGTTTTTTTTTATTCAACATACTTCCCTCCATTATAGCGACCCTCCAACTTTTCGATACCATTTTTGTAGTACGATTTGTCCTTTGCTTCAAAATAGGCCTCAGTTTCGGCGATCCCCTCTTCATTCGAGGAAAATTTCTTTCCAGCGAGCATTCTTTTGAGATCTGAGAACAGGAAATAGTCGCTGGGGGCCAGATCTGGAGAATACGGTGGATGCGGAAGCAATTCGAAGCCCAATTCATGGATTTTCGCCTTGTTTTTGGTCAAAAGTGAGCTCGCGCGGCACCCACTTTGCACAGAGCTTTCTCATACCCAAATATTCGTGAATGATATGATGTACACGTTCAGTTTTTATCTTTAAGGGTACCAGCTATTTCATTCAATTTCCATTTACGGTCATTCGAAATCATTTTGTGGATTTTTTTGATGTTTTCGTCCGTAACAACCTCTTTTAGGTGTCCACTGCGTTCGCCGTCTTCGGTGCTCATTTCACCACGTCTTAACTTAGCATACCAATCATTGATGGTTGAATTTCCTGGGGCAGTGTCCGGAAACTCGTCATCAAGACAAGTTTTTGCTTCAACTGAATTTTTTCCCTTCAAAAAGCAATATTTCATCAACATGCGAAATTTTTTTTCATAATCCGACAGCTGTCAAATTTATACACGTGTCTTTTAAAGGTTAGGGCTAACTAAAAACCATATCTCATATTAAAAATTTGATTATACACATGATTTTACATTTTTTTTTAATTAGAAGTTTGTCTATTTGTACAACAAATAAAAAGAGATTTTAATATTTAACTTGAAAAAGAACTATTTGAAAAAAATATAAGTTGAAAGTACAAAATTGTATAACATGACCTAGACAATACTAGTTTTTGCGAAGTGTCGTCAATTTAATGTCTTAATTTTATGTAGCATAATATCATCATATTATTATTCTGAACTTTTACTTTCAGTGCGTAAATTCTTTTAAAAAAAAAGTTGAAAATTAGTTTTTTTTTCTATTTGGGTTCTAATGAGATTTTTTTCCAGACGTCAGCCTAAGTAAAAATAAATAATTTTCTCTGCAAGCTCGTTAAGCCAGTGTGTGATATAACTAATAATTTTGTATACGTATAAATATAATATTTTTGGCGTTTAAATTGTATAAACGTCATAGTGCTTGTTAGGAAGAAAAACACTTAACCACTTGTTTGATAATTAGGAAGACAAGAGCGTAGGGAAAAATATTTGTTGTTTTTAGGTTTTTTATATGTTTGATTTCTGCCTATATTTATGGTATATATGTATGTATCAGCCTAGCTAATAAAAATAACTAATTTTCTTTATACATAATTATTAGAAGGTTGATAGCAAAAAATTTCTCATTTTATTTAAAAATTTAAAATTTTCAAGTGAAAACGGCAACTTGTAGATAAATTCAATTTGGCTGAAATACATTTTTTCTCTATCTACAATTTTTTTACCCCTGCCAAATACGAAATTCTTTTAATATTTTAGATGTAGCCACCCTAATGTTAATACGTATTTGTTTGTAATCAAATGTGTCTGTCTCTTGGTGTTTGTAACAATTTGAGGAGTGAGTAAGTGCTTGGAACATGCATCACATTATTGTGAAGTATAATTATGAAATTTTAACTAGAATCTTTTGTATTTTTAATACAACAGCGTTGTTTTGTTGATTTTACAATCCCCATCATCATTATCATCATTATCAGGAGTATTAAACAAAGCTTTGTTTAATAACTAACATTCATGGTATTAAAATCATAAGTTTTATATTGTTTAAATTGAAATGGATGTGATTGAAAAGAATAATTACAAATGAAGCGACAGGAGAAAAAATACAACAACAAAAAATATTATTGTCGATTAACAGAAGTTGCCAAAAATAAAAAAATATGTATCTAACATGGTAGGCAAACACCGAATCTGAAATACCCTTAACGTTTCAAAACTTTTTCAAAGTATTCATAATTTAAAATATTAATAACCTTAAAATATCCTAAAGAAATAAACTAAAATATCGTTAACCAAATAATATCCTAACCAAATAAAATATCGATAGTCTCCCTGAGGGAAAAGGACCTATCTCAGGACACGTCACATGACCGGCTCATTGTGATAGGGACCGGTCACGGGACTGATCACTTTAACATGGGCTTGTCCTAGGAGGGCGGCAATTGCCCTCTGTGACATGTCACAGAACTGGACATGTCGTGACTTTTAAACCGGTCATGTGATAGGTACTTTAGGAACCGGTGCTCTTTTCACCTATCTCATGATATGTTTTTTCGGAACCGGTTGAGTTTTCACCTATCCCGGGACAGGTCTCAATTCCCAACTGACCCCTTTTTTCCCCGCAAGGCTTAAATACCATAACCAATTAATTTTGAAATACCGTTGCCCATTGTCACTAATAGTCGCAAACCCTAGTATTTAAAGAACTGTAGTGGAATTTAGTTACTTTATTAATGAATTTATCGATTTCGTTAACTAATATTAATTGTCGGTTAAGTTTCCGAAAAACCTATTTTGTATTTTTACCTATAAAAGTTGTTTTTTTTTTTTTTTTTTATTTTGATTTGCTTAGAAATTATATGAAGTAAAGACAACAATCGTTAATTAAGTTAACAATTTTTTTGAACTACAAGTTAGTGAATAACTTTTAACGACATAAATTTATATCGAAAATTGATAAATTTAACTACCGAATTTTGTCGCTTAAAAGTCATGGAATCCTACAATTGCAGTGATTTTTTTTAAACAAAGTATGATTTATGAAAGTAATAGGTTTCTTTCCGTGTTATTGTTATACAAAATTTTAAACATTTTTAAATCACAAAAAATTGATTTGCCTGCCAGCAAGCAATATTCTTGCAAAATTTATGTTTCTTAAACTAAAAATGAGTTGTAACATATGTTCTTTCAACTGATATTCTAGTTTTCTGTGATACAGCTTGTGATAGCTCTGATTTTAGCCAGACGCTCTAATTGTAATTTTAATGAATGTTTGTTTGGAGCGTGTTGTACAGTCCCCTGTGATATGATGATGGTGTATGATTTGTTCTTTATTAAGTATGTATGATGTATTCCACCTTCTCTTTATGTCAGTAGTTGTTTCGATATAGTATTCTGCAATTGTGGCTTTTGTTACCTACAAGGAAGGAATCCCAAGAAGAAAATCTTAGATTTTATGAAAATTTTACTATATACATGAGAGTGATAAACAAGTCGAAGTAATAAATTCGGCTGTGCCGAATACCTCCATAGGGGAAAAAATGGAAATGGGAAAAATGCCCTACGAATTTTTACTTTTTTATACCTTCCACAATATATATATAGGTTTAAGACCCATGAAATTTTAAGTCGATCTAGCGATGTCCGTCTGTCTGTTGAAAAGGAGATCACGGCACGCAAGCGGGGGTGCACATTTTTACCTAGATTGATGTACATCCTTCCGAACAGTTTGTAAATGTAAAGTTATCTCTAAATTTTTCATAGAAATTGGTGTGTTTAAGTACAATTTCATAGTAGCGACTGGCAAGTAAAATATTTTCACTTGTTTTTTCAACAATTACTTAGAATTGAATAATATTTTATAATCACCTCAAATATTTTCACCACAAAAAATTTTTTCACCTCAAAATTTTTTTACAACTGCAAAATTTGTTTTCGCATTCAAAAAAGTTTTTCACCTGAAAAAATTTTTTCACCTCCATAATTGAAGCGAAGCGGCGAATTACGTTTTAAGCGATAATTTTTACAAAACCTGGTTTTTCCAGATTACAGTTAGAATAACTCTCTTTTATGACTTAAAAATGAAATTAGGAAAAATTATGCAGGATTTCGTTATCAAAATGCAATCTAAAGAAGTCAGACAGTGGGAAACACCAAAAGTTCTAAAAATTTTTTTTTGATTTCTCAACAATTTCAATTTTTGATTTCTCAACAATTTCAATTTTGTCGCTTACAACGTTATTCGCGGCTCTGCTCCAATTCTTCTTTCAAATTTTTTTACATTATTTGTATCAAAATATTTGTAATTAAAAATAATGTGGTCAAGATGGGAATTGAACCAGGGAAATCTGGTTGCCAGCCAAAAACTCTACCCACTGAGCTATCGACGCATATAATATTTGATTGCTTTAAACTTAAATGAATTGTTGCGCTTTCAAATATTTCAATTATTGCTTTTCATTTATAAATCATATATTACGTAATCAATAATGAGTAATTTATTACTTTATGCTTGCAAATAATGAAAAAGGTAACGAGCTATCATTACAAGGTAATGCATAAGAATATCGCACCCATTACCAAAGTTTTGCTGGGTCAGTTACTGTAAAAATATTTTGAGTTTAGGAAAAAAAACGACTGAATATTTTTGGGCCACCTTGAGATAACTCTTTAGCCTAAATTGCTTTAAAGTAAATATAAAAATTCTTAAAAAAAAACTTGTTTGCCTCTTCATTTCCCCCGGTCCTTTTACCCCCTAAATATGAGATTGGTCTGAAAATCTCTCACATATCTGAATATCCTTAAAATCGGATTTCACACTAGGGAAAGATCCTTGTTTACCAAAAGAATTATTTGCATGAAATTAAATTCAAAGCATTCAATCAATTAAGTTTTGCTGGAACTCGTGAATTAAAACTTTTTATTCAATTTAATGCAGTTTTTCATAAATTTTTATGAACGATTTTATTTGAATTATTTAAAATTTCATACACACAATGAAAAGGTGTTATTAAAACCAATTCCATAAAATTTATAAATGTTTTTCATAAAACTTACGAAATTTTGTCCTCTACTTTGCGATGAAAATTTCACAATTTTATTCAAACTCGTCGAAAACAAAATTCTCTCTGGTTAAATGGAAAGTATTTAAATTTCACAAAAATTACACATTTTCATTTGGAAGACTTTCCCTTGCTAGTTAAAATGTTACAAATATAGAATATAGAACAAAGATAATTGTAGGTAAGAAATCAATGTTAGCATTTCTATCTACATCAATTCATACTTATAAATCTAAATTGCATGCATACATGCAATTTGTAAATTATTCTATTTCCACTAGCAATATTGTTTTTTTTTTTGTGTTGCCTTAAACAATTACTAGTTTAACTCAATTAAAGCAATAAAATAAACCAACAAACTTGCAAAGAGAAATCTCAAAAATTTAATAAATTATACAAAAAAAAAAAGAGTTCAAATTGATTTTTAAATATTTTCTTTAACCATAAATTTGTCATGCAATTTAAAGCATTTGAAAAATAAGCATTAAAAGCATTACTAATGATGTTTGCCATGAACAACAAAATAAAATATTATTGAAAAAAAAACCCTTGAACAATACACACTTCCTTTAATACTTGAAAATTTAAATAAAATCATACACAACCACAAAACGTGCGCATTAAATTAATTTTTACGCGCCGCCTAGATTTGTATTTTGTCCCATCGTTCACTCATCCATTTCTTTGCGTTCGTAAGTGTCTAAGCTTAAAAACCTTTAGAACTCCTTTCTTTAATATTCAACTTCTTCTCAGCTTAGACTGTAATTGAACCTACCAGTCCCAGACACATGTTGTGGCTTTTAAATAAAAATCACACCATCTGCCATCATCACAGAGTTCTGTCATATAAATGTCAACCCATAAAAATGAAATTTATGTCACAAAACAAAAAAAAAAAAAGAAAACCACTCTTACTAAAAAAAGCATATAATATGCTTTAAAGGTTATTTAAAAAAAATATATATGTTTAAAAATTGAAGTGTTGGGGGTAGAACTTCTAAAACCACAATACATTTGTATGTATAATAAACATTTTTGTGCAAAATTCTTTTGAAATACTCTAAAGTACTTTAAAAAAAATGCTTTACTTATTTTGGAGCAACTTAAAAAACCACAATATTTGATGGAAAATTCATTTCATAAAAAAAAAAAAAATATTGTAGAAAAATTACGAGTATTAACCCATAAAATATCTTTTTAAAGATGTATGCATTTTAAACAGAATTTGTTTTTAAATAATTAGTCAATTGAATCAATTAATATTATAATTGATTTTTATATATTTTTGTTTAAAATTAGCTTAAGATCTTTTTTTATAAAAACTTTATTATAACAATTTATTTATTCTTATATTTCGTCACCAAATTGGGTGACTTTTTCAGGGGGAAAAAGAGGACACCCAATGTGGCGACGAAATATTGGGAAGAAGATCAAAGAAATCTAAATAAAATTACTCTTTAATATTTAACTAAATATATTTTATATATTAAAAAATACTTTTACTAGTATGCCTACATATATACAAAGGAATAACGTTACTGACTGACTCATTCAGTATCGCCCAGCCCAAACAGCTGGAGCTAGGAAGCTGAAATTTGGAATGTAGGTTCTTCCTCTGGTGTAGATATCCTAAGCGAGGCTAAAACAATACTTTTAGACATTCCTACTGGGAGGTGCAAAGAGGGAAAGTCTCCCCCTTGACGGCCTTCCCAAAGGCCACTGGATAGAAACCTGAGTTTCAAAATATGTGATACATGAAGTATGGGCTAGCTGACTGATAAGGTATATTTTCAAATTTTTGCCAGGAACGTGGTTAAATTCTCGCCGATAACGGCCTACCAAAACCGCTAGAGCTAGGAAGTTAAAATTTGGTGCATAGGGTCCCCTCCGGCGTAAACATCAACCCAGAGGGGATTTTTGAAAATCCTACTCAGCAAAACTTTGGTAATGGGTGTGATATTCTGATGCGTTACCTTGTAATGATAGCTCGTTACCTTTTTCATTATTGGCAAGCATAAAGTAATAAGTTACTGATTATTGATTACGTAACATATGATTTATGAATTTAAAGTTATAATTAAATAATTTTTGAAAATCTATTTTTACATACATTACTTTGTTTTTTTTTTTTGTAATCAAGAGGGTAATGTATGTTTGTTTTAATAACACTAGCGAAAAAACGAAGCGCAACAATTGATTTAAGTTTAAAGCAATCAAATGCTATATGCGTCGATAGCTCAGTGGGTAGAATTCTTGGCTGGCAACCAGAATTCCCTGGTTCGATTCCCATCATGACCACATTATTTTTAATAACATTTTAAATATTTGTAATAAATTTTTTTAATAAAAATTCCTCTTTTTTAAAAATCTATTTTTAGACACATTACTTTTTCCATTCTCGTAACCATATAAGTAACCCCTTACATTTTCACCTCTAAAGTAATGGGTATATACATTACTTTGAGGCTCATCGCCTGTAAAATTTATCAGTGAAGTAAGGTGTAAAGTAATTCATGAGCCCCTATGGCTACACATTACTTTACACATTATTTGGTAATGTGTGGTTTTTCTGGGTAACTCATTGATAAGGTATATTTTAGAATTTTCGTACATTTAGTCTCTACCTTAATAGCTTGTCCTAACCACTGAAGTTAGGAAGTTAGGTATGGGGTATTGGGTAGACATCAGTTAAGATGTGATTTTTGAAAATCCTATGGGGAGGAGCAAAAAAGGGGGAAATACTCGCTCTTGACTTCCTGCTTAAACGGTGGAATCTGTGAAGTAGACATTTTGCATGCATGTTCGTCTTCCTGCGTAGAACATCTGCTCAGACGGGACTTTTGAAAATTTCTACGTAGAGTTTCAAGAAGAGGAAAGTCTTCCCATTGACGGACTGCTCAAACCCCTTGGGCTAAAAACCTGAAATTAAAAAAACCGGTTTCTAAATTTAGCCCATATATTTGAATTTTTTTTCGTGGGCAATTGCGCCATCTTGTCCCAATTCATCAGTTTTCGACAATAAAAACTCTTGTATAATGGTTCTGTATCGCTCACTAGTCACAGTAACTGTCCTTAAAAAAAAAAATAAAGCCCGTTGACACCACCAGCGTAAATGGCACGCCATGCAATGATTTTGAGTGAATGTAATGGCTCTTCGTGAATGATACGTGTATTCTCAGTGGTTTAGAAGCGCAAATTTCGATTGTTTACGTAGCCGTTCAGATCATAGTGCACCACGTCGCTCATGATAAATTTGAACAGAAAATTGTCTATTGCAAAATAGTCAATCGCTTCTCGATTTGCATTCTGTACCTGTTTACTTCACAAATATTAAAACAAAACTAACAGTTAACGTCATTTGCAAAACTTAGAGTAACTTCCGAGAGGTTCATTTTGGTTCACCTTGTACAACTAAATATTCAGAAACTACATTCGAATATGGGGTTTCTTTTTTTTTTTTTTTTTTTGTTTAAAGAGAGAGAAGCAACACTTAGGAAATTCTTTCTTTGGAAAAGGGATAAAAAGAGATGAAAGCCGTTGAAAAAGGCTTACACATGGCAACACTGTTCTTGCGCGAAATAATAAATCTTAGAACAGTTGTTACTATCCATCTTATGAAGAGTTGGCGAAATTATTGAGGCTTTCTATTTCATAGCCCTGTTATGTTACTATACTATGGAAACATCGAAAGAGGACGTTGCAATATATATATGAGGGATAGAAAACTCATACATATTATTTTTACAAAAATTATGTTGCCGTCGCTGGGGATCGAACCGGCAACGTTTTGTGTAACAATCCAACGCGCTAACCATTACAAATCATTGGTTGCAGCAAATAATATATATATATATTTTTTTTTTTTGCAATGCAGTTTGTACTTTATATTTCTGAGGGCAAAAATTAAATTGGCTTGTCAAATCTATTTTTGTCAGAAAGTACAAAATTTGCATGTTAAAAATGCAATGGTGAACTAAAGTTACTTCATAAAAATTTTTTAAAAGCATTTCTTATAGTAATTTATTTAGTAAAAATACACTAATACCGAAATCTTCAATCGCTGATAGGAACTAAAAATATCTGTTGCTTATTTTTCCCTCATTCAGCTCATTAACACCCATCAATGGAGTGTTATTATTTCAATTAATAACCAAAAAAAGCTATTAATCGGGACACCCTAACGATTTTTATTTAGATTTTTACATCTGATGGTAATAATTTAAACCAAATCGTTTGTTTAAAATTTTGTTGGTATTATGGGGGGATTTTTAGAAAACTGCAAAAAAATGAATAACAATTTTAAAGAATATTACAAAAACTGTTATACTCGAGTGTCTTGAGTTATTTTAAAATTTCGGCCATTTTAACATTTAAAACTTTTATTTAACTGCAGCTATTTTCTTTAAATTATATTCTAATCCTGATAAATGATGAGTCATTTATTTGCAAAAATAAAATTTTCACATATTTTTAAACTACTAAATACCATAACTTGCATTTATCATCACCTGTATATGAAGAAGAAATAACAATTTATGAAAATTTCCAATATCTATTCCAAAAAAAAAACAACACACATTTACTGATGCACTGCACTACATACGTTTTTACCTTAGCCTCCTACTTCGAATTATAGAAGTTTATATAAACAATTGTTAAGAAATAAACATTTACGTGTTTTGCTGAACATTCAACCTATTTAAAAAAACTCGGCAAATAAATAAAGACGATGTTGATGAAGGACTAGAAGGTACATACAAAAATAACACAATACTTTGTATATACAAAATATCTACCCATAGGACAAAGAATCAAAAAAATGTTGTTTGTCTGTTGTAAAATCGTTTAAAAATTTAAATCCTTGGATTAAGCAATTTTAGCCGCCGTATGTGGTTACTTTCTTGCAACATAAATACACACATACAGACGTATTCACATTTTTACAATACTCGATGATGCCACAAACAGTTCAACACGCAAAATGTGTAAATGCTGCAGTGCTGTTGATTTCAAAAGAATAAAAATTACAATGAATGTTGTAGATACATATATTCTTTTTTTTTTTTGAAAAACAAAAAAAAACTACTATAAAAACAGGCTTTAGTTCAGATCGTCCTTCTAGTTTTGCCGCCAGTTGACACACAGTATATACTACCCAGAGTTGTGTATTAATTTCCCGCATTTTTTTTTCCTTTTTTTTTTTTTTGCAAACAATCATTCTCATCATTGTCGTCATTTTACCCACAAAAACAAGCATAGTTTTTGGTTGCAAAAATGTCTCCCCTTTATCTTTTCTTTACCATAGTATCGACTTTTAAAATTTGCAATTTGTTTAAAAGTTAAAACCTGTTTTAAACATATTTTGAAATTCACTAAGCAAAAGGTGACACTGCAATATTGATACCTGTTGTCCTTTACCTGTACGAAAAAAAAAAAAAACATAAATTTGTGCAAAAAAAAGAAAAAAATGCCGCTAACTATTTTCTTATTACACAAACAATTTATCTTATCAATGATTTTGTAAAAAAATTTTTGGTTTGTATATTTATGTAAATAATTTCACAAGAATTTTACCAAATGCAGAATTTTCTATAAGATCTTAATGATAAATAGGGCTAGGAAGTTATAGTAGATATATTTTTTATTGTCCTAAAACCATCTATAAATAAATACTATGAGCGTCAATAGAAACTGTATAACTTTTGTTTAAATTAAAAACTCATTTGGTTTTTAACTGATTACTTGTAAATTTAGTTTCAAATAATTGTGTCAAGTAATGTCCGACAAATCACCGCCATCGGTGTTAATGTTAATGTGATGTCACATTGTCAATTTTGGTTCTTTAACTCTTCCAAGGTAAACCAGCGACTTAAAATTTCCCCAGAGGAAGAAGTCCGGGACAGTCAAATCGGGAGATATGACTTGCCAAGCCAAATCTCCGAAACGCAAAATTACACGCCCTGGGAAGGCATCCTTCAAAATATGTATGAAAATACATATTGTCCTCCAAATCCAGATTGTCAACTTCCGATAAGAAAAATTCAGTCAGCAAAGCCCCATAGCGGTGGCCGTTCACCATAATAGCGTTACCGTCTGCTAAGGTCTGTCATAAGGTCCAGTCACCTTTTATGACATAACGGCACACCAGTCACCGTGTGGTAAAGAGGGGGTAATGGTGTTTCATGAATTATCCGTGGATTTTTTGTCCCCCTGAATCGAGAATTTTGCTTATTGACTTGGCCACTGAAATAAAAATGATAATCGTCGGTCATGAGCACCCAGCAAAAAAAAGCAAAAGAGAAAAAAGATGCAGTGATTTTGATTCCGCTGTTGTAAAAAATTTTGATCGTAACCAATGATTTTTACATAGGGTTGTCATAGGGTGGATGTTTTCTTATATGATCCCTATTTATTGCAGCTTCTTATGGTTTAAGGAAAAATGAGATCTTTTGATATTCCCAAATAAATTTTGAATTTTTTATTTAAATTTTAACGCACAGTTTTGTAGGATCAATATAAAATTTTCAAACTGACAAATTTAGTTAAGCATACCAAAAAATGTCTTCATCTTATAAAAGTCATTTGGCATTTTTTTCTTAAGTAAGACTGTTTACAGAACTTTCATTAATTCACATTCAGTAATCGAGCCTTATTTTTTAAATTACTTTTTTCTAAATTTAAAGTTAAAAACTGATGCAAATCACTTTCACCTGATAACTTGTTTAAATAACCAAAGTTTAGTACTTAACTATAGTTATAAATATTAAATTTATATGAAAACATCTATTGTTAACGTTTAACTTTAATTTTTTTTTTAAATAAGATACCCGTCACTTCATTAAAAATCACATTTTTGGAAGTTGTGCAAAAGAACTGCTTTACAATGGGAAAATCAGAACTAAACGATACTTTGGAATCAATGAAAAATTGATTCCATCAATTCCATTTATTTTTGCTGAGCAATTTTGATGGAAAATCATCTACTGGGTCGTTGTTAAGTTTCTGGTTACTTTGGGAGATATTTGTTGCTATTCTTCCATTTACTTATGAGAGTCATTGCTGGCAATTGTTCTTGTTCTTATTTGCCTGTCCAGATGTTGCCACAAAGGATCAATAGTGTTGTGATTGGGTTAACTGTTTAGGAGTACGTTAAAGTAGCAATTCCTTAACTACACTCAGAAAAAAAAGTTAGTAGAAAATTTTGTAAACGGTTTTCAATCCCACTTTACTATTTTTGTACTGATTTTTAGTAAAAAAAAATATTATTTAGCAAATCTTTTTGCTATTTACATTTTACAAATTACAGAATTTTTACAGAATACAGAATACAAACTTTCGCTGCTAATTTTAGAAATCATTTTACAAATTTTTGAAACCCGATTTGCTAATATTAGCAAAAAAACAAGTAAAAAAGGGCTAAATTCGGCTATGCCGAATCTTTGAATACCCTCCACCATAGGGGCTGAAGATGATATACGTATGTACTAAATTTTGCATTAACTGTAATATGAATATGTTTTGTCAATTTATGTAACGAACTTTTGTTATTTAGTTTAGTAATGTTATTTATTTAGTTTTAGCAATGTTATTTACAGAGGTCTGCTCTGTTAGCGACTTTAACATTGTTGATTTTTACGTTAACATAGTTATCAGAGTAACACACATATAGCTCTAAGAATGTTATTATTCTCTATGTAAGACAATAAATGTAATCGAACAATAAGAAGACTTAATAACATTTTTACTTACTTAACAGAAAAAAAATAGATACAGAAAAATTGTACAAATTTGTATGGAAAATTTAGAGGTACCTTCACATTTTCACTCATAACTTTTGAACCGCTTAACCGATTTTGCTCATTTTAAATACCAAACTGCTCGGGAGGATGTTCAATAATCTGGGTAAAAATAGGCACCCCCGCTTGCGTCTTCGCGTCGTGATCGTCATTTCAACAGACAGAGAGACAGACAGACAGACGGACAGACAGACAGACGGACATCGCTAAATCGACTTAAAATTGCATAAGGATCACGAATATATATACTTTATGGGGTCTTAAACCTATATTTTGACATATTACAAACGGAATGACAAACTGATATATACCCTCACCATATATGGTGGAGGGTATAAAAAATACTAATTTTAAAAAAGTCGATATTGAAGGAAATATTATTTCTTATAATTTAAACTTATACATACAAACTTAAATTGCCCTAAACTGTTACATAGGATTAAAAAAGGGATCGGAAGTGAAGATACCGACTCATGTCTAAAAAGAGGACATCCACTTAAAATAACACTTAAATGTAACCTTAAAAGTAAAAAAAAAAATTGACTAAAATATTTTTCAAAACAGAAATTACCAAATTAAAACAAAATGATATTTTCGTTTATGTTTTAACAATTTTTAAAATTTTTAAGCCTTTGATTTTTTTTAATTTTGTATAAAACATCTTTTAAAAAATATAATCAAAATTTTTGATGCTCGGAAAAAAAAATAAATCTAAAACTTTGTACTAATATTAATAGTATTTAGTAATTTTTTTGCTGATTTTAGCAAACAAATTTTAAATTCCACTTTACAAAAAGTCTACTAAAATTTAGTAGCGGCTACTAATTTTTCTACTAATTTCATTGTACTACACGTCAGCAGACATGTGTTGCTAAGATTAGCAAATAATACCGCTGTGCTCAAATTAGCAGAATTTCCCGTAATAACAGCAAAATTTTCAGTTGCCATTACAGACTTTTTTTGGTGAGTGTATGTTTGCGGTGTGCTTGAGATTCTTGTCTTGTTGAAAGACCCAAGTTTGATTTTAGGCCCATTTTTGTACACTGGTTGGCACATTGTCTTTTAAAATGTTGAGATTACCTGTTTTATTCGTAGTGCTCTCTATGGAAGCCACATTATCCGCATACACCCTCATACCACGACATTTCTGTGGTCAAATTCTATTTTTTTTTTTTTTAAATTTCAAATTTTCTCTCATCGCTAAAGACCACATTGTTCCAGAATGTCTTGGGTTTACTATTTTTTTTTCTAATCTTAGAACAATTTTTGCTCGCCATCTAATGAAAAGTTGACAAACTTGTTGGGAAACTTGGGAGATATTTAAGGCATACCCTATCCTTGGCATTCCGTGGTAAAGTGCTATGGGAACACTGAAGAATGGCGTCGCTATATGTACGAGGGATAAAAAAAACTCTTGCATATATTTAAATTGATGTTTCCGTTGCTCGGAATCGTACCGGCAACCTTCTGCGTAACAATCAAATGCAAAATCCTGACGTTGCAGTTGCTTGATTTTCGTCATAAACAGTAGAATATGATAATAAAACAATTCACTTAAAATTACGGTGATTTTTTACCGTTAAAACTATTTATTATAGTTAATATACACGTTGTACAGTTTCTTTTGATGCTAACATTATGAAGAGTGTTTTTTATGATTTTTTATAGTAATATTGAGGTCTTTTAATATAAATTAAGAGAGCAGAAAATATATAATTTAAAAAATATTAAATGTTAAATAAAGTATTAATGCAAAAGAGTGAAATAAAACTGTAAAGTTAATGAACCAACATGTACACTTTATTTTGAGACTCACAGTAAAAAAATTGTTTATAAAAAAAAAAACATAAATTTGTTGATAAATACTTTACAAATATTTAGCTGCAAATTATTATTTCTGTATATTTTGCTAAATACAAATAACGCTTTTTGCGGATCCATGGATAAGAATATCAATTGAGTTCTTATCTGAAAATGATATGTATAGTCAAATGCGGAATTGCAACGCTTTTCAACAGTGAAACACACTGCCACAGCATCAGCTAAAGTTATCTGCAATAACAATGATAAAAAAGGTTTTGTTGGCGCCGTTGTTATTACTATTTGTCTTACGCTGGCACCACCCTATTAATATATGCTGCTGTTGTGTCGGATCATCTATAATGTTGTGGCAAATTATTTTTGCTGATAAGAAAGGTATTTCAAGCTAAACTTTCCGATTAGTATGAAATTGGAGTATGTGGTAGAGAAAATAAATATAAGAACAATCTGTCTCATTTTTTTCAGCTAACTTTCTGATTAAGTTGAAAAAATAGATTAATTTAATTTAAAATAATGAGGTCTTTTCCTAAAATATACCTTAAAAAATGTATTTTTTGTAGGTAAAAAAATTTTAAGTGTAAAAAATTTATAAACTAAAAAAAAATAAAGTTTAAAATTATATGAAAAGACAAAATCTAAATTTAAAATTTAGTTCAAGCTATTTAACTTATGTCTTAAAAAATGTTTGTTTGAAATTTTTTCTTAGGCATTCCTAAAAAGGTTTAGAATATTTTAACCTATACAATTCTCATTTAGTTTATAGTTTATATTTTATAACTAATTTAGTTTAGTTCATCATATTTTAAGTAATAAATTTCAAATTCAAGATATTTGTATGTATTAATGAAAATAATGTTATAATTATTTTCGTTACTATTCATGTAAAAAAATAATCAAATTGATTACTTAGATTTTATGAGGCAAACTACAATACTTATAAATAATATATTTGAAAGTTTGCAAGTATGTTTGTAAGAAACAAATGATATAATCAGTTAAAATAAATATCGCAATTTTACCTACCAATTTCTTAAAAAATAAATGTTTTTATCTTTATTTGAAATTGTTTCCCTTTTTGTAGTTTTTGTTTTTTTTTTTTGTTAATACATAATGTATGTATGCATAACTATAGACACTTTTTGTGTGAATGTGATTGTGTACGGATGTGTGTTTATGAAGTTCTTGTAATTTGAATTGAAAAATTTTGTGTATAAATACAACCAATTTAAATAAAAAAACAAATTGAAATTTTTTGAAACAGACAGCAAACAAAATATAAATTTGTAACAACTCTTACGGACACAAATAAACCACAAATTTCTGTTTTGTGGGTAAATTTTTATTAAATTTTAAACAAATAAAAATAAATAAATGAAACTGAAAAAAATCGGTAAATGACAGTAGATCAAACAACAATCGAACAAATGTATAAAAAAGTTAATATAGATATTTCTTCGAAAAATAAATGCATGTTCCTTTATTTATAAAAATAACGGAGAACTTTTTTATTAAACTACAAACAGTAAACTCCATAATATTCTGATTGTAGAAAATAAATATACAAAATTTTTGTAGAACTCCAAAAAAAAATTTACTTTATATTATAAGAAAATTTTTACTAGATTTAAGAACAAATTAATACTAAATTTAAATAAAAAAAATATACAAAATTTTTGTAGCATTCAAAAAAAAAATGTAAGACGAAATTTACTTACTCTAAGAAATAAGTTACTTAGCTTAAGTAAATTGATTGTGCTTGTTTTTAAAAAGAGAAAGTTCTAGATTTAATTAAACAATTTCTTTGAAGTCAAATCATTCCCAAAGTTCTAAAAAATTAGTTACAGTACTTAAAGGTAGTTCTTTGGATGTAGTTAAACCTTGTTTATTGGTTTAACTTGGTTTAAACTTAGAATGCTGTTTTTTAGATCCAGTTTATTTTGTTTAAATTTGAGTTCAACAGGGCAAGATTGGCCAGTTAAACCTAAGTTACAGATGTCAAAACACACAGCTGACGAAAAGCGTCTCTAAATAAATTAGCTGTTTTGTAAATACTAAAAAGTTGTTTACAAATTAAAAAAATAAAAATGAATTATTCCTCATATTATGAAGATTTCAGCGATTCTGAAACATGTGCAAATTTAAATAAGACCATAACAAAAAAGCCTAAGACAATTAGAACTCGTCCAAATAATTTATTTATATTCATGAACACGTCCTTTTGTTTGAAAAAATATTTATTTTGATTTTTTATTAAGTATTTTCAATGCTACCATATGTTTGACTATAAAATATAAAATTTTGTTGGAATAAAATATGGCAGCATTACCTAATCATTCAGCTACTACTGAAAAACAACAAGTGGGATCACAGTTAGTTTAATTTTTTAGTTAAACTAATAAGCCATTAAACCAAGTTTAACTCACATCCAAAAATCTAGCCCTTAGTGTTTAGAAAATATTTTTATTAGTGTATTTTCAAAATCTATACAGCTTCAGATATATAGATAATTCACATCCATATTTATTCATTTCACTGATATATTTTACCTATGTTCTTAGCAAAACATATTTTGCTTCAATTCTTGTCCGTAAAATTTTTTTTTTGGGAAATTTAAAATTTGGCAAGACAGATATACGAAGCTAGAAAAATTTTAATATATTGTAATAAATTCACAATAAGTTTTGTTTTTGCTGAATTCGCTATTTTTGTGCCAAGGTAAAATTTTTCTAACATGTTTCAAATGTTAACTACATTTTATAATGAAAATTATATTAAAGTTTTTAATTACCTTAATTATTTTTTAATATTCAAAAACTAAAATATAATCGCTCTATGTGGCTAAATATCTAACATACGAGGGCGGATCAATAAGTCCGTGACTTTTTGAATAAAACACAGTTTTTTTTTGCAAAAAAAAAATATTTTTCAATATAATCTCCTTTTAGCTTAATACACTAAGTCTAAGGTTTCTCCAATTATTGTATCCCTTCCAAGAAATAGGATTTTCGAGGTCCATAAAATAGGCATTTGTTTGATCAATAATTTCATCGTTGGAGCTTAATCTCTTTCCACCGAGCCATTTCTTTAGGTTTGGAAATAGGAAATAGTCACTGTGAGTATGGCGGATGAGGTATCAATTCGTAGCCCAATTCATGAAATTTTGCCATTGAGACTACACACGTGCGCACCCGTGCATTATGGTCAATTGAGAGCAAACGCAGTACCCGTCTTGCAGACAGCTTTCTTAAATCCAACTGATCATTTAAAATCGTAACCACACTGAAATGCCTCTGGCATTAACAATCTCACGCACTTTTACTCTTCGATCGGCCAACCACATATCGTGGATTTTTCGACATTTTCGGGTGTATTGACCTCAGTTGGCCGTCTAGAACGTTCAGCGTCATTTTTACTTGTGCGACCACAACGAAAGTCAGTAAACCACTTTTTCACCATTGAAATCGATTGTGAAGAGTCCCCATATTATTTATCAAGCTTTTCCTTGGTTTGATTGACGGATTTTTTTTCGTAAAAAATAATGTTTATTGAGCACTCGTAATTCACTTTCTTCCATTTTTAAAAAAATCCACGAGGCTGTATGTATGTTAAACGCAAAGTAAATGACGGAACTTGCTCAAAATTTGACAGTAGTCTATTAACAGGTGGTACTTGATGGGAGCAGTGTTGCATTTCATATAATTACGAGGGAAGTTCTAAAAGTCACGGACTTATTGATCCGCCCTCGTATTTTTACTATTTTTATATAAAACAGGAAATAGAATTGTTAAGGATCCTCTTAAAAATATATCCGGTACTTTAGAAAAAAATAGTACTACATACATATAAAAATAGACAAAACACACCTGCAATATCCTTACATTTGTTTTAGCAAAACTCCCTTATATTTTTGTATTTCCTTCGTAACATATCAAATTACTGTGATTTTTTTACAGAATGTTTTTCATTTTGTTTACATATAAATTGTACATGTGGAAGTTATAGAATTTTGCAAAGTAAACTCGAAAATTTTAACTAACATACACTCAGAAAAAATATTTACCAAATATTAAGTAATTTAATTAAATTTTAAGAAATTTGGTAATGATTTGGCTTTAAAGAAATTTTTACTTAAATCAAGTATTTTCTTTTCGTAAAATCAAGTACAAACAATTTATTTAAATAAAGTAAATTAGGCCTTAAATTTTTTTAAGAATTCTACAAAATTTTTGTATACTTTTACTTAAATTTAGTAAATATTTTAAATTTTAAGACGATTGAACTTGTGCTAATATAGTTTATTTTTAGTTTATAAATTATATTTATTCATTTTGAAATTCTCAAAAAGTGCAAACATTTAAATATTAGAGATGTGTCGTTCATGAACGAACTAGTTCAATTGAACTAGTTCACTCAATCGATTGCCAAGATCTAGTTCACAACAAAACGCTCTTTTAGTTCATTAGATTTTTTCTGTCGGTGCCAATTTAATCTCATTAATTTTTATTAATCTGATTTTCTAGAATTTTTATTTTTATGAACTAAAATTAGTGAAGAAAACACAAAATAAATAGTTCGCTAACGAACCAAGCAACTAACCAAACAAACAAAGGATTGATGATAGTTATTAGAATGATTGAACGAAATTTTCAGAGAGCAATTGAACTAGAAGAACGAAATAAGTCTTTTCAAAAAATTTAACTGCAAAAAAGGGTCGCCTCGTAAAATCTACGTAATAAATTTCATTATATTAAATCTGGGCCAAATTAGTATCAATTCAGCCATGATATTTTTCCCAAATGTTCGAATATATAATTATGTTATAAATAAGTCCCGAAGATACAACTTCATACATATTAATCTTTTTTTTAAATTTCTTTTTTAAATAATTTTTTTTTTAGTTTTTTGATAAACTAGTTTCCGTGTATATTATATTGTTGGATCTAATCTAATCCAATTTGAGTTGACATTTTTCGAATAAATTTGAATATTACTTTATCCCTAAATATATTGTTGAGTATAATTTGATCTGCCAATTTTCGGATCAATTTAGATCCATCTAAATTCCCAAATATATTGCTGGATCTAATTTGATCTGCCATTCTTCGGATCAAGTTACATCCTTGCAACTCCCCAAATATATTGCTGGATCTAATTTGATCTGCCATTTTTGTTGGGTATAATTTGATCTGCCAATTTTCGGATCAATTTAGATCCATCTAAATTCCCAAATATATTGCTGGATCTAATTTGATCTGCCGTTCTTCGGATCAAGTTACATCCTTGCAACTCCCCAAATATATTGCTGGATCTAATTTGATCTGCCATTTTTGTTGGGTATAATTTGATCTGCCAATTTTCGGATCAATTTAGATCCATCTAAATTCCCAAATATATTGCTGGATCTAATTTGATCTGCCATTCTTCGGATCAAGTTACATCCTTGCAACTCCCCAAATATATTGCTGGATCTAATTTGATCTGCCATTTTTGTTGGGTATAATTTGATCTGCCAATTTTTGGATCAATTTAGATCCATCTAAATTCCCAAATATATTGCTGGATCTAATTTGATCTGCCATTCTTCAGATCAAGTTACATCCTTGCAACTCCCCAAATATATTGCTGGATCTTATTTGATCTGCCATTTTGTTGGGTATGATATGATCTGCCAATTTTCGGATTAATTTAGATCCATCTAAATTCCCAAATATATTGCTGGATCTAATTTGATCTGCCGTTCTTCGGATCAAGTTACATCCTTGCAACTCCCCAAATATATTGCTGGATCTAATTTGATCTGCCATTTTTCGGATTAAATAAGATATTAAGGAATATAAAATTGGATATGATTATATATTGTGCCAGATTATTTTTTTCACTCGGACTATAATAATTGATTTAACTATGGTTTTTTTTTCTCTGTATAGTAATGTTAAACACAATAGGAAACACATGTTTTTTCTATGAATTGAAGGATATGCACGCATCTTAAAAAATTTGTATGGTGGAAAACAATTAACATATGTTTGTAAATTTTAATGAAGATTTTATCAAAGATTTTTTCCAAAAAAAAAATTATAAAACATCTATAAAAAAGTAAGCATATTGTGTTAACAGCTATATGTATGTTATGTACTATTTTTGGGAAAATTTTTCTTAGAAATAAATTTCAATTTAAAAAAAATTTAAAACTACTTTATAAACTGTTTTTAAAGATATTAATTTTTTTTTTCTCTTAAAGTTTAAACACTTGCAGTATTAAGTGTCCTGCATTGCTTTTTAAAAGTATTAGAAGTTATTTTTTATGGTACATATTATTTTGCAGCACACGCCGCTACCAAAAAAAAATAATACTACAACAGCTGTCTTAAGCAAATACAATATAAAATGTATCTTCAATTTCTATACAAATTTCTTTTAGGGTTTATACTCAATTCTCATATATTTTGTACATTTAAATTGTACAAGCGGTATTTTGTAAGAACGTTAACGCTGTTAGTTTATCCTTCTTTTTTGTTGAAGTAAAAATATTAAAACTTACTGCAGATGTTTTTTGAATTCTAATTCAGATCCTTATTTTTGTTAATTTTTTTCTCTTTTGGTTTTAAAAATTTCTTTTTTGAGTGAGTTTTTGTTTTGTCAAAGATTTTTTTACCTTGAGTTTTTTTATAAATTTTTCCTCTTTTGTTTAGTTTTCTTAGCCATAAAATTGTGTTTATCAATAGTTCATAAAATAATAATACATTTGTTATTGTTTTGAAATTTCTGAATGCCAGATTGTAGGTTTTGTTTTATGGTCTCTAGGAGGACGATGTACATGGTGACCATTTTTTGAAAGAAATGCATGATAAACATAAACTTCCGAAATCGAAACCCGCAAAAGATCTGGCGTTGCAATGGATACACTTTAAAATTAACCGAAAAATTATCAACAAGAATTCAATTCAAAAAATCTAGTAACACAGCGCAACACAAAATTTTAGCCTCAAACAGAAAAACACAAAATGAAAGTCTAAACAAGCACGCAAAGAAAAAACATGGTTGGGTCAATCATATTCGAAGAGCATCATATATTTTTGGGTTTATGGTTGTACCATCCATTATGGTTATCATATTATGGTAATAAAATAACCATATTTTGTAACATATTATGGCCCCTACAGTTATATTATGATTCCAAAATTATTATATTATGGTCCTAAATAAACATGTTATATTGAATTTATCATAATATGATCGCACGTAATCATAGTATGCTCAAAATATTATATTATGGCCCCTCATAGCTATATTATGATTCCTGGATAATCTTAAAGGAAAAGTTCTTAGAAACTATGAAAAAGCCTTTTAAATTTAATAATATTTCCTTTAGAAATGTTTTTTTTCTATAAAAAATTAATATTAAGGACTTTTTGAAGAAAAATTGTTAGGGAAAAATCACAGACTTTAAGAACTTTTCTTTCTTTGATTGTTGCCAACATTTTATCGTTGCATAATTATCATATTATATTTATAGTAAGAATTTTTGTTACCACAGTATGGTTACAGCCAGTATGGTTGTGACAACCATACCCGATTGCAGCAAGCACAATATAGTAGCAGTGATCATATTACAACCATGTTTTTTCTCTGCGTGAGGAGATGCTATCATCACTATATAGGACACAATATCCGTCAAAACAGCTTTGTATCTACATCCAAAATGACAAATTCTTTCGTAAGATTGTTTGTCCCATGTCTGATGAATTTTGCTCCTTCTTGGTATAAAAAACCCTGAAAGTGTTTTGCAATGTTAGCTTTTTACTCATAGTGTTTGTTATTATAGTGGGCAGTTTGGTTCAAAATAAGCTCAGCGGCTTAAAAGTTGTGGATAAAAAACATGGTTGCAACATGATCACTGCTACTATATTATGCTTGCGTGCATTCGGATATGGTTGTCACAATCAAGTTATTGGCTTATAAATTTGTTCTAAACATCAATATGATCTCTAGCATCATTATTATAGTAAATGATAATATATAGTAATTAATTATAGTAAAAATGATAATATATGATTATTTTCACCTGTGGGGGTTTTATTTTCGAAAATGCCTTATAAAGGGTGGTTAAAATTTAAGGGCCGATATTGATTTTTTTGTCATTTGTTTTTATTATGATAATATGGCATGGTTCAAGTATGTATGGAACAAAATATCGGCCAAATGGCCGCCGCTACCTCGGCGGCACACCTCCATCCGATGGTACAAATTTTCGATGACGCTGAGGCATAATTAAGGTTCTATGCCGTTAATGTGCCGAATTATCTCATCCTTTAGCTCTTTAATTGTTGCTGGCTTATCGACGTACACCATTTCTTTCAAATAACCCCAAAGAAAGAAGTCATGTCAAATCACATGATCTTGGCGGCCAATGGACATCGCCACCACGGCCGTTGAATTTGTCGTTGAATTTTTCGTTAGCTGTGTGACAAGTGGCACCGTCCTGTTGAAACCACATTGCGTCCAGGGACATATCCTCAATTCCTGGCCACAATAAGTTCGTTATCATCTCGCGATAGCGAACACCATTCACGGTAAATGCTTGGCCGACCACATGACACACTATCGCGAACAACAGCAATGTTTTCCGCAGAACGAACTGGGCGATCATGCACAGGTGTTTTCACAGACCCGATTTGCTGAAATTTGCCCACAATTCTCCCGATTGTGGACACATTTGGTCGATTATGCTGACCAAAAAAAAAATCACGAAGTGCACGAAATGCACGAAATGCATTTTGATTTGAACGCCCATTTTCATAATAAGGCTGGATAACTTGAACGCGTTGCTCGATTGTGTATCTTTCCATGGCTCAAATTGAGTTAGTCTGAAATTGAGAAATGTCAAATTAAATGCAGAAAAAAACTTGACGTTTAGTTGTGGTTCAAATTCAACATCGGCCCTTAAAATTTAACCACCCTTTACATTGTTGAAACATTATAATGTACACTTATCAATTGATTGTAAAAGATTCTAAAGAAAGATTTCATATATTTTTTTTTAATTCTAAATAAATTTTTGTTATAAAAAAAATGTTTATTATTTAATTTCTTGTAAAATAACAACTTTATTGTGGAAAAAGTACTCAGAATATTAATAAAATATTTTTTTCATAAGAAAAAGTTCGTAGAACCCTAGAGTTGTTTTGTACGAAAAGGTTTCTTATAGAAAATACTACATTTTTAGAAATTTTTCTGATAGAAACATTTTTAAATTCTATGGCCTTTTTCTTAATGTCTTAATTCTCAGAATCTGCAAACTGTTTCTTAGATAAAAATTTATATATTCTTGGAAACACTTCGATTCTAAGGCCTATCTTTGATTAAAAAAATTCCTAGATTCTGAAGACTCCACCAAAGCCACACTCTTATTTTGGTCACAAGAGACGGCACTTACTTTCAATATGCAATTTTTTTTACCGTTTTGTATACTTCTCACATGTATTAACAAAAAGTTAAAGTGGAAGAGGAGTTTTTGATGGGAATTTATTTTAGTATAATCTACAAACACTTCATTTTCATTTAAAATTGTCAACCTGTCCATGTATTTGTTTTAAAATTTTAAATTTTCAGAATTTTGTAGTAATCTTTAAAGCCATATGTCTCTCAATTGACTTTAAAATAAATCATGATCATAAATGCAACTGTCAATAAAACAAAATAACAATTAGATTTCATTCTAATGAACTTTATTGTGTGATATTCGAATAACCTTAAAAAAAATATGAACTACCTCCCTAAGGATTTGTGAAACAAATAAATTTTACCCTTTTTATGATGTTTTTATACAAACATATAAATATCATAATATTATCGCCACCACCATTACCACCCAAAAAACTATCAATTTACAAAATAATCCTCTTAGATTTATTACACCCAACAAGCTAACTATAGAGAGATATAAGATATATACTTCAAATATATAAATCCACCAGAATGGAGTGGTATGTATGAAATTTAAAATAATTGTTATTAGAAACTGTCTCAAGTACTGCACTAAAATAAAACAGCTGCTTAAAAAAAATATAAAAATGTTTTGTATTAAAATATTTTATATTTATATTGTTTTAGATGATGAACATTTAGTATTAACTGAGATTGTTGGAAATATATTTTGAAAAACTTTATTTTGTAATATGTATAAAAATATATCGTCGACAACAGAACAGTGGGGTAAAGAAGAGAGAAAAGTGTTTGAATAAAATGCAATTTATAGCAGTATTAGATCTTTAACTTTAAATTTGCTAAATGGAAATTTTCGGCCAAATCGGAATTGATCTTCGACTTTGTATGTTCGAACAAAATTAATTTTTACTTTTTTACGAAATTGAAAAATATTTCTTCATTCTCCCTTATTAACGATAACAATAGGAAATTCTGAAAAAAATTCTTCATTGTCTCTAGTTAACGATAAAAAAACGTAACTTTTGCTTGCACTTTGTTCAAATTCGATCAACCCTAATACTTATATTAAACCGCCTTTTTGATGATTTTGCATCGAACTTTTTTTTTTAAATGTCGACTTGCTAAAATGGTATGTCAAGTCTGAAACCACTGTCTGGTTGAATATTCACCACAGTTTGTGTCCGAAATTATAGTGTCGTAATGAATGTGTGTTCAAGGAAGGAACTGAATAAGAAATTAAGATTTTGGTTGGTTTTAGGTGTCCACAGAAAAACCAGATCCCTCACAATGAACCAAATATAAAATAATGTGAACTCTACGGATTCCTTAAAAATATCACAATTGAGTTAGGGAACATTTTTTCTGAATTCCCTCTATGTATCATTGACTTGAAAAAAGCGATTATTGTTGTTTTTTGCAAGTTATGAGAGTCAGATTTTAGGTTTACTGATTTATTAGTCACATAATTTGAAACTGCTTAAAAAGTCTTATTAATATGAATTAAAATAAAAAATATAATTTGCTTTCCAAAAAACCCTTGCATTTATTTCAAAATAAACTTTTTTAAATATATGAGCATATATGAAAAATATTAACATATAATCTAAAATATATGGTCATATAAGACCATATACCCTCAATTTACGGATACAAACATATATTAAATATGATCATTTGTACCTAGGAAAATATATTTCTTTTTTTTTACCTGGCAGAAATTAAATCTTTAGGAACTCTCATGTTAAAGGACTTCTTTTTAAATCTCCAAATTGATTAAAAGAATGAAAATTATTATTTGCTAATTGTATTACTAAAGGACACACGAATTCATCTCTGACTTTGTAAAAAATAAAAAAAAAGTTGATTTGAGGTCTAATTTAGTAGGTGCATTTTGAGTCGGATATATGAAATGCAGAAAGTTAGAAGTCGCATTAAATATAGGACTTGTTTCATCTTTTCAACAAACACGTGTAACAGGTCAATTGAAAAGTCCCCGGCCTACCATACTAAAACACATTTTTTGTGGCAAAATTCGTTTTTTTTATTCAACATAGTTCACTTCAAGGGCGATACACTGATTATAGCGACCCTCCAACTTTTCGATACCATTTTTGTAGTACGATTGGTCATTTGCTTTAAAGTAGGCCTCAGTTTCGGCGATCACCTCTTCATTCGACGAAAATTTCTTCCCAGCGAGCATTCTTTTGAGATCTGAGAACAGAAAATAGTCGCTGGGGGCCAGATCTGGAGAATATGGTGGAGCGGAATCAATTCGAAGCCGAATTCATGGATTTTCGCCTTCGTTTTCACTGACTTGTTTTTGGTAAAAAGTGAGCTCGCGCGGCACCCACTTTGCACAGAGCTTTCTCATACCCAAATATTCGTGAATGATATGATGTACACGTTCAGTGAATATCTTTAGAGTACCTGCTATTTCATTAAATTTCAATTAAGGTAATTCGAAATCATTTTGTGGATTTTTTGATGTTTTCGTCCGTAACAACCTCTTTTGGGCGTCCACTGCGTTCACCACCTTCGGTGCTCATTTCACCACGTCTAAACTTAGCATACCAATCCTTGATTGATTTTCCTGGGGCAGTGTCCGGAAACTCGTCATCAAGCCAAGTTTTTGCTTCAACTGTATTTTTTCCCTTATCAACACGCAGAATTACTTTTTATCCATTTTTTTCACAATAACAAAAGTTGCTTCACTAAAAATGCTATAATTCACAAACTAATGATCCGACAGCTGTCAAATTTATACACGTGTCTTTTGAAGGTTAGGGCTAAAATCATATCAATTTAAGTCTAGTAGCGCCATTATGTGTCAGGCCGGGGACATCTCAATTGACCTGTTATTCTCAAGCCACTTCAAAATCGAATTTATTCCAAAGGACATTGCACCGAATTCTCAATCCCAGAGAATTAAGATTTTCAAATTCCTCAGTATAAATTTCTGTGTACCACTAAAAGGTTTATGGGTATAGGTAGAATTGAACTACAACTAGATTGGATCATATGATTAGATTTCAGCTTAAAACATTGGATCAAAGACCGGACAACTCAAAGTGCTAAATAATAATTTGGACTAATGAAAGCCCTAAGATCCGTTTGGACTTTTAAAAAACCTACGATTATATCAGGGTTTTACCAACTTTGGATCTAGTGCTAGATACGGAATTAGTCATAAATAGTCTATGACTTGACTATATTCTGGCTTGGACGAATAAGGTTTACTAACGCAACCTTGTATCTAAAAAACTACTACTTGTGACATTTTTTAAACATATTTTTTTTTAATTTAAAAAGTTATGAATTTAAATTAATTGTTGAAAAATGTCACACAAGTTTATTATAAAACGATTGTTTGACTCTCCCGAAAAGTAGTAGTTTTTAAGATACGAGATTGCCTTAGAAAATCCTCGATTACATCAAGGTCTGGAATAGTAGTAAAAAGTTAACCACAGATATGAAGATGGACTACTTAAAGGCCAACGATTAGATCTGGAATTAGACTACGAAACGGTTTACGATCAGATAATGCCCTACGAATAGACCTCCGATGGGAAAATTAGATCTTGAATTAGACTGCTAGAGGATTGCATACTAAAATATATAAGATTAGACCTCAGTTTGCACAATTAGATCTCATATTGAATGAATCGTCAACTTTATCTCAGAAAGAACTATAAATGACACGAATAATTCATGTATTGAAATATCAGTTGAACTTAACGACGACTACAAACACACGTGCGATTAGACTTTTGATTAGACTACTATAACTAAACCAATAAAAGACCATTTAAATCCCCCCAAGAAATCTCGGTTTGAACAATTATTTTGTGGGCGTTGTGGTGTAACACAGAAGGTTGTAGGTTCGATCCCCAAAGATGAGTTTCGGTATTTCCATAGACCTTAACCCCACCGAATTAAAATAACATAACAAGGGTATGAACTTAAAAGCTTCAACAAGTTCGCCAACTCGGTTCGATCCCCAACGATGAGTTTCGATATTTCCGTATCAGCTGTTAAGTGTACAATTACAGTGTTGCCATACTTGTATCACTTAATCTATCACTATCTTTCGTCTGTCCCCTTAAAAAAAAAACTCTAATTAATATGCTAAGAATAACAATAAATTCTGGAGTGTTGGTTCTCTTTACAAAAAAAAAATGATTTTTAGCATATTGTTTTAGTGATTTAACAGATTTTTCGCATAATAAATATTACAAGAATTTTTTTTTCCTGGCGATTTTATTCTTTTCACGAATTAACACATTTTTTGGGTGATTTAGCAAATTCCGAAAAAAATTCTGGCAACACTGCTTTAGCTTGAACACTGGAAAAATCATCTTTCTTTGTTAGGAAGTTTAAAAAATTCGATTCCACACAAGTTTTTTGTTCTGCATTCCCACTGTGTATACCGTCTGTTGCTTACTAAAGTAAATTCTAAATGACAGTTGTGTCAGTAAAGTAATGAAACACTTCTCTCGTTTGTTGTTCTTTATCAGAAAACGAGTGCTTGGATTTTGTTGCTGTTGATGATATTTCTACTACTGTTGGCTGTTATTGTTAGGTTGAACAGACAGTTTGTTATTACTTTACCTACCCTAACTTTATGCTTCATTTTTCGAAATGAAGAGTGTGTTAATAACGAGAGTGAACCAGAAAAAAATTATGCTCAAAGTGAGTTTTTTTTTGTATTATTTTTAATTTTCTTTACTCATATAAACAATAGGCATATGTTTAGTATCTGTAACAACTAAAGGGTCTTTGGGTTTTAAACAAAAAAACACACACACACATACACACTAAACAATACATTCAAAAATTCTATACACAAAAAAGATCCTATAGTTGTGTTTATATGACAAAAAATTTTAGTATTGTTAGTCTTAATTTAAGCGTCTACTCGAACGTTTCATATGAATGGATATAAGAAAAAAAATATTAAAAAAAAAACGCGCGCGAGTAATAAATTATGTTAAACGAAATTGCATTTAGTAACAGTGAATATTAAATTAGTATATGCAATGCAAATAGTTTAATATTGAATGAAAAATAAATTACACTTATTAAATATTTTATTACAAAAACCTGCAATCTTGATATTCAACGTTTTATGTTACGTTTTTTATTTACGCTACACGCGCAATTTTATTATGGTATCATTTCGGGAACGGCATTTACGTATTCGACGTTTACGTTCATTTTCCAATAAAACTATGCCAACCAAAAACAATTTAAACGATAAAATTTTAAATGCCAGTAGTAAAAGTGAAAATATTACATTAGAACAGCATCCACAACAGGAGACCAGTAATACAACAATATTAAACAATTCCCCATTCTCCTTACATTCCTTGTATCAACTGTTATATCGTAAAGGATCTTATACAGTTGCATGTGCGAAAACATCACCTACAAAAACAACAACGGCATCATTCTCCCCAACATCATCTGTACGCATGACAAAATCAACACTATCCTCATCAACATCACCAACACCATCCTCATCATCCTCATTTGTAGCAATGACCAAAAAACGTTCATCATCATTATTGGCAAAATCTGCATCTGCCGCTTCAACATTATACCATCGACGCCAAAGGTATTATAACAACCATATCATCGCAATATATTTATTTTTTCATTCATTCTTGTATTGGTTAGACCCGCTGGGTTTTCGTTCACCTATAATTGGATACGTGTTTCACATAAACTATTAATAGCTTAAATCCTATCAATGATGATGATATTCAATATAAGTGTCTTCTTCATTATTAAAAAGTGTTGTTGCTGCGCTTCTAATTAAATCAAATGGTCATTGAAATTAAATTTTTTAAAGAAATATTAATTGAATTCAGGGAAATGAACTTAATTTGAAAATAATTATTATTCTTAACGAAAGCAAAATATCAACTGTGATACAAAATAAATGGAATAATTTAAAAAATCTACATTAAACTTTAACAATCGGTCAAACAGAGAAGAAAAATCTGTCGCTTGCAGTCTGTGGCCTCAATCAGAGTTGTAAAAGTATTGACTTTTTCTCAAATAATCAGTACAATGAAGTACCACTTTCCGGTCTGGATATTGGGACTCAGACTGAAGAGATTTCGGTCGTAACAAAATTCTAATAGTATTTTCGAACTCTGCATACCTAGAACAAACATTTCTTGTCCCAACCGAATCGCTTAGTTGTCGCAACCTTATTTCTGCTGTCTCAACTGAAATAGGGTTGCAACAGGAATAGGGTTGTAACAAGTGAATTGAAATTATTACAAGTTGCGGCAACCGAACGATTTGGTTGGAACCAAATTCGATTGTTACAACAAATCTTTTTTCTGTGTGTATTATGTTTAGTGGCTTTAAGCCGGAATTATGTGAAATACCGGGGTATGTTAAATACCGGTATTTCACATAAAAAAAAGATTTTTTTTGTATAGTTGGCCTTCAGCCCGGCTTAAGGATTTCTTCTCTGCGGTATGCCCAACTGCGGCTTCGCTTACTAAAGCTTTGTATCTTAAAATAGACTACCAGGACTTCAAATACTAAACCTCAAATTTTTCTTCTTAAATTTTTTTTTATTTTATAAGATCTTATATTGACCTATAAAATCTTCGGTAGTGAGATTCTCCACATTTCTGAACGATTTTATTGATTGCGTTAACGCAATGATGGACCAAAGTTACTCCATCAAAAAATTTTACTTAGGTTTTTTTTTTTTTTATAACAGGCTCGTCGCTACGCAAATTTTCGCTACCAATTTTGCAAAAAAAAATTTAAAATTTGTTTTACCAAAATGCACTACTATCGAAATCAACCACTTCAACTTATTCACAAGAAAGTCATTTATCGGGGCACTCTAGTGTACATATATTTAGAAAACATCTGATCAACCCTGAGCAAAAATGTAGGCATTATTATATGAAACTTCAGCTAATTTAATTTCGTAAACGCTTGTTTCAAATCTGGTATCGACAAAATTTCAGGTGCTCACATTTCTGAGATATTCGCGATATAAACACGAAAAGTCTATTAACTGTTTTTTTTTTTTTGAAAATTTTTAGAAGCAAGCCACACAACCTAATTCTAATACAATAAATTCAAGCTGTTTTTCAAAGCTAGTGCTCGTATTTTTCATATTCGCGATTTATGCAGAAACGCGATGATTCTGTGACATCTCACAGCAAGACTTCTGTTATTAGAATATAATATTTGATTTAAATCTGACCAGCAATAAATGAGTCATTTCTAAAATCATTAGAAGTTTAAATGCTTTTATCTACTCATGTTGATAAATTTCAACTAAAAACTAGTAATATGGTTAAATTCGGGGATGCCGACTATATGATACCCTACACCAAAAACAATTTGATTCCTATTCTAGTATGGGGTCCAAATTAACAGGGCAGAAAATGTAGAACGAAAATGCAAAAAAAAATTATTTAAGCCGATTTCGAGAAGGTGGGTTTATATATTAACTAGGTCTGAATATGGTCCAATTATCTCTAAATTTGAAGGTCGCGAATAATAGTCCCGTATAACATATAAAGTTTTTTTGTGTCTAAATACTATTAAAGCCCAATTCAGATAGGGCCCACCCAAAAGTTATGCACCAAATTTTATCCAAGTTTGGTAAAATTTTATTATGGTCCAAATATAGACCGATTTTCTCTAAATTTTAAGGCGTGATTTAAGTTCACATATAACATTCACAATCCAAATACCAACAAGGGGTCGAATTACGGCATTCGTAATCGTAATTTTTTGATCGAATTTTTTTTTTGATTACTTACAATAAAACATTTAAACGGAATTTTCTTTTTCAGTGATGTTGTAGTTCTGTCATGGATTGCAAAGAATAGTTAAAGTTGGTTTTTTCATTATTAGTGTTATTGTAGTTATATGTAATATTTAAGAAAAAGTTTTCGAACGAATTCATTCGATCACGAATTAACTCGATATCTACGGTTTAATATAATATACCATTTAAGCTCAATTCAGAAATGGCTAACCAAATTCATCAAAAACTTAAATGCCAAATTTCATCCAAATATATTTTTACTTGCGACCAGTAGTTTGATTAAAATTCATTTACGGAAATGCTGGAAAGACTGGTTTAAGAGGAGAGATGAAGGGCTCAAAATATGGCAACACTATAATTGCGCGAGATGATAAATCTTAGAACAGTTGGTGCCCGCCATCTGATGGAGAGTTAGCAAAATTGTTGAAGCTTTTTAGTTCGTAGTCCTATTATGTTATTTTTACTTCGGTGGGGTTAAGTTAAGAAGACGTAGCGAAATTATTTTTCTAAATTGACTTCACCATTCCTAAGAATCGAACCCGCACTCTATACACCAAATAACAAATTTCATCCAAATATATTTAGACTTGCGACTCGTCTTATATTATATGAAGCCTAACAAAGTCCAAATGTGGTCCCATTTTCTTTCCTATTGGTAAGAAAACTTTGTTCAGCATGGCTCTATAGCGGTCACCATTCACTGGAATATTGTTACCGTTAGCTTCTTCGAAAAAAATTAGGGCAAATCATATTTTACGACCTAACTGTACACAATACGGGGACTTTGAGAGGGTGTAATTGTGCTTCATAAATTATGCGGGGGCTTCCGTCCCCCAGAACCGAAAAGTTTACTTATTGACTTGGTCGCTGAAATAAAAATTATCCTGGGCCCTCATGATCAATTTTTATTGAAAACCATCCACTTCGTCGTTAAGTTCCAAAACCTTGCGGCTTAGGCCTATAACAATTTATTATTATTCACTAGAAATGTAGCACGTGCCTACTTGACGTATGTCAAAACGAAACTTACATACGATGCCATTTGCAAAAATGGCAACACTTTCCATAAGGGTAATACTTATTGTATCTGCCTCATATTTGGTAAATAATATCCGCATAAGAATAATATAACTTCCTCTTTACACCTCATAAATATACAATACCTAACATCTGATCAAAATTTCTCATACTTAAAATTTTGATCCCAACCACTAGTATTCTAATACCAACACCAGTCTGATATTTTCCATTTTTTTGTTATTATTTCCTGCTATTATTTCGTAGAAAAAATCTCTAAACTCCTCTTTCAAATTCCCAAAAATAATACAAAGAAATATGTATATGCAACAACCAACATCCATTAACTTTTTTATAACCAACATACATAGATAAAGTTTTTCCAATTTCTTTTTGAAAATAATTCATTTAACTATCACCTGTCAATCTATCCAACTGCTATTACTATACATCTAATACTCCTCCTCCAGATTTATCTTCTTTAAACAAAAAAATTATTTTTTTTTTCTACAAATTAAATCTATCTGCTACACGCATCATATACAGTTCTTTACAAAAAAAAAAAAAAAAACATACAAACACACACACACACTGGAAAAAAAGGAAACCATACTGTTACACTTGCAATAGTAATTACCAATTGAACAAATAAAAATCAAAAGAATAAAAGATACAAATTTGTAGATTTTGTTAAAAAAAAATTCCAAGAATCTTTAAATAATACATTTCACAATACATACATATAAACTGGCAATCAGAATTCGTACTGTGAAATGTCTATACGTATGTTTTTATTACTAGGAGGTCCTTTTTAAAGTATTTTAATATAATAAACCCTTTTTATTTGGAAAAATAAGAACAACACATCATTTTATTATAGTTCAAAACAAGACCGCTACAACACTTTCTGAAAATATAATCTCGTCAATTTTCACACCAAATATCTTATTTATACACATTATGTTAAAGTTATGCAATAGGTTTGCATAACTGCTTTAAGAATTAAAATACAAATTCAATAAATATCCTTGAAAAAATTTTCAAAAGAGGTCCTAAAACAAAATTACTTTCTTATATTATTTTTCTTAATACAAAACAAATATTTGTTCTACCATATTTACTTCAAAATACAAAATATTTTTGACCGTATCATAAAATTTTATAACTAGGATTTAATTAACTGCCTAACTGTCAGTTACAACTTATTATTTAACGCTTGCTTTAACAATTAAAAATCCATACAAATTTATAATCTTTTGTTACTTAATGAGTTTTGCCCTAGAATTATTTAACATTTTCATTTGTTGTTCTGTTAACAAAATTTTGCTAGAATTTAAGTAATTTTTTCCGTTTCAACTCTTTTTTTTTTATTTTAAGGATTTTATTACAAGTTTTTCTCAAAAGCCATTTTTACTAATTGCCCTTTTTTTCTAACTCTTATATATTTTGTAGGTATACACGTACAACGACAACGAATGACTGCATTGGCATACGTAATGGTTTTACAGCAAATTTGGTAAGTTTTTGTTTCATTAGAAATCTTTTATTTCATTTTTTTTTTTAGAAAATAATTTATTAACATTTAACTTAAGATTAAAGTTTCAACTTGAGGCAATTTAAAAGTGTTTTAACACATTGTTAACCTTTCTCTTGAAAAAATTAATCTAACATGAAAAATTTTTAAAAATAGGGGGAAATAGTGGGATTTTTTAGATCACAACATTTAATTGTAGCAACTGAGAAACATTCAGGTTGATAGAAATTTGGGAAAATACTTTTTTTTTTACTAATAGATGAATTTTAAATTTTAATAAATAAATGTTATGAAAATTTTTTATTAAATTTTAAAAATAAAAAATAGTGGTAAAAGTAGAATCCTCTTTTTTCAAAATTAATTTAAAATTTGAACATTTTTGACTTTAATTGTACAATATTTAGTACTTTTATAAATAGGGTAAAATAAAAGCAGGTTCCTTAGACCACACAAAAATATCAATTGTTAAAAATGCAATAGAAAAAGTAAAACTTTCGAAGCAGTCGGAAGAGAAGAGTGTTTTAACCATATAATAATAATTGTGGCAGTTAAAAAAAATCTAAAATATATTTCAGTTGTGAATATGTAAATAAAAATAAATAATGGGAAATACTGGGCAATTTTTGTAGACGAATTATAATTTTTAGATTTAGATTTTTCATTTAGATTTTATATCGGAATGTATTTTCCGAATGTATGTCTTAAAAGCAAATATTAAGAAATGCTGGTTTGTTTGTTTAACTAAATTAAAAAATGTAAATTTAAGATCATACTGGCATACCATTTGGTACCTAGGAAATTAAAACTAATCATAGTTGACTGTGAATTTTATTATTACTAATCAAATAAAAAATAATATATATTCATGAAAATTTTTGTAAAAAAAAACCAAAAGAAATTTGTCTGGACCTGTATTGTCATATGTCTCTGGGATGCTTTACCAACGTTAGCAAAAAGCATTTTATCAGAATTTGCTTTAGACAAATTTTACATCTCAAATAGAAAAAATAAAATACATATGTACCTATTAATATGAACTACTGGCAGAACACTTATTTGGGAAGCTTTACCAGTATTTGCAAAAAGAATTTTGCCAGTATTTATTTTACCAGAATATCAGTGGTGTATAAAAAAAGCACTGTCAACGAATTGACATAGACCACTACGCCATTGTTTGCAAAAAAATGCTTTCCCAGTTAGAAAGTGTCAATCAAAAACCAATACACTGATAGAGCATTGAATTTTTAACTAGTAAGAAGATTACAAGTTGGGCGTGTCGGCTATATATAATAATCCTACACCAAGTAAAATTTGGGTCAAATTTCGGGTAGATGTCTTGATATTTCGCCCTAAAATTGGACTAGGTCCAATTAAGATTCGATTTTCTTCAAATTCAGGGGCGTAATTTATGTTTCCAATCACATTAATAACCCAAATTTCACCGGTAAGTCCAATTCTTAATTAATTCAATAGGTTTCATTGAGAGGGCAAAAAACATATATGTGATTTATAGTCCCATATAGCATTCACAACCCAAATTTCAACCAGATATCTCTAAAAAAAACATTTAAGCCCATTTAAAACAGGACCTTTCTATGGGAAGTAGGTCGGAATACGCTCCGATTCTAACCAAATCCAAAAAGGTTCGTCATTGGCTCAATAGAAACTTATATTTGCGACGTGTAATTTGGTTCAAGCTTATTTAAGCGAATACCGAGAAGGCTGGATTATATGGGGAATAGGTCAAAATATTATCTGATTTTGTTGAAATTTAAAAACGTGATTTATAGCGCCATATAACATTTATAAACAAAATATAAAGCAAAGGACCTTACTATGGGAAATAGGTCCGAATATGGATCTATTCTTACCAAATGGTTCAATTATGTAAGTAAGAAAATTTAGGCCCAATGGCCGCCGCGACCTCGGCGGCACACCGCTATATGATGGTCCAAATTTTCGATGACGCTGAGGCATAATTGAGGTTCTATGCCGTTAATGTGCCGAATTATCTTATCCTTTAGCTCTTAAATTGTTGCTGGCTTATCGACGTACACCTTTTCTTTCAAATAACCCCAAAGAAAGAAGTCCAACCGTGTCAAATCACATGATCTAGGCGGCCAATTAACATCGCCACCACGTGAGTTAACACGGCCATTGAATTTGTCGCGCAAAAGAGCCATTGTTAGCTGTGAGGCAAGTGGCACCGCCCTGTTGAAACCACATATCGTCGAGGGTGATATCTTTAATTCCTGGCCACAATAAGTTCGTTATCATCTCGCGATAGCGAACACCATTTACGGTTAATGCTTGGCCGACCTCATGACACACTATCGCGAACAACAGCAATGTTTTCCGCAGAACGAACTGGGCGAGCATGCACAGGTGTTTTCACAGACCCGGTTTGCTTAAATTTGCCCAAAATTCTCCCGTTTGTGGACACATTTTGTCGATTATGCTGACCAAAAAAAATCACGAAGTGCACGATATGCATTTTGATTTGAACGCCCATTTTCATAATAAGGCTGGATAACTTTAACGCGTTGCTCGATTGTGTATCTTTCATGGTTCAAATTGAATTAGTCTGAAATTGAGAAATGTCAAATGAAATGCCGAAAAAAACTTGACGTTTAAGTGTGGTTCACATTCAACGTCGGCCCTTAAAATTTAACCACCCTATCGGAAAATGCTATAACTTTTGTAATTACTGGCAACGGTCAGTTTTGTTTTAATACTTTTGAAGTAAACAGCCATGGAACGCTGTATTCCCCCAATAACGCGGAATACTCGTAACCCTTTTGAAATGGACAATTTTCTGTCCAAATTTATCATTCGCGAAGAGCCATGTATAAACTGGATATATGCCCACTTCATACGCAAACTCAGCATACGCTGTTCCATAGTGGTGGTAGTGTAGAGTATTAACGTTCACTTAAATTCACCATATATGGAAGAATATTGGGATCATCATTAACAAAAAAAATATTCAAAAACTTATTTCCAAAAAATTTACATTTATTGAAAAATTTTTAGCGAACAGCAGGAATAAATTGTTTTTTTCGGAAGTTCTTTCATTTCTCTTCTTTACTTTTTACTTTTTCCTTTTTCATTAATTGTCATTTTTAAAATGTTTTCAAGAAACATATGTAACGAAAAATTGTATGTATGTAAATTAGAGTGCCTCATTTTAAGAGTTTTAAAAAAATCATGATGCACCTCCGCGGATGCACATAACCTTTCGTAAAAAATTCATTTTTTGTCAAATATTTTGATGTATTGGAGACATAAATCGGATTAAAGATCAAAAAGTTTAAAAAGTAAGGAATTTGCATAAAAATTGCATTAAAAACCTCATCAAAATCTCGAGTCGAATTTGGAATTTTTATAATGTTTTAGATACAAAATCGAAGCATAAAAATTCCTCTTTAAATTTATCAAAATTTTTAGCAAAAAGTGCGGTTATCGCAAAAATTGAAATATTTTCGGAATCATCATAAAACATGTCTAGGTTTATTTTCAGGTGGGTGCATCCAACATTTTTATTTTTAAGGCACTTTAATGTACATAATTTTAACAATTCTTTCTGCACTTTAAAGTCAATATATATTTATTCATTTTGTTTTTGGTAGTTTTCGTTGACTTCCAAAAATAAAATAACAACTTAACCAAATACGAATACATTTATATGTGAAGTCTGCTGTTTAACTTTTCCGCCATTCGATAGATGTTTATCTATTTTTATATCCGTTGGTTTAAGACGAAAAGAAATACCTTTCAATATGTAAGACATAGTTGTTGATTTAAACTATTAAGTTATCGATAAACACTTATGTTTTGGGGTTTGTTTTAAAGATTATTTACATATTCAAATCCTTTTTAAGGTTTAACGTCCATTGCCTTTGAATTTAGTTTTTTAATTTCTTTAAAAGCAAACAATATGTATGAGTTTTTCAAATTTTGTGTAAAAAATTTATTTTTAAGAAATGAACGGATGTAACTTATCTAAAGAAATTGTACATACTGGATTAAGTTTTCCAAATTTATAAGTATTTGAAAGGATTAAAATAAATCTGTTTAAAAAAATGTCATTTGATAATTAAAAATTTATGTTATATTTTAAATTTATTATTTTTGATCAAATAGGTTTTGTAACAACTTTTGTAAGAAAAAGGGGGGGGGGGGGGAATAGTGGGAATTTATTTTGCTTAATATTTTATAAAAAGTTTTATGTATATTTTAAAATTATAAAAATACAAACTTTAAATAAATATTGATTTCCCAGTATTTACCACCTTTTATATAAATTTAAAAAAAAAAATATGAAAATTTTGTTAAGATATGGTTTAAATTTAAAACCATATCTTAACAAAATTTCCATAATTTTTTTTTTTAATTTATATAAAAGGTGGTAAATACTGGGAAATCAATATTGAAGTACTTTGTCATGTGTCCGTTGATATTCCTTGTTGGTTACATTTTATGGACATAGGGGGAAATAGTGGTATACTTTTCTTTATTAATATTTGATAAAAATTCCTGATACAATTTATTTATATCACTATCCCAGTATTTTCCACTATTTCTTCAGATTTTAAAAATTTTTCAAACAAACTCTGAAGAATAGTATATTTTTTAAATTTTATTTTAAACCATTTAAATTTTTAACCTTAAATACGTTATTGTCAAGCTGTCATCACATATTCCAATTAAGAAATGCATTTGTATGCATTTTCATAAAACCATTTCCAAATTATCAACCCCCCCCCCCCCCCCCCCCCCTCCTTTTTTGGCGTTGGTGTTCTCATCATTAGTCTAGAGACACGCCTGCAACATATGGTTGCAACTTTTCAGCATGTTCAACAATGACAACAAGCAATCAAAGTATACAGAAACAAAAATACATAGAAAGGACAAAATACAATGTTTTTTTTTCATATGAAAAAAAATCATAAAACCAGAACAACTCTCACGTTTTTAAAAATATCATACATGAAAAATCTCCCCCCACCCCCAAATGCACCCTTGTTCAACAACAAAAGAAAAGACAATTTATATTTAACAAAAACTAGTTCAAGATTTATATATGGATATAGGATTTTTTATTTTAACACATACTTATATGTAAGTTTTTGTTTTAAAGAATTTGTTTTATAACAGGAATGCGCGACAGTTTCAAAGTAATTGGTTAAGATAATTTACTGGTACTATTAGATCAGAATTAAAGCATTTGAATTTTTTATTTTATTTATCAATTAAGGCATTTAGATTAGTTAATTCAGTAGATTAAAAAAAAAAAAAAAACAGTGGAAAATATTGGTATATATTTACAGCTTATGATTTGAACATATTTTATTAAATAAAATTCACTCGTATTGTAAGCAGATGGCTAATTAAATTTTTTAACATTTTCTAAAAAAATTCTTTACATTTTTAGAAAATAATGGGAAATAGAAGAACAAACTACTAAATCATAGTTTGATCTAAAAATTTTTTATATTCTTCAAATATCAAAAAATATTTTTTTTTATTTATATTAATCATATAATTACAAATTATATCCTAATACCCTAACCGAGCACTAGAAACAAAGGCCATCGGCTCGTTGTAGCGAAAACAGACCAGAGCCTCTGGTGGGAATCGAACCCACGACCCCCGCACTGACAAGCTAGCACGCTACCAACTGTAGCTAGGGCGCTTCAAAAAAAATATATATATATTTATATATATATATATATATAACTGCTTTGAAAGTTAAATTCTATATACTTTATTGTATACTTTATTACAAAATTTTCCCATTACTTCGTCATATATCAAAGATAACTATATTTTTTTTCTAAATAAAACTTCATAAAATTATGGATTATCATTAGAGGTGTAGTTTAATAAGATCCCAAAAAAATTGTTGAAACCTGTTCTAAAATTACTACTTCTAGAACTACTTATCTGGGAGTAACTTCATATTCTATAATAGCATCCTTGAAAATAAAGATGGTGTAACTAGTTCATATTTTTTATTTTAATTACATGCAGTGAAAAATCATGCTTTGCATTGTTATCACTGCTACTAAATAATGCTCGCTGCATTCGAATATGTGTCTTGCAATCAAGTTATTGGTTTGTAAATTGGTTCTTACATGGTCGCTATTTCTTTCGTAGTTAATATTTTATTAGTTCTTGATTGACCCTTTCTTTTTTATAACATAGTTGAAGTGAACCATACTGTGGTAAAAATTCTGTCTACGAAAAAAAAATATTATAATATTGCAAGTATAAAATGAATAATAAAAAATCAAATAAAACATGCAATTGACACTTCGTCAGCTAATTATTGGTTTGAGCTATATGCCAAAAAAGTAGGTTTAAATTTTCTTAAAATCTTCATGATAATTTTTTTTTCACTCATTTATATACAATAAGTAATTATTTTTACAGAAAAAAATTTTGTTTTGTGCTGCATATAAATTTTCATATTTTAATTTGACTTTTTTTTGCCGCATGTCCCTACTTTTATTTGCACCCAAAAACAGATCTGCCTTTTGTTTTGATCTGCATTCTTTGTTATGTCAATGCAGTAAAACAATACTGAAGTATATATATATATATATATATATTAATTTGTTGCATATGCCAAAGGCAGCAAAACAATAATAAAGTTTTTATTATATGCCAAATTTGATGCATGCATATGGCAAACTGAGATGTGTGCGGCAAACCATTGCTCATTAAATGTTAAAATTACGGATATAGAGCTAAGTACATGCTGGATATTTTAGATATAATAAGACATCGAGAAACCATTCTTAACTCAATTTTTTTTTAATGGCCAGTTTGTCAAGCCTATAGTAGTTTCAGGATTTATTATTGTCTGATATTTATAAAACATAATAGTTGTCTATGAGTTTCAGTCAGTTTGTCGAATAAAATTTTTTTTTATTCTAAAATTGGATAAATATCAGACGAATAAATATTAATGTTTATAACATCCCAGCAAAACCACACATTACTAAATAATGTGTAGCCATAGATGCTCGTGGATTACTTTAGAACTTACTTCACTGATGAATTTTACAGGCGATGAGCCTCAAAGTAATGTATATACCCATTGCTTTAGAGGTGATAATGGTTACGAGAATGGAAAAAGTAATGTGTCTAAAAATAGATTTTTAAAAAAGAGGAATTTTTATGAAAAAAAAAATATAACAAATATTTTAAACATTATTGAAAATAATGTGGTCATGATGGGAATCGAACCAGGGAACTGTGGTTGCCAGCCAAGAACTCTACCCACTGAGCTATCGACGCATATATTATTTGATTGCTTTAAACTTAAATGAATTGTTGCGCTTCGTTTTTTTCGCTAGTGTTGTCAAAACAAACATACATTACCCTTTTGCTTATAAAAAACACAAAGTAATGTATCTAAAAATAAATTTTCAAAAATATTTCAATTATTACTTTTCATTTATAAATCATATATTACGTAATCAATAATTATTATAATCAGTATTTTATGCTTGCAAATAATGAAAAAGGTAACGAGCTATCATTACAAGGTAACGCATGAGAATATCGCACCCATTACCAAAGTTTTGCGGGGATATATGCATGTACATATTGTATATATGTTCTGGTATTTGAATGTACATAATTTTTCACGCGGATACACAATATAGTTCATAATGGTTGGGGATTCCAAATTATCATAGTACGATCCTAATGATAATAAATATGAAACTTATTGATCATACTATGATCACTGAGGAATATCTTATCAACACTATGAATGTTCTTATGATCACTAGGATCATAATATGATCGTTGCGAATTTTAATAATAACATGATACTCCATATTTCCATATCATATTATGGCGAAATAATAACAATTTCATTATCATAATATGATAACTCTAACTATATTACTTTTACTACTATGGTTGGCACAATTATAAATCCAAAAATATTTATATGATGATCTTCCAATATGATTACCCTAAACATGTTTTTTTTCTGTGCTTGTGCATCTTAAGTATCTTTTGGGAACTAGTTACACATAACTTTTACATCTGTTCCCCGAATCTGATACTAGTTCCAAAACAGCACCATTAAACTATTTAAAAAACTTAAACATTTTAAGTATTTCTTCTTCCTTAAACTAACAAATAAAAATTTGTTAAAAATTTTGTCCTACATATAAAAACTTAAAACAGCACAAGAAATATGAGTGAAAATAAATTTGCTTAATCGGTCTCCACATTGGGGGCCTTATTCAGGGGAGTTCTTTTTATAATTTGAGTAATAAAAATTAATAAAAAAAAAGAATGTTTCCCCTAAAGAAGTCACTCAATGTGGAGACGAAATGTTGTCATAAATAAAAAAAAATATATAATCCTAATTTTAAACAAAGATATAAAATGTTTACAATCATTTGTTTGTAATCCAAATACCTAAAAGAGATTCAACTTATTATAAATATTATAATATAATATAAATTAACTGTATAACTCCATCAAATCTCTTTCGCTCCTATTTTAGGGCTGATTGATTTGATGAAATACCATTAACTACAATAACAAATTAGATAGATAGAAAACAACCGTTTTACAAAATTGTATATAATTTATAAAAAAAGAACACAATATATTACATTTACTTCCGAATTTGACATTTGTCAGAGAATGTTTAAATTTAATTTTAATCTTAAGCATCCCTAGTTTGATATTTAATTTGTAACATTTGTAAAAGTTCTTATTAATGATAATAAAATCCTCTTCAATTTCTTGTTGTTTAAAAGAAGAAAAAATATCAAATTTCCGCTTTCCGTTAAAATTTTGTTTTAAAAAAAAGACAAACGGCTGTTGATGTTTTAACCCTCTAACGAAACAGGCTGCTGCAAGACAGCCTTCATGAAATTGAACACAAATCCCTCGAATTAGTATTCTATTCCGATGGAAAAAAAGTTTACAAAAAAAAAAAAAGCTTCATGTGCCGTGCACGGTTTGGAAGCGAGAAAGTGTCTAAATCAAAATTGAAATCAAAAAATATAAATACGGTTTATGATTAATTGAAAGTAAGACTAAAGCTTTAACATTTATAATAAGTGCTTTTATAATGTTCCAGTGTTACACAGAATTCTATAAGGATACTTTTAAAGGACATAGTCTTAACCGGAAAATGAATGAACGGAGTTTAAGTTAAGATGCGTTTATGCTCAATTTCGCATTTTCGGAAAAACGAATTTCGCTACATCTTTTTAACAACACAACAAATGTTATTTTTGGATTGTAATTATATCTTAGATTATATCGAACACATGGTATAAATTGCATTACCAAACAGCATTACACCGTTAGAGGGTTAAATACATTATGAAGTTGTTTAAAGCAGCAGCAGCTGGAAATTTAATGATTTATTTATAATATTTTACAACATAAAGAAATTCATAAAACATTTGTGTTCTTTGTGCACTTTAATACACTGCATCTGGTAGTAATTTTAAGCATTAATTTAAAAAAATCTGCTAGTAATTTTAAACAATAATTTTGAAAAAAAAAAAAAATAATTTTAAAAATCTCCTGACTTTTTTTATGTTATCTAATAAATAAGTCAAAGACCCTTATTGTAGACAAAATTACATACTATGTATGTGGTTAGTTTATTATTATTATTTTTTTTTCATAAGAAAGTACTTTTTTTCAATATTAATTTCAAAACCACAATTGCATATCATAAAGAAACCTATAAAGGTGTAGTTATTATTCATATATAAAATGTAACAACAAAATGTCTTCCTTAAGTATTTGATTTATATAAGAAAAAATATCATATCTATCTCTATTTGTAAATATATTTATACATTATTATTACAATTATTATTAAAATGAACTCAATTGTATGAGGTTTAGTTTTATTGCAATTCAACGCATGACTTAATATTTAACCATTTCTTTGTAACATTAAGTAAAAAAGTATTTAATGTTGAACATAAGTATTAGCCAAGTTTTTAAGTACTAACATGCCATGGCAAAAGTAAAATCAAAAGGGAGTTCGTAAAAAATTTGTAGTTATGAATCAGTGAATGAACCCGAAATCTGAGTTTTAACTTTACCAGCGGCTACTTGTTTTAATTCATTCACTAGTTTCATACTACCCAACCACTTGATGGTATTCATTCTTAAAAAATAATAAAAAGAGTTTGAAGAATTTTTGGTAGTATTTAAACAAAATTATTCTGCTGTTTTCCCACTATATATATTCAGTGCTTAACCCATTAAAGGAAAATTTAAGAAAGGAGAATCAGTGAGTTATTAAAGCAAAATGTTCGTAAAAAAACGCCTTCGATTTTTTCCGGACTCATGAAATAATAATAATATTAATAAAGTATTTAAGCTTTGTAAGTAGATATAGCTTGAAATATAGGACCTTAATGCAGGTAGTTTAAAGCCAGCCACTCACGTACAGATTTAACTGTCAGTTTCAACTGTTCACTTAAAACTATCAGTTAAAACTGTACGTATGTGGGTAATAACTGTTCAGTTTAACTGAGAAATTTAAAATTTTTATATTTTTAACTGACAGATTCAACTGAAGTGAACATGTGTGGGGGCTCAACTGTACCGTTCTCAGTTCAATTTGTGTCGAGCGAAAGTGCGTATCATGTCGCGTAAACAGAATTGAGGAAATCTAATGATTCTTCACTTAATTCTTTTAATAAACTAATGTGGGAATATAAATTTCGTTGTAATAACCACTTCTTGCACTACTGTTACGCTGTTTATTTTTTTTTTGTAAAATTACAAAAAGTACACTGTCCTGCTCGTTCGAATCCATGTTAAAAACTGAAGTATTGAACTGCACGTGTGTGTACATCTCCCCAGCAAAAAAAAAATGGTAGTCATTCTGTGACTATAACTTCTTTCATTGCTTCCTAAACTTCAGTTGACATTCTTTTATGATTTTTTGGTGTTATTCTAAGGCACTTCCAAAAGAATTCATGTGTTCATATTTCAAATGCAGTGATCTGGATATAAACCCGATGCATATCTTAAAATATCACTCTTCATTACTTCTAAAGCATAAGTTATAGTATATCGTATATATTTTTTGAATCTAAAGCATTTATTAAAATTGAGAAAATAGTTCTGATAAACTTTTTTAATTTTTTTATTAAATCATTTTTTTTATATTTTAGTTTAAAATTTCATGAGGGTTAGAATCTATGCAGTTTTGCAAATTTTTATAGAAGTCTTGAAAAATCAAGAAAAACAAATTTTTTTTGACATTTATTTGAAATTAGCTGGCCTATCCTTTGCATTTATCAGCCTCAAATATCTATGACGACGCAATCTGTGCATTTTTGCATTATGTATTTTATTTAACACTACATCATTCCCAGTTTTAATTCAGAATTTACCAAAATAATTTTAAAATTGTGTAAAAATTATTTAAAAAAATTGTTCAAAAATATTTTAAAATTGTCTAAAAATGTTTCAAAATTGTACAACCAGTTTTTACATTATCCAAAAGTATTTTAAAATTTGTCTAAAAATTCATTAAAATTTTTGAAAAATGTTTAAAAAATGCTTTTTCACTAATGCAGGATTTTGTTATTTGTTTTAGTAAAGAGTATTTGTATATCAATGCATAAATGTCGCTTCTTTAAACTTAATTTTCTGCATTCTTATGAATTAAATTTTTATCAAAGCTTAAATACTAGAAAGTATATGAACATTTTCCACTCATGCAGCAGAATACATAATCATTGTATTATCATTGCTTCCTTAGAGTAAAGTATGAGTAGTGGTAGTAGCTACATTAGAATACTTCCAGCCTATGACACGCTAATGTTAAATTCATCGATGAAACCATCAGAAAATAAGTGATGACTTTACCATAGTAGTGATGCTTTTATTGCTTCTTGGCAGCTTCATTTTTGCTGGGTCAGTTCACAGTTAAGTCTGTCAGTTATAACTGAACCGTTGAAACTGACAGTTAAAACTGTACGTGAGTGGCCGGCTTAAGACGCAAAGAAAAAACTATGGTTGCCACATAATCACTGCTACTAAATTATGCTCGCTGCATTTGGATATAAATGTGACAATCAAGTTTTAGATTTGTAAATAGGTTCTATCTAAACAACACTATAATTGTTATAAATATATAATAATTGTTAATTTTGAGGTTAACATTTTCTTATTTTATGATTGCCAAGTTTTTATTTTATAATATAGTTGATTAGAACTATACTGTAGTAGTAACAAAAATTCTGGTTACGACAAAAATATAATAATTATGCAAATATTTATACACTCAGAAAAAAAAAGTTGGTAGAAAAATTTGTAAACGGTTTTAAATCCCATTTTACTATTTTTGTACTAATTTTTAGTAAAAAAAAATATTATTTAGCAAATCTTTTTGCTGTTTACATTTTACAAATTACAGAATATTTACAAATTTTTGTTGCTAATTTCAGAAATCATTTAACAAATTTTAAAAAACCGATTTGCTAAAATTAGCAAAAAAAAATTACTAATTTTAAAAACTTAAATTGCCTTAAAATGTTACATGGATTAAAAAAGAGATCGGAAATTAAAATAGCACTAAAAAGTTTTTTAGTTCTAAAAGTCAGCCCTAAAAACAATTAAAATTTTACCTTAAAAGTAAAAAAAAAAAAATATTTTTAAACCAGAAATTATCAAATAAAAACAAATTGATTAATTCGTTTATGTTTTAACAATTCTTAAGATTTTTAAGCTTTTGATTTTGTTTTTAATTTTGTATAAAATATTTTTTGAAAAAAATAAATAAAAAAAATTTGATGCTCGATAAAAAAAAAATAAAATTAAAATTTTGTACTAATATTTAGTAATTTTTTTTACTGATTTTAGCAAACAGATTTTAAATTCCACTTTACAAAAAGTTTACTAAAGTTTAGTAGCGGCTACTAATTTTTCTACTAATTTCATTGTACTACACGTCAGCAGACATGTGTTGCTAAGATTAGCAAAAAAAAAAACCGCAAAATTTTCAGTTGCCATTACAGACTTTTTTTTTGGTGAGTGTATTAAGCACAGTAAATTGCTTTGCACGTGGAAAAATTTTTTCATGAACTTCAATGGTCGTAATTTAAATAATAAAAATAAATTATTTATTTATTTTATAAGGAAAACACAATCACAATTATCCCAAAATGTCATTTTTCACTAGAAAAATAGTAGTTTTGTACATTAAATTTGCGTGAAATCAAATTGTGTACAATTTGTTTTGTTGTTACGCGAAACTCATTGTTGTAAAAAATCATATTTTTATATGGAGTATAGCAGTCATTTCACGTAAAACTTGAACAACTTACTGTGCTTTACGAATTAAAATAATCTTGTTTTGTGCTGCATATCATTTTTTGAATTTCGACTTTATTTGCTGCATATATTTTATCTTTAGATTTGATCTTTTTTTATTGTTATGGCATTGCAGCAAAACAATACTGCAGTATATTTCTTAATGTTTTCTGCAATGCTACAAGCATGAGGTATATCTTAGATATGATAGAAGATATCGAGAAGCGGGATTCTGAATGATAAAGGAATATACAATCCATTCCTAAGGATTTTTTTTTTAATTAAATGGTCAGTAGGTCAAACCAATAATAAGCTGACGACTTATTCGTTTACTTGTCCCAATTAAATTTTTATAAAAATAGAGAATGAAAAGTACACCCCTTTTTAGCATAAGTATTTAAAATTTAAATCGAATAATATATAAAAAATTTACACGGTTAATAAACTTCAATATTTTTTTTTTTAATTTAATTTAATTTTTAATTTTTTACTTTTTTGTAATACTTTTTAAGTTTTATATGGGTTAATGTTTAATTTTGGGCAAGTCATAAATGAGGATTTATATGTTCCCGTTGAAAGAGTAATATGCAGCTGCTTTATCATTTGTGTGGATTCCATTTTATTTGGCAAGTAGTAATAAAATTTGCCAAGAAAAAAATTCTGCCACAAAAAGTGAGCTTAAACGAGTTTAGTATTTAAAAAGAGGAAATGTAAATACTAACCACCGTATTCATACTGGAAAATTAACTTGTTTAAGCTTATTTATATGAAACAAAGTTGATAATTGTAAGGTATATTTTGTTTTGCTTTATGAATATGTCTGTAATTTGCTGAATTTAAATCCCTGTATTTCTTTTAATTTCCAGTTTAAAATAAACTTTAAAAACACCTTGTACTTTTATAAAGTAGTAAACAAAAAACTTAAATTTCAATGTCAATACATTTTGTAATTTTTTTAGAAATTAAATTTTTTTTATTATCTACACTTGATATAGTTTTTGTTTTTTTTTTACACCTGTTGGGTTGTTATTATTATGAGATCTTTAACTCATACAATAAACACACTCCGATTGTTAGACGAATTTAATGAGTTTAATTGTATTAAATAACAATTTAATATTTACAGCAAATTGTAAGTTTTTGTGTTTTATGTTTAAACAAAAAAAAATTGTAATAATTGTGCGTATTATTAAGAACATACTTATTAATGTGTTAAAGAAATGGCTTTGTAAAAATGCACTTTGCAACTTTTTTATAAGGTTTTACAGAAATTTATTATTACTTCAAGTCTGTTCTAAATTCAAAAGAATCGTGTGTCTTAGTTTATTATACTGTTGCATGGTACTATATTTTGCGGTATACAAAACTCATACAGTTAATCTCAAAATTGGCTATACAACAAATACAATTTTAATTAAAAAGATATGTAAAAAAACTGCAGATTCTAGGGGGTGTTTTCTCTTAAATAAAAAAAATATATTTTTACAATAGTTCCGTTCTGACTGTTGTTTAATCTAAACAAATTTTTACTGGATGGCATTCGTTTACACAAATACTTAGTAAACAGAAAGAAAAATGAGAGAATAAATTCACAGTTTGATATTAAGAGTTTGCAAATTTATAGTAGACAAATTTTTGCCAGCAATAATTTTTAAGCAGAAAAAACATACCCAGCAAAAAAATTGATAGTCATTCTGTGACTATAACTTCTTTCATTGCTTCCTAAACTTCAGTTAACATTCTTTTATGATTTTTTGGTGTTATTCTAAGGCACTTCCAAAAGAGTTCATGTGTTCATATTTCAAATGCAGTGATCTGGATATAAACCCGATGCATACCTTAAAAAATCACTCTTCATTACTTCTAAAGCATAAGTTATGGTATATCGTATATTTTTTTAATCTAAAGCATAAATGCAAATTGAAAAAATAGTTCTGATGAAATTTTTTAATTTTTTTATTAACTCATTTTTTATATTTTAGTTTAAAATTTCATAAGGGTTAGAATTTATGCAGTTTTGAATTTTTTATAAAAGTTTTGAAATATCAAGAAAAACAGATTTTTTTAAAACTTTAATTGAAGCTAGCTGGCCTGTCATTTGCATTTTTTCAGCCTTAAATATTTTTTTGACGACACAATCTGTGCATTATGTTTATTAATTAACACTACACCACTTTCAGTTCTAATTCAGAATTTATCAAAATAATTTTGAAATTGTTTAAAAATTATTTCAAATTGCTCAAAAATGTTTTAAAATTGTACAAAAATTATTTAATATTGTTCAAAAATATTTTAAAATTGTTTAAAAATGTTTCCAAATTGTACAACCAGTTTTTAAATTATCCAAAAATATTTTAAAATTTATCTAAAAATTCATTAAAATTTTTGAAAAATGATTTAAAAACGCTTTTTCACTAATGCAGAATTATTTATTTGTTTTAATAAAGAGTATTTGTATATCAATGCATAAGTTTCGATTCTTTAAACTTATTTTTTCTGCATTCTAATGAAATATACTACAGAATATATGAACATTTTCCACTCATGCATCAGAACACCTAATCACTGTATTATCATTGATTCCTTAGAGTAAAGTATGAGTAATGCTAGTAGCTCTATTTGAATACTTCCATCCTATGACACGCTAATGTTAAATTCATCGATGAAACCATTAGAAAAGAAGTGATGCCTTTGCCATAGTAGTAATGCTTTTATTGCTTCTTTGGCAGCTTAATTTTTGCTGGGTATGATTGAAAAACATGGTTTTTGTTGATGTTGTTGTATGCAGATGCAAAGCAATAAATATTGTAAAATTAATTAAGGAAAAGATAAGAAAATATTTTAAAATACATAATTCTGCTTTATATTTTATATCAAGAATATGCAAGCCCAGTTATAATTTATTTCTGCATTCTTTAACAAACTTGTAAATTATTGTAAATTTTTTGTTTACGTATTTTTTTAAAAAATTTTCTTATTGAGAGTAATTTTGTGTTGTAAGTTTGTTACGGAGTAATTCTTACTGGACTTGACTGAGAAAAATACTGGAATGGACCTTATGTTTTATCCAAGGATGGAAAAGTTAATTTTTGTCTTGGAAAAAGTAATTTATATCAGTGATAGATAATTTTGACCAACTAAATTTGAAATATATTTATTTTTTTTGAAGAAACATCAAAGCCCACAATTGTGAGTCTGGGTATCTAGCAAAAGTAAAAAAAAAAACAAACAATGCAGATGTTTTTAAAAATAAATTGGTATATAACATAAAACTCCTTTAAGACAAAATTAATAAAAATTAATTTTTTCATGTATTTTATTAAGTTTTGATTCGTGAAACTTTAATTTTTTAATAATGCTTAGTATTCTGTTCACAACAGCGACAAAATTTCGCACTAGGTAAAAAGTAGTTAGAGCGCATTTACAGGAGAGATGAAACTGCTAGAGATAAAGCTACACTCACAATATTATTTCCTTAAAAGCAAATTAAAATACATATTAAATTAATCGAAAATACAATTAAGAAGAAGACTACTGATTTTTCATTATATTTAGTCCATTTTGTTGTTTGTTTTCAATCATTGTTTAATAATTGACAAAAGTGGTAAAAACAATCGAGTCGTTTAAAATAACCATCAATTTTTAACTGACAAAACGTTAGAAAAAAAACGATTTTTGCGGTTTTCTTATTTGCTTGTAATTATAAAACTTAACACACACAGTTGAATATATATTTATATTTGACTAATTTTTTGTAATTTTGTATTAAAAAAACTATGATAATTAAAAAACAAAAAGGAATTATTTGAGTTTCTATTTTTAGAAACAGAAAACATAAAATTTTACATTTATCAGAAAATATCAACTCCTACTGAAAGTCTGTTGCCCTCATTTTGCAAAACGCAACGCCTCACTTTACATAACTTTTTTAAAAATTCGATTTTGTAAATCACATACAAATTAGAATATCATAAATCACTGCGCTGAAAAATTAATCACTTGATATGTCAAAATCATCACTTGAATTGTTTGAGCGTTGGTTTGAAATTGTTTTCAAACTATTTGAAAAAAACACACAATTTGTAATGTGACATCAATTGACGTTTGGTAACACCAATACCCTGGTAGAATTCTTCATAATCCCAGGAAGACGAGGTATCAAAGAGTAACGAGTACATTTTTTGTTTTTTTGATTTTGATTGATATTTTTATTTATTTTATTTTTTTTTTTTTGCACAAGAATATTTATAATTTTATAAACAAATAAATACAAAAAAAATTAAATTGTCAATTTTTTTTATTTATTTAATTTTCAATCAGCTGTTAACATTGGTGTTGCCAATAGCAAAAAAAGTAGGGATAAATGTAACAAATCAAACATAAATTCCATAAATGCATAAATGCAGGTAACACTGAAATTATTTTAATTTGACCATTAAAGTGACGTAGTAAAAGTGTAGGTGAGGCGTTGAACGCAGGGGATTTACAAAATTTGGGCGTGTATTTTTTATAGTTTGTTTTTTGAATGACTGATTCAAAAAGTTAAAAAATATATTTCTATAAAGTTCAATAGATTCTTCATTTAAAAACAAACTGTACATATTGTATTACTTTTTAAATAAACTACAATCGGTAACGAAAAATATATTGTGAGTGTATGATTTAAATTATTTAGATGTGTTTTTTGCTCTATCCCTCGTACATTTCTTTCGAATGAAAATGTATGTACCTTTAAGAATTTTTTTTACAGTCATTAGAAAATCACAACAAAACTGAATGTCAGTTTTTCACTACTTTTTTAAATGTCTTATCCACAAAAATGTTTACAAAAACAATTTCATCGCAATTTCACAACATTTTCACACAAGTGCAAAAAAAAAGTTTTAGTAGATTTTGACAGATATTTTTGAAAAAATATAAAAAAAATACTCGGCTTAGTAAAAAATTAAAACCAAATATTTATAGTACTCGGAGGGTAAAAAAAATACCTTTTAAACTATTTTTTTAATACCGAAATGACAAACTAATTATCCATCCCTGGTTAGTTTACATTTTGTGGGTGCTGTATATTTAATAATGCGATTAACTTCCCTTCATGTTTTACAGTACTTTTTTATTTTTATCTAAAGTTTAAGTGCTTCAATTACTTTGTTTTCAAAAAAATAAAAAATTATTCGTGTTAATTTCTTAAATACAAATACATTATTTGTTAAGTGAATTGAAGTAAAGTGAAAAAATGTACAGATAATATTGTTGTGCGAAATAACAGGAAATTTATTTATTTTACACAATTATATAAACAAGTGAAAATGTTTATTGAAGTTTTGCCGAACAACGTAGTATAATAGGCGAATTTTTCGTTTTTTCAGGTTTTCGATTAAAATTTTGTATAAAATTTGAAAATCAAAAACTTGAAAAAAATTAAAATACGTATTTTATGGTTCAATATAAAGTTAAATTTAAACGGTTTTATAAAAGTGTGCTCCGCCTTTTTTCAACTTTTATTTTCTAATTTTTTAAAAATTTACTTAAACAAAACTATAAAAATATTTGGACTTACATATATTAAATTTCAAAGAGAATTTATTGATATAGTGTGAAAATTTGAATAAAATCGAATAATATTAATAATTCCTATAAATTAAAAATTTTTAATAAAAATATATTCAAATAAGTGTTTGTATTCGGATTTGATTTAATATTGTAATATTATTTTGCGCGGTCTAAAGAATAATATTTTGAAATAATTTGCGCTCAGTACAGCTTCAGTGGAATCACAATATTATTATTTGTTTGGATAACATCAAAACTTTCGATTTTCATCAAAATTATGCAAATTTTGGCGGTAATTAATATGTAAATAATTTTTTTTAAAAAATTGTCCATTACTTAAAAAAAATCGGCACAAGAAATTTTTGAAAATTTTACTTCCAAGTTATTTGACAAATCTATTCAAATAAAAAAGTTTTGAACTTAGAAAACGAGTGAATATTTATGTTTTATTTTTTTAACAACAACAATAAAAAATTACCAAAAGGTACCAGTTGCATTTAAAAGTTCCTATAGCTGTGGATGAAATGTTTAAAAATATTAAATACTACGTATATTTAGTCAATATTTGCGACTCGTTTTTGGCTCCCAAATTAAGTTTAAGATTTGATTATAAACTCTTAGGACGTAAAGACTTTCATTTTTGTTATTACTTATTTTGAATGGCAAAAAGCTTTCGAAATTTAGGAACTAAATCATCAAAAGTCCTATATTACCCCCTATTTCTAATTTAGACAAGTCAATAAGCCATAATAACCTTAAGCATCAATATATTTGCCTGAAATGTTATCTTTTACCCGTTAATCGCGCCAGCTACTGTGAATTTTTAAAATGTCTGAAATATTTTTCTTAATTTTTTGTTAGATTTCCAAAAATCATTTATTTATAAAATTTGTAACACTAATCATCAATAATTGATTTGTTTTTGCACTAAAACTTTTTAAAGTTCTTTTGGATAAAATCGCCTTTCAATACAATCATGTCGGGAATAGTAAAAGGGTGTTTTAAGGACCTCAGAAAGATCTATAGAACTGAGTTTTTTTATTTTTTCCTTAAAGCATTCATATTTGCTAAAAAAAAAAAAAAGAAGAAAATGGACATATTTATAATAGACGTTATAATGAATAAATATATCGTTCATTAACTATAAGACTGTCGTAAGTCAAAAAACGTGATTTTTGAGTTAATGATGCAGAAATATGGGTCTCACCACAATCTAAAATGGTATTGATATCACTTTTTCTCATTGAATGGCGACCAAAAATGTTTTGTACTTTTCTCAGTAGTTAGACTAAATTGAAAACTTAAAACGCGTTTTCTGCCAAATTATTTTTTTTTGAATTTTGATACTCTGGAAGTAAATGAGAGATGTAATAAATATATAAAGGGGTCGACCTTGCAAATCAATTGAATAAATCTAGAAAATTTTTAAAAATAAGTCAAAATTAGCATATTTTTGCATCATATAACATTTTAACACAGTTTTTTTTTTGTATATTTTCTACGAAAACCAACATTTGGCCCCTAAACTTTTACATTATTCAGGTTCGGGGGCCATAGGTTGGCAATTTCGAATATATTTTTTAATCTATAAGATTATATAGTTAGCCAATGAAACTAAATGCAGATAGTGCACAAAGTAATTAAGTGTTGGCCCCCCTGAATTATAACAAAGCAATTAAAACTGCCAAGTATTGAACTTTTATGATATTTTCCAATAGCCTTTGAATTAATTGCACATCAACCTTTGGCCCCCTAAATCATAACAAAAAAAGTTCGGGGCCAAATGTTGGGATTTTTTGATATATTCTCATCTACAATATTATTTAATTAGTCAATAGAATTACACACAAAAAAATGAAACGTTTGGCCCCTCTGAATCTTAAGAACTAAAAAGTTCGGGGACCAAAAGTTTACCTTTTCTGATTTATCTTCAATCTATTATATACTTTAAAAAAAGCAATTGATTTAAATACAAGTTGTACACCAAAATTTTTATCTTTGTTCAACCTGAACCTGAGGGTGCCAAAGTTTGGCGTTCTGTGGCACCATCTACACCAAAAAAATACCATTTAACTAGTTTAGAGTGTAAAAATTAATGGTTTTGGCATAAAATTAAAGAAAAAAAAACATTCAGGTAGCATTTACATTATATTTGGATTTCAAAATTGAACATACCATACACTTAAAAAAGTTTGTAAGTTAAAATAACTGAAAATATCATTTAAAAGAAATGATATTTCATTTAAAAACCGGTCTACTTAATTTTCATTTAAATTAAATGACTTTTGTTATTTATTTTTAAATGTTGATTAATCAACTGACACATCCGTAAGAAACAAATGATATAATTAGTTAAAATAAATGTCAAAATTTTACCTACCAATCCTTAACAAATAAATGTTTTTTTCATTTATTTGAAATTATTTCCGTTTTTGTATTTTTTGTTTTTTTTTTTTTAATATACTCGTACAATACAAAATGTATGTATGCAAGCTATGAACACTTTTGTGTTAATGCGTTTGTGTATGTATGTGTGTTTATGAAGTTCTTGTAATATGTATTAAAAAATTTTGTATATATACATACAACCAATTTAAATATAAAAAAAACAATTTAAAATTTTTTGAATATTTTTTTTTGAAACAGACAGCAAAAAAAATTTAAATTTGTAATAACTGTTACGGACACAAATAAACCACAAGTTTCCGTTTTGTGGGTTAATTTTTATTAAATTTTAAACAAATGAAAAAAATAAATGAAACTGAAAAAAATGTTAAATGATAGTAAATTATTTCGAATAAATGTATAAAAAAGTTAATATAGATATTTCTTTGAAAAATAAATGTATATTCCTTTATTTTTAAATGGAACGGAAAACTTTTTTATTAAACTACAAACAGTTAACTACATAATATTCTGAGTGTATGATCGAAATCCAGTTCAAATAAGATTTCGAGCGTTATGTTAGCGCAAGCTTATATAAAAAAAGGAACATTTTCCAAATCCTTTTTTTTTTTTTTGAAATTTTATGTTATAAATTTAAGTTTATAAAATAAAAATAATGTTTTATTTAAAAAAAAATCATTTAACATAAAGTGACATAACAATCATCACGGTGACTTTTAAATTTTATATTGTTAAAAAAAAAATAATAAAATATTAAAATGTTAATGTTTTACCATAAAATTTTACTCAACTCAATGTTATGTTAAATATTGTATAATAAATTTTTAATACTATTTTAACTTTTTTTTTTTCATTAAGTAATTACTTTTCGTCTACATATAACCTACAACGAAGTTTAACCAACGTTTTTCTTACATATATATTTTTTTCATATAAAATCATTTAAAGTATTTTCTACTACATACTTACCACTCGCAACAATACTTTCAGAATTAGTTATAGAAAAAAACCTTTCATTTTATAGATCTTTAAAAAAAAACGTGATAAGCTTGAAGTAGTACTAACTAAATTAGATTTAGACTACATTTTCTTACAACAATTTTGGTTAATTTGCTTTTATACGTATTAGTTCCAAAAGCGGCTTTTTAAAAAAAAGATTTTTATCATAATTGAAATGTTTATAGTTTTTTTGGACGATATAAATTAATTTTTACAACTTAAACAAATTTAAAGCATATTTTAGGGCGATACATTTTCCAAATTTAATAGTCTTCTATTTTTCGCTGAAATCAAGATTGCAAAAAAAAAAATATGAAGTGAAAAAAAAATTCTCAAAGTAAGTAGAATTTTTAGAATAATAGTTTTCAACTTTATAATTGATTCAATTAAATCATATTTTTATGGAATTATTAAAACTTGCTTTAATATCATTAAAACCATTTTAATTACATTGCCTTTTAGAAATTCCTTAATTGAAAAAATCTATTTACAAAATTCATTATAAGCGTGATTGTTTTATATTATTACATAATATTTTTTTTTTTTTTTTTTGCAGACAATTAAATAATCAATTAAAGATAAATATGTATACGTACATATGTAATCTCTTGTTAAAACACACAATAACTTTTTTTACAAAAGAAAATAATAATGAAAAATATTAATTAATTTTCAATGAAATTTAATAGAAATCTACATATAATAATTTACAGTAAAGGATCTAGCTAAAGTTTACACAATTATTAATTTTATAGCTCAGTTCACAATTATAGAAAAGGAAAAGTGTTATAAATGTTAAATCGAACACTAAACAAGTCGATTAAGCTATAAATTAATCTGTTCAACTAACAGTTAATTTAATATTAAATCTGTGTACTATTTGTATGGAAAATTGAAAGGGACCTTCACATTAACATTTATTTCACTTTCACCGCTGAACTATTTTTCTCAATTTCAATACCAAACTAATCATCCTTCTTAAGATAACAACGTCAGCCCCATTTGGGTCTTAGCACCGTGATCGCCATTTCAACAGACAGAGAGGGACATCGCTAGATCGACTTATTATTGCATAGGGAGCAATAACATATACTTTATGGAATTTTGGACATACACATACTACTTCGACTTGTTACAAACGGAATGACAAATTAGTCGAGAGTTAACTAACGCAATCTCATATTTCAAAAACTACTACTTTTCAGGAAAGAAAAAAAACGAGATATTTTAAAATTTTTTTTTTTTCTAAAATTTAAAATTCATCATTACTTTTCAAATTAAAACTAAAAAAAATATATATATTAAAAAATGTCATAAGTTTATTATAAAACTTTTTTTGTCTCTCCTCAAGAGTAGTAGTTTATGAGATAGGACGTTACATTAGATAACACTCATCACATATGGCGAAGGGTATAACGACCCTGCAGAAAAACTGCTTAAATTAGCAGATTTTATATGAAAATATAAGATAAAATGAAACTGATAAATATTTATAAGGTAGTTTTTAACTAATTTTAGTAGATTTTCTGCTATTTTTTCAGGTTCATTTCTAGGAGCGTATATTTTGAATAAAGTTGCTGGCACCCTTTACCCATTCGAACTATTTTAAGTAGTTAATTAGAATTTGTGTTCACTGTCTTAAATGATTTTCAATATTTTAAATAGACTTAGTTAAAAAAAAAGAGACTTTTTACAGCAAAAGTTTGATATTGTTGGACGTTGTTGGACATTTTAGAGAACTCGTTAAGAAAACTGCCAGTTTTGATCATTAGATGCTGAAGAAATAAAAAAAATGAAGAAAGAAAGTTAAACTTAATTGAATTTTTTTTTACAGGATAACAAAAAACGCGGAAAATTAAAAACGTAATAAATTTGAATTTTGTTTATAAAAACAAAATTTTTGTCTAAGCACAATTTGAATTTGGCCAATGAAAAAACCGGTTTACGATATATTACACAAAAACAAACGCGATCGAAACATGAGCTCTACAAATGCAAAATGAATAAACAACAGTTAGTTTTTCTTTGTGGAAAAATTTTTTTTATTATAAATTGTTAAAATTGCCCAACATGGAAGGTCTGCCGAGGTGCTCATTTCGATTTTGCTAAAACTTCAATACGGGAGCGGTTTGATTATTTAGTGGCTTTTTGAATAAAACATATTTTTTCTGCAAAAAAGCGTTTTATATCTCCACACATTCTTCTTTCAGTGCGATATATATTTAGTACATCGTTTTTCTAAACTTTTTTCCATCCAAGTAATAGGTCAAACTCATCAAAATAGGCGTGATAAAGTGATGAACGAATTGATAAATGTATTTTGGTGGCTACAACTAATAAATTCGGATAGAAGAGACAAATTCAAATGTGATTCCTAAATATTTTGGGTGTTGCAACTTAAATTCAGTTGTATTAAAAAATATTATTTAGTTTTCTTTGATCTTCTTGATTTATATTTTTGTTTGGAATAAATAAATAATTACTATTTTTTATAAAAAAAAAAGATCTTAAGCTCATTTTAAACAAAAATGTATTAAAAAATGTTATTGTGGAAAATAAATATTTAGTTGCGCCAACCAATTTTAGTCGAAGTAACTGCATTTCAGTTAAAAATTGGCAAAATTTTTCTCTTTGTGCACAAATGGGCAACTGAATTGAAAAGTGTATTGTGGTTGCGGCAACCAATAAATTCGGTTATCACAACCAACTTCAAATATGATTGCTGAATAATTTCGGTATTGCAATCAAAAACAGTTGTTGTGTAGACCAATATTCTGTTGTACCAACCGGTTTTAATCACAGAAATCGAATTTCACTTGGAAACTAACAAAATTGTTCTCTATGTGTGTGCTATTGCGTTTATTGTCAACTGTAAGCAATTGCGGCAAACATCGCACGGATAGCATTTTCATTTCCAATTATTCATGAGATGCCTACAGCCTCAGCCACTTAACGCATTTTTATTCTCTTGTCGTTTAATAAATTATCACTCCATGACAATTGCTGGAGTGACGTCAACCAGAATGTTTGACGGCATTTTGGTACGACCACAACCGAGTAAATCAGTAATATACTACTTAACCATTGAAGTTAATGGTACAGAGTGCCCATAGTATTTATCTAGCCTTTACTTGGTTTTGGTGATGGTGTTTTTACACAAAAAAAAAATAATAATAAGTCTTCATTAATTTTGACTCCGCTACAACATACGCAAATATTGATACAACTCGAATTAAACCACAATGCAAGCCTTCCTTGTAAAGGACAATTTTTTAAATTAATTACCTTACAGCACGATAGTATTTTCGAAAGTGTTCTATGAACTAAAATTTTGTTTTCTTAAAAAAGTAAAGAACTTGTACTTTAAATTTCTTTAAAATTTTGAACGATTATTTAAAACAAAATGTACGGATTATAAGTTTATGATTATAAATAATTTTGGAGTGGCCATTGGGTGCTTAATAATTTTTGTGTTCAGACCACCCTCTCAAGATACCGCCCCCCCCTCCCCCTACGCCTTCAGAAAATCTAACATCCGCCACTGCTTGTACTACCTCTTGAAGTGCATTGCTAACACTTTCCTGTCTTGGTAGTGAAAAAGAAATACGCCTACACAGAGAAAAAATATTCATTGTAACAACCGAATTAGAATCAATTTTTGTATTGGAAAACTTTTTCCAAATTAAAAATAAAAATTTATTTAAACTAAAATTTCCCATTTTACTAAAATTTCCAACAACTCGTTCTTGTACTGTTTGCTTTGAGTGTAAGTGTCAAACGCACAGGAAACCATATCAGAGAGAGAAAAACTTACTCTTTAGACATGTTGTTATGACATAAACATATCAATTTACAAAAATAAATAAAACTGATGCTAGCTTGGATAGGGAATATCTTATGATAAAAATATACAACAATATTATGTACTTCATATGGTTGTTGGCTACTGTACTGTGCTGTGCTGTCTGTCTGTCATCTCCACACACGTAACGATATGATGTTAACAGAAAACATTCAATTATCAACTGCATATGGGTTAGAATGCAGACATAATGTTTTATGAATAAACGTGATTGAACAAAAGTAAACCTACTGATTTTACCCCCAACCCCATATTTTGTAGGTTTATATTATTTGTCTATATTATCTTAAACATAACAAAATAAATACATATATTCTTTTAAACGGTAAACCAAACAAAATAGTACTCAATCATTTTTTTTATGTATGAAATTTAATCATAAATATACACTAGAAAAATTTAATAAGGTGGAATAACTATGGAGCTAGAAAAAGTAAAATTATATTTTTCCGAAACATATTTATGTTATAACATTTGAGAGATTCTGAGGGCGAATATTAATATGACAGAAGAACATGCAACATCGAATATGACTAGAGTGACCAACTGCTTTTGATCGGAAAGTGAGATACGACAGATGAAAAAGCGAGATTTTTCGTAAAAATTGTACACTCACAATATTACTTCGTTAAAAGCAATCTAAAATACATATTAAATTAATCGAAAATACAATCAAAAAGAGGACTTCTAATTTTTCATTCTATTCAGCCCATTTTGTTGTTTATTTTCAATTATTGTTTTGTAATCGACAAAAGTAGTAAAAACAATCGAAAGTCGTTTAAAATAACCATCAATTTTTAACTGACAAAACATTAGCAAAAAAAAAACGATTTTTGTGGTTTGTTTTTCAAATTGAATTTTTTTTAATTTGTTTGTAATTACAAAATATATGTGTGTATTTGAATAATTTCTTGTAAATTTTATTGAAATAATTTTCTATTAAAACAAACTATTTTGTTAAAAAAAAAATAGACAACATAAAATTTTACATTTAACTGAACATATCAACTTCTACTGAAAGTCTGTATTTTTTTTTATAGTTTGTTTTTTAAATGACTGATTCAAATAGTTAAAAAATATATTTCTATGAATTTCAGTTGATTCTTAGTTTAAAAACAAACTCTATGTATTATTTTTCAAATAAACTACAGTTGTTAAGGGAAAATATATTGTGAGACTGCTATTTTAACACTTTTTTGGAAGTAAACTGCAAATTACTCTAACTTCAGCAAAACAAAATTACACATATTTGATTTCAGGCAATTCTGACTTGCAGATTTTATGGTATTAGTTTTTATTAATCTTCTTTAGATTTGATAAAAAAAATAATGATTAACGAAAATAATAAAATTAAATCTTAACTAAAATCAAATTTTTCTTAAGAATAAGAAGATTTTTAGATTGATTTTTTTTTTATTTAGATCAAGTTTTTTATTAGATCAAGTTTTCTAAATTTCTGCAGCAGTGTAATTTCTTAACATAAATTAAGAAAAGTCATTGTTTTATGTTTTTACATTCTCTAAATTCGCATTTTTTTTTTTTTTTTTGATTCCAAAAAGTTTTTCTTTTCAACTCTTTGAGGAAAAAAATCCTAAAATTCCGATAATCCTACAGATTTTAAAAAATAATTGCCGTTTTTTAAACATTTTTAAAAAATGTGTCTAGAAAATTTAAAATAACATAAATTAAGAAAAGTCATTGTTTTATGTTTTTACATTCTCTAAATTCGCATTTTTTTTTTTTTTTTTTTGATTCCAAAAAGTTTTTCTTTTCAACTCTTTGAGGAAAAAAATCTTAAAATTCCGATAATCCTACAGATTTTAAAAAATAATTGCCGTTTTTTAAACATTTTTAAAAAATGTGTCTAGAAAATTTAAAATAACATAAATTAAGAAAAGTCATTGTTTTATGTTTTTACATTCTCTAAATTCGCATTTTTTTTTTTTTTTTTTTTTTGATTCCAAAAAGTTTTTCTTTTCAACTCTTTGAGGAAAAAAATCTTAAAATTCCGATAATCCTACAGATTTTAAAAAATAATTGCCGTTTTTTAAACATTTTTAAAAAATGTGTCTAGAAAATTTAAAATATTAAAATTGGGATTTTTGTAATACAAATTTAAGATAGCATGAACCTTTAACAAGTGTGATAATCACGCCAAACTCTTTTTGGGTTGAGTAGGTTAAGTATGACAGAAGGGTGTTCCTGTAAAAGTAAAATTTTTAATTTTAAACTGCATTTATGCAAAAGATATCCACAACAACAGAAAAAACAATTATTAATTAAAGCTGACCCCTTAAGACATGCAGCAACAAGTTCTAAATTTATAAGAAAAATAAAATTAATTATACTTTTTGTAAAATATACTAAACTTTCGTATATTTTACGAAATTACGAAATATTTAAGACTTTCTAATTCTGTTAAAATTGCAGTTCTATTCAAACGTGAAAATTCTATTTAAACATTCAGTAGGAAAAAATTAACTAATTTTACGTAAATAACAAAAACTTTCGTATATTTTGTAGAAGGTTTCCGCGGTGCGAAAGAACAAAATATTTCGTACAATGTACAAAAGTTTTCGTATATATTATGTAAGGACTTTTCACGTAGAAGGGATATTTAAAATTTCTTGTAGTCTGTTTTGGAAGCTCGTACATGATTGCTTTGTTTTTGCTTCCCTGCCAAATTTAAAAAATTTGTCTTTAGAATGATCAATTTTCTGAGTGTATTTTATCTTATCATAGTTGAGAGATTTTTTAAACAAATTCTCGTATGTTATTTACTGTCATACCTGCTGTTACCTTAGACAACAACCACTTTTAATATTTCTTATTCAGACAGCTAAATTAAAACTCAATGGAAAGTGATATGTTGTTGGTGTGTTTTTTTCTAAATATTTTATTCTATAGCACAAACAAAGAATTGGCCTTTACCTTTTTTTTTTTTTGCTATAGATTTTTAATATTCTATACAAAGTTATGGTTTGCAGTTAATTCCTATTGGTTGGTAGACGTTGTTAATATTTATTTTTCATATGCAAGTTATAAGTTCTTTGGTTATCGACATTTTTTAAATTCTCCAGCAATCAGTTAATATTTATCGTTGCTTTAGTTGACACCTGTTATTAATGTTTAATATTTATTAATTTGTATTCGTTATTCTATTTACACATATGTACATATATGCTGGTGTCTTTCGTTACTTAAACTAATTGGTGCTGGTTTACTCAAGTGTTTACTTTTTTGTGGTCAAGTCATGAATAATTAATTTCCTTTTTGGTTAATTTACTCAAATAAAACTGGTTTTTCATTTTCAATTCAATTAATGTAATGTGAAAAATATAGAATTTTGCAATATGAAAAAAATAATTATACCCACATTAATGGATACTTATGGTTTAATAAAATTTTGGGATTTTGATTGTGGTAGCCCTTCAATTGATGATTCTAAAAAATCAATAAAAAATTGTTTTTCAACATCGCAATGTTATGGCAAAGGAAAATTTACTGCAACAACATTGCCGAAAATGGTAATAATTTTTTTTTAATTCTTTTTATAAATAACTAAATTATATTTAAAAGTTTAATTTTGTTATCAAAAACTTTTAAAAATCTCACGCCTTTTGCTAAAATGTTTTGACTGAAATATTTCAAAAGTAATTAATCATAAGACAAATATTTTAGATAAGATAATGTTTAAAAACAAAGCCCAACAATTTATTTATACGGAGATTTTTTAAACCGAAATGTTCAAACGTTGATAAAAATTGTTAAAGAAAATATAAGTTCCCAGTACTAGTCAAACAAATTTTTATCAAACAATTAAACGTTTCGTTAAAAAACCCCTATTAATTTTAAAAATAACATTGACTGGTTTTAAATCAAACAAAAAAAATTTCAAAGAAATTTTATGCTTATAGTGACTATTTCTAATTTAAAAATAATCCCCTGAAAATATGCAGCAATTTTTTTAAGCACCAAAGTAAACATGACTTTTTAGAATCGGTCTTTGCAGTGAAAATATTACAATGATGAAGATCTAACATTGTATCTCTCTATCAAGCGGAATCTCTGAAATATAAGGCCGTGTTTTATGCACTAATAATAATAATGCTTGCATAAAAATACAAAAAGAAATTAAAAATAACAAAAACGAAAAATGATTAATTTTACGAAAGTTTTTGTTGTTTTGACATTAATTGCGTATTTTTATGCATGGATTGTTATGAGTGTGGTAAGATGAACGGGTTTTGCTACAAAATTTATATATTTTAAAGGCCATTTGATTCAATTACCAATCTGAATTCAAAAACTTTCTGTAAAATGTTAGTTCAAAATTTTAACCCATTTTTTAAACAGTTTCGAACCTACTGAATGGATTTGCAAACTTGTATTCACCTGTTTTTGAACAAATTTTAAAGATTTAAGAAGAATTTTAATTTTTATTCCTGAGATCCTAACGGCATCACCCGACAAACTTATACTCAGTTAAAACGTATTTTATGTGGAGATCAAATTCTTACATTTAAAACTTTTTAGATGTAATGTTATGTGCAGCGGCAATAGTTTTAATTGCTTAAAAATTTGTGTTGCCGTTACCATAAATCCTGAGGATATCTTTGAATGAATGACAAAATATCTGTAAAACTTAATGACCTCATTGTTTTTGCAAGTAAATTATATCAATGGCGCCGCAAATGATTGGGTGATTTCATACACCAAGTAATGTTTGTTTGTTTGTTAAAGTCACTTGATTTTCAGGTTATTAAAAAATAAATTCTTTGGAAAACAATTACAAGCTAATATTTAATAAAGATATGTAATTCTAAAAATTATATTCATTCATATAATTTAAAATTTTAACTTCAAAATGTTTAATATAGTTCAATTTATAATTTTCTATTTTCTTTTTAGTCTCATCAAATCCGTGCCGTTTCAAGTCCTTCCTTAACACTTGATACTAATACGACAACGACGACGACTGATTGTGTCAAAACATCAGCAACAGATGATCATCATCAACAACCCATTCACCAAAGAGTACCATCTAGTAATTCATCATTTAACACAGCTACTAGTCAAGATAATTGCCAACAAACTACTAATCATACAACAGCAACAACTAATAATGCAGCCACACAAAGTGTTGGAGTTCTACAAAAGTTCAAACGTACTTTAACCAATTTCAACAGACCTCAATCAGCGGCAGCAACAACGGATTCATCTGCATTTGTTGTGACTGGTACAGAAATGCAGACACAGGATGTTACAGATGCTTGTAATAAATATAGATTTGGTCCTTTAGTCTGGCGTACTTCAAAGGAAAGACGTAAAACAAAATACAATCGTCGTGATAAATGTAATAGCGGTGATTCAGGCATACAAATTGAATTGGAAAATGATGAACAATTTGCTAGAGCATTGGCTGCCAATGGCGTTGGTGGTGGTGGTGGTGGTGGTGGCATGAGTTCAGCTGGTAGCAGTAGTCATGGTTTATTCAGTAGAAAACAAGAAGGAATGGTAAGTTGGAAATACTTGTAGAAATCTTTTAAAATATTATATTATATGTCAAATTGTATGCAAGGATGAAAAAAGTTCGCTAGCGCGTCAAATTTTTATTTTATATAAAAATATTGCAGCCTACATAAAATGAAATATGAGTCTTTAATATTGAGAAAGCTAACTGGAAAGTTGATTAAAATATTTTAGAACTCTCTCGCCAACATTTTGGAATCCGTGTTAGTAATCTGGTTCGCTCTTTTAAAATACAAACGACAAGAGATGGAAATGTGTGTTAATTAAACAAACTTATTAATAAATTGTAATTAGTCTCGTTGAAGATATATGGTGAAATGAAAAAAATCGCGTTAATAAGTATAAGAAAACAGATAAGTCAACCTGTGATTGTTTTATAAAAGTGGATATCGGCCGAACAAAACATTGCTTCAAATCGTAACAATATGGATTAAAATGGGCAAAGAGTAGAATTAATACAGGGAACGAAATGATATGATATGTTATCACGTAAATGGGGGAAAAAAATTAATCACCTTGTGTTTTATTATATGAATACCTCGGGATCTCTCCTACACCTTTTTCATTTATAAAAACAAAATCTTAGCTCCAATAGAGTATTAACACACTTTGATAATACAAATGAAGTTTGTGCAAAAAGAATCCAGAGGAATTAGTTTTAATGAAACTTAACCCATTATTTCCCTGTAATTTTTTTTCCGACTTCACTCATTCCCCGTTTCATACCATATCGTTCCGACATTATATTGTCGGAGTGTATTAATTTGTATTATCAATTTTTGTGATAATCAAGGCAGCGACTTACATGCAAATGCATTTTGCCACAAAATGAAATCGACTTGTTGTTGCATATTTGGCTTTTAAGTGCATATTTTTGCATTTTATTGTCTGACTGTCATATTGTGTTTTTGATTCATAAAAAGCATATTTTTGGATTTTTATTGCATATTTTCCAATAAGTGCATATTTTGCGTTTTTTACTGCATATTTTAAGGGGATATTGTAAATTTTTTAGTGTGTGAAAGTTACTACTGGTGATAATACACACAATCCGATAATACGTTCCCTGTTCCAATTCGTTCCAATTTCACTTGTTCCTCGTACTGAACCTGATTACAACCCAGGATGTTCTGGAATTCAATGTCTACGCAAATACTCTATTATTTTTTTTTTTAAACAAACTAAGCTTGCCTAATTGTTGTTTAACTCGGACAGCCATTTTTACAGGTCCCAAATATGCCTGATTGAAGACTTACTTGATACTTATGTAAGAAATCTTGTCTTAACTGAAGTCAGCCGGTCGTAAGCCCGGGAAAAATTGCGAATATTTGAGGTAAAGGAATGATCCGATCTTTAATTAAATTCGAACCTACATGAGAGTGCACAACAAACCGACTTTCGGGCTTAAGTGTATTTCCCATTTTTGAAATTGAATCGGTTGTGAAGAGTATCTTTGTCTCCGATACCTTTTTTCAAACCTCACCTAAACCCAATGAGAGAATTAGAAATTACAGGTCTCTAATTTTTTTGAAGCGTGCGATCTTATTCCGGCCGAACGGTTCGAACGGAAAATGTATTTTTTTTTTTTTTGATAGATCAACACTCAGATGAAGAGGGAGTAGTGTTTGTGGACAATTTACTTGAATTTTTCTATATGTTTTATGGTAAACGGGAAGACGTCTGTGGGGAGTTTATTCTACATATGTACGACTTGTTCAAATGATAAATTAATTTTTCCTGCAATGCGTTGTGTGATCCATTGGGCGATAAATTTTGCTAATGTAAATATTTTTAGTGGTCTCATTGGATGCGATTTAACTTATTAGACGCCATTGTACTCAACTGAGTACACCTTGATTTTTTTCAATTTTCTCTGACTCTATTTGTCCTATAATTTAAGTAAATAATTTTCTGAGAGCCAACTAAATTTAGAAACTAAAAGCAAACGTTTTTTCTAATCTAATACTGTTATTATTGCTTAAATCCACATCGTTTGATGGTAATTAAAAAATATAAAATTAAGGCAATATTTCTTAAAGGTAAAAATTTAATTATTGAAATTTGTAACAAAAGTTTGAATATATGCATAATTATTATTATTTAATTAGGTACTAATTGAACCTGTTGAATCAAATTTTACAACAGCGAATTTCAAAACGGTGTGTGTGGGAGAGTCGGTTTCCACTTTTTGCTCCTTGACAATTTACAAGGATATCTTATTTTTTTTTCAATTTCGATTTTACTTTATTCTATTTGCTGCCTTTGACCGTTAATTGGTTAAGGCAAAGATATTACTCTTTGGCGAAATAGGATAAAGTGTCTGCAAATACCAAAAACAATTCCAAATACCGTTTTTTTGTTGAACAATTCGATCTTAAACTATTTTTAGCTAATTATAAACTTTAAAATAGCCAATTTTTGTTGACCAAAACCATTTTTATTTCAATTAATTTTTCTTTTTCAGAGCTCTTTAAAAGTTAGAACTGTACGCCGTACCAATTCTGCCAAAGTCGCTTCCATATTGGATGAAAATACTTCTACGGTATCGGCAAAATCAAAAATTTTAAAACGCATAGATATGCATAATGAAAGAGAAGCTCCTGAGTCTTTGCCTACACGTTCTTTAAGTCAACCTAATGGTCTGGAATCTTGTGGCATGACACGTAATGATTTGGATGATAGTGACAGTGATAGTGTGACATCACATGAAGAAGGTAATGTCAAATAGAATAATAAACCTTTTTTAAAACAAATTGAAATAAAGATATTCTATATGAAAATTGTAAAACTCATGTAATTATTGATTTTAATGTATCTTTTCCCGTTTTTGTTTTTTTTTTATTCTTTCAGCTTCCAACTATTATCCCATTTATGCTGAAGTATTATATAATTTTACTGCTGCTGGGCCACAAGAGTTGGGTTTAGAAAAAGGTACCTTAATTGAAATTTTACGTAAAGAAATTGGTCCCTGGTGGTTTGGTCGTACTAAAAAAGAAGATGCTAGTCTAGTAGAAGAAATTTTAGATCCTGAACTGGGTTGGTTTCCCAAAGAGTTTGTACGTGTTATACACAACCCCGAAATGGATTTATATTTCCAGCAACACATGGCCGAACAACAACAACAACAGCAGCAGCAACAACAGAAAAGCGAAGCATTTTCAGCTAAGAAAATAAATGAAAATTGTCCTACTCATTCGCCGCCACCACCTGCTACACAAATAGGAAATCAAACATTGAATACATCGTTATCGGCTCCTTGTACTTTGATTAACAGTAGTATGGAAGATAACTGCAACAATAACACCGTTATTGATCAGCATAATGTCACAACCATAGTAATTGAATCACCATCATCATCATCGGCAGCACCACAACAAGAACAACAACAAAATTGTACAGCTAATATTGAAATAGCAAAAACGACGACATTAACAGCCAGTAGTCAGGCCATATTATCAACATCACAAAGTCTTAATGTTATTGTGGATAGTGCGGATATATTGCGTAGAAGTGCTGTTAAAGAACTTTTGGATACGGAAGTTAATTATGTTAAATTATTAGCAGCCATATGTGAAGGGTAAGTTATTTATTTGTAAATGAAATTTTATTTACAATAGACACAACACTGAGGGAATGTCCCCTACTAATCCAGCGCATTGGGTTGGAATTAGGAGAATATGATATGGAAACGAGGAAATATGGAATAGTGTTTGTAAACTTTTGATTTGAATTTTTCTTTATTGTAATTAAGAGGGACGACATCTGTGAGGAGTTTATTCTACATATGACATGTACAACTTATACACGAATTTTCCCAGTAATGCATTGTGTGGTCAACTGGGCAGTCGACTACAAACGGATGAATTCCACTGGATCCGAACATAAACCTGGCCCTGGTGATAAACAGCTCACATTCCGAAGATGCTTCAATGAGTCAATATAGCTAGATACCCTATTGCCATTAATAGACGTCGACGACGTCGTTTGTTCACGGACAAAAAGTTCTAAAATAGACTTTAAAGATCCTGCTTATCAAATAAATAAGAAGATCGAATGCGGTAAAACGTTGAGATTATAATGTTGATAATTATTCACGTTGATAGTTAACGTAAAAACAAAGAAAAAGTTTGATCATATTTGTGAAACAGTTGCAAAATCTAGAAGTTGACATAACGGTCAATTGATAAGACCCCGACCTACCACAGTAAAACACATTTTTTTGGCAAAATTAGTTTTTTTATTTAACATAGTTCCCTTCAAGGGTGATACACTGATTAGAGCGACCCTCCAACTTTTCGATGTCATTTTTGTAGTACGATTTGTCCTTTGCTTCAAAATAGGCCTCAGTTTCGGGGATCACCTCATTCGATCAAAATTTCTTCGCAGCGAGCATTCTTTTGATATCTGAGAACAGGAAATAGTCGCTGGGGGCCTGATCTGGAGAATAAGGTGGATGCGGAAGCAATCCATCGTTTTCACTGACTTGTGACACGGTGCATTGCCTTGGTGAAACAGCACTTTCTTTTTTTCAAATGCGGCCGTTTTCCGGCGATTTCGTCCTTCAGACGGTCCAATAACGCTATGTAATAGTCGACTTTTTCAAGGTAGTCAATGAAAATTATTCCATGCGCATCCCAATATACAGACGCCATAACCTAACCTTGCCAGCCGACTGTTGCGTCTTTCCACGCTTTGGAGTTGGTTCATCACGTGCAGTCCACTCGGATGACTGACGATTGGACTTCGGAGTAAAATGATGGAGCCATGTTACATCCATTGTTACATATCAACGCAAAAACTCGGGCTTATTTCACTTGAACATCTCCAAACACTGCACCGAATCATAAACTCGTCGTTGTTTTTGGTCAAAAGTGAGTTCGCGCGGCACCCACTTTGCACAGAGCTTTCTCATACCCAAATATTCGTGAATGATATGATGTACACGTTCAGTTGATATCTTTAGAGTACCAGCTATTTCATTCAATTTCAATTTACTGTCATTCGAAATGATTTTGTGGATTTTTTTGATGTTTTCGTCCGTAGCAACCTCTTTTGGACGTCCACTGCGTTCACCGTCTTCGGTGCTCAGTTCACCACGTCTAAACTTAGCATACCAATCCTTGATGGTTGATTTTCCTGGGGCAGTGTCCGGAAACTCGTCATCAAGCCAAGTTTTTGCTTCAACTGTATTTTTTCCCTTCAAAAAGCAATATTTTATCAACACGCGAAATTCCTTTTTATCCATTTTTTTCACAATAACAAAAGTTGCTTCACTCAAAATGCTATAATTCACAAACTAATGATCCGACAGCTGTGTATAACACGTGTCTCTTAAAGGTTAGGGCTAATTAAAAATCATAACGATTTAAGTCTAGTAGCGCCATCTATGTGTCAGGCCGGCACTTCTCAATTGACCTGTTATTTATAAAGTTTTTTATAAAACATTTCATATAACAATGTCAAGATTTATTTTTGAAATAAGGCACAAAATTCGAAAACTGAGAAAGATAGTATAAAATACAAATAATATTTAGTCTGCTAAAGTACTAACACATTTCGATAGTAAAATTGGGACAGGTTTCATAATAAATATAATCATCTCCTTGAAGTGTGCATACCTTAATAGCATTGCCTAGTCTATAGATTACCAATGAATGAAAAACTAAAACTAATTTTCTAATTACATTTAGGTATGTTCAATAGATTGTTGTTGTATGTGTAAGATTTTCCTTAAACAATGCCATACTTTTTGAATCAATTAGGGCTTTATTTGGTTTATTTTTTGGAATTTTTTTCCCCCAAATTATTATTAAAAATTTCCTATTTTTTTCTTCCTAATTTAAGATATCTTCCAGCTATGAGCAAACGTATTGATATCTTTTCACCCAATAGCATACGTTTAATATTCTCAAATATTATGGCTATTTATAAATTTCAACGTAAATTTTTAGAGGCTTTACGCAAAGGCATTGAACAAAATCAAGTTGCGAAAGTATTTTTGAAAATGGTAAGTTTTAAAATATTAAATCATAAAGAAATATGTAATATATGTATGTATTTTATTTAATTTTGCTTTTGTTTGGTTTTTCAGCATAAAGGATTTTTATGTTATTCCACATATTGTAATTCATATCCAAGGGCTTTAATTGAATTGGCCTCATATGAAAGAGTTAAAGATGCTCGTACCATTTTGGATAAGTAAGTTGAATAATTTAAGATATTATTTTAATTGCTTAAAAAAATAATATTAATTAAAAAATTAATTTTAAAGTCCATTTCGCAACTCATAGAAGTTTCAATTGTTTTTTTTTTTTTTTGTAAAGTTAATACTTTAGTCATGCTGATGCTTTATTATTAATAATGTTTTCCTTATTAAGATTATTTGATTCTAAATACCATGGGTCCAAATTCTTATTAAAAAATATCTGTTTGTCCGTTAAAATCGCGATTACACCTTCAATAGGGTCCTAAGCAGTTTGATATTTAAAATTAGCATTATCTGTCGAGCGTTTCCAAAGTTATAAGTAAAAAAGCAAAGAAACTTTAATCACAACTGGGTAAATAACGACAACAACAATTTTATAGATATTAGGTTTGTTTTTTTTCGAATTTTATATCTATATCTATAACTACTTGTAAAAAAACGACTATCCCGACTTACCTGACTTTTCTTTATTTTTTGTAAACAAATACAATTTGAACATTTGGGGCGCCTTTGTACGAAAGCTGTTTTCGTATAGGGACGGACTGCGCGGGAACGCGAAATATAGCAATTATATTATTTGTCCTGCAAATAATATAATTAAACACATAATTCATTTGTTAGCTTTAGTAGTTTTTGATATTTTATCAAATTAAAAACACAAAATTTTCAAATGTGACAAATGTTTTTGTTTAAAAGAGAAAAGCAAAAAATTTCCAAGACTAGGTAGCATTTTTATACATTCTTAATTTTTAAGTAGCTATATTTATAACTTCTAAGCAAGTCTATAGCTACTTACATTTGTTCGGAATATTTATATAAAATTCGAAAAAAACAAACCCATTGTATCGAAAGTAGAGATGGACATGTGAGCGATTTTTGACTCACGATCACGAACTAAAATATACAATCAAGCACGCTTACGTACGAAGATTTTGTTCTACTCACGCACAATCACGTGAGTAATTTAAATTTTTGCTCACGCTCACGGAATACACACGCTTTGAAATTCAAAATATTTTGAAATATTAAACCTAAAAGAATTTATTTTATCGCTTGAGCCACTTGAATGAAGTGTTAACATATTTAATACATAAAAAAACGGTCTTGCTACATTACACTCCAGTAAAAATAAATGGAAAGTGAAATGGAAGTGATTCTTAAAGAATAAATTTTTCATTGATTGCAAAGTATCATTTATTTCTAGTTTTCCTCTTCTAAAGAAGTTCTTTCTCACAACTTCTAAAAATGTTATTTTTAATGAAATTAACTCTTTTTCAAATTTATCACAGCTAACTTATTTTAAAAACAACCAAGGTTAAACATAACCCATAGATATTGCTCTATAAAAATTTGACATTTATAACTATGGTTAGGTACTAAGCTTTTGTTATTTTGAAACAAGGTATCAAGTTTAAGTGATTTGTTTCAATTTTTAGCATACAACTTATCAGATTTTAATTACAAAAGTACAAAACTTGTTATCACGATCTCAAATGTCTTAAATCACGATAACAATTTCGTGTCACGTGCCTACCTCTAATCCAAAGCAATATATCGACCGTCTAGCTATTTATCTTTGCAATAGTTTCCAGTCTATTTTTATGACGGCACACTAAACACACACCGAAATATTTTTATTAGAATTAGGGTGGCATATCAGAACAGTACGACAAAAATTCGTTCTTTGTTTACAAAAAAAAATGTGTTGTTTTTTGAAGAAAAGAAGAAAAATAAATTAAAATATTGTAAAAATGAGGAATTTTCCACCAAAAAGCAAAACTTAATATAAAGAAAATAAATTTAATTCACATTTTTTACAACCTATAAAATTTAAGCGAACACGAATTTTGCCTTTTTAATATTTGTGCTAATTTGGATTTAAACGAATTTTTCTCCCGAATCCAGTATTTGGTACCTTTTGCAACAACCTGGCAACACTCTGCTAAAACAAAGGCTTTATATGTATCATACGTTCGTTCACTTTTAAAGAACACGTTCTTAGAACCTCCATTTATATTACATAATTTTTTGACATGCTTCCGCGTACAAAAAATGGCACCAAATAGAGTATTCAAAAAACCGGCCTTTTGAAAAAACCGGTTTCGGTTTTCTTCGAAAAATCTAATTTTAAAAAAACCGGTTTCGGTTTCGGTTTTTGCAGAAAAAACCGGTCAACCGGTTTTTTTCGGTTTTTTTTTAATTTGAATAAAAAGCTTATATAATTTGTTAAAAAAACAGAATTTAATAAAGCTAGAAGTGGAAAATACTCTTTCACTAATAGTATATGTTGGACAAATAGTCAAAAGACAATTATATAAATTGTCCAACTTTTCAGTTCTTTTGTCGCATTTATCAAAATATATGAAATCATCATATGTGACCTTCTCCGAGAAAAGAGACCTAGTGTGTCAAAAAACGGGTTTGGACTTAAGAGTGGATTCTGGTACCTAAAAGGGTGTAGAATAAGATGAAATGAGTTAGATAGATATTTACCCCATAAAAACGTACAAAACGAACTTGGGAAAATCGATCAAAATGGAAAAAACATTAAAATTTTACTTTTTTTTTTTAAATTGTTTTTAAATTGTCACTCTAAAAGCGGAAAAAAATACGTCACCACATAGGCAAGACGTCACCAAAGTCGGCACCCAATCATAACCAACCATACCACATCGCATTTCCCAACTGAAGGTGTGTTCACAGTGATAATGCGTTATAAAACTTTAAATGCGTTTTTCCCAAAACTTTACTTTCAAACACTAGGTCCCTTTTCTCGGAGAAGGTCACATATAATGATGAATGATTTTGTACAGTCTCTTTTTGAGGATTTTGAATGCTCTTTGTGTTATATAGATCAGAAATTAAACTATTTGAATTTGGAATATCCACAGTTAAGTCTTCATCGGAATCTATCAGACTTACATCTAAATCTTCATAACCAAACAAACGATTATAAAAGTGTTCGGAAATAAAAAAAGGTACCAAGTAACCCAGTTGGTGATGTAATTAAAAAAACCGGTTAACCGAACAAAAAAGACCGGTTAACCGAACAAAAAAGACCGGTTTTCGGTTTTCTTCGAATTTACAAAATATTCGAAACCGATCGGTTTTTAAAAATAAAGAAACCGGTTGACCGGTTTTCGGTTTCGGTTTTTGAATACTCTAGCACCAAAGTAAGAAATGAAAAATTGCCCAAAAAACGGGGGGAAAATTTGGGTCGTATTATTATGTTTTTTGGGCCTTTTTTGAGTTTTTTGCGTTGACGATAATCATCCGAAGTGTAGTTGGTTTTCATATATTAACAACAAATATAATTCTTAACAGGTTTCATTATTGTCAAGCCCTAAGACACAAGTTTCCACTTAATTGCAAATTAATTATTCAATTCAGGTCGAAAGTGTACACTCCCTCTAGCGCTGATCCTTACAATTTTTTCCATTTAATAAAAAAATTAGTGTTTACTATTCGTTAGTATCATTAGAAAATTATGATCTTGAGCCTGATAAAATTAAAAATATATAATATTCAATAAATATTTAAAAGCGGTGCATAACCAAGATTAATTTTTTCTTTTAATATTTGAATATGATTCCATTTTTTATTTCATTACATTGGGGTCATTTTTTATTTCTTCAAATTTGTGTTATATTTTATAATGAATAAAAGCCTACAAAAAAAAAATATGCCCTTAATTTAATTTGGGGTTCAATTTTTATTTGGTTGAGGTAATTTTTCATTATATTTTTGGGGCTAATTTTCATTTTAAAATTTTGTCCCAAAACAATGGAGCTTAATTTTCATTATTAAATTAAGTTCATACTTTCTTACCCCATTTATGCCCGTTATTTTAAGCAATATATACCAGCCAGTGCCTTGATACCTACCGGCAGGTATCTATTGCTTGAAATTACGGACATTTATCTCCTTAATCGCTAAGGTTGACGAAGTCATAAGACATTTTAATCTTATATTTCAAAAATATCGGAGAGTTTATTTTGTAAGATTTTAATATGGCTATACTTTGTTGGATCTTATACAAAATTTTCACACTGTGGGTGGAAGGGTACAATTTCCATACCGTAAACTGCACATCTGCATTTTTTATACTCTTTCTAAGCTCTTTTAGGGTTTTTATATAATTTTTTTTAAATGTTTTCTTAATTTTGAAAAGCCAAGAAATAATCATGGAAAACAGCAAGTATTATTTAGACTTTATAAGAGCCCCTCGCAGAGCGACAATAACTTATTGAATTGTTTTAAATTCAATTATTAAAAATTATTTAAAAAAAATAATATTTCAAGTCAGTAAAATTGCTCAACAGCCTCATAAGCGAAAACGTTAAAATATATAGTAACGATTTTTATATATTTTTGTAACATATCCTCTAAAGTTGTAGATCAAACAATCGCGAAGTATGTTTTGCGCGAATATTTTTTTTAATAATTTTTTGTTCAACAGTTTTTACGACGAACATTTTTATTGCAATTTATTTTTTACTTTAAAATGTTGTTTGCCATAACATTAAAAAATTCGATCTAAATAAATTAACTCAAATTAAATTTTAAAATATTATTTTTAAATCCCGTTACTAATATTATATTTTTTTCTCAACTCTACCCCTTCCAGCTGCCGTCAATCTGAAAATTTAGCCGAACTACCATTATCCGCACATTTATTGGCTCCCGTACAACGTATATGTCGTTATCCTTTACACTTGGGAGAAATAATTAAAGCCTCCGTAAAAGGAAGTGAACCACCAGCCTTCAGCTTAGCAGAATATGAACAAATCGATGTTAGTCAATTGGATATACCGGATACAACAGAAACTATTGATATGGCATTGGAAGCCATGAAATCGGTAACCGAGGCGGTAAATGAAGGTAAAAGACATAGTGAAACTATAGCCAGACACCAGGCAAGCTTTCAAAATTTCAAAGGACCCCCGCTGCATTTACATAGTACACGATTTTTTCTGCAAATTGATGCTACACGACAAAAACAAAATCTTTGGAATAGTAGTTGTACACTATTCTTATTCGATAATCAATTGGTGTATTGTAAACGGGATATTATTAAGAGATCGAATTTTATATATAAAGGACGTATCTTTTTAGACAGATGTCGAGTGGTTAATGTTAGAGATGGTAAAATGTTTGGTCACACCATAAAGAATTCTTTAAGAATATATTGTGAGGCTAGAGATAAATGGTTTGATTTTAGTTTTCGTTCGGCTAATCGTAAACATAGATTTTTAAATACTTTAGCTTTGGAACGGCAATTTGGTGGCAAAGCTTTGTATATTTCGGAAATGACAGGATTTGAATATGCTTTCGAAGAACGAGATTATTCCGATCAATCAGATTATGAGGGTGAGGCTAGTGGAGAACAGAAGCTAAAAGAATTTTTATATGAAGCTAATTTAACTGTCAACAGTAGTACTGGTGGTGGGGGTGGGGGTGGAGGTTGTGGCGGCATTAATACTTCGGGAGAATCTTCTGTGCCCGAATCTCCAGCCAAATCTTGCAAATATAATAGTGATACCTTGCCAGTTAAAAAATCTCAGCGTGTGGATAATAGCACTACAGTGGTAACTGATAATCAGACGGGTTCTTTAGGAAGAAGACGTTTAGGTAATTGGTTTAGAAAACCAAAAAGTACCGCCTCCACTCCCAATCATTCACCTACACATAAACCCACACAATCTGCCCATTCAACAGGTGATTTACAATTAACCGGCACTGAGCTTACAGAAACCTATACAGTTTTTGAACATACTGAAAATGGAGGTGTTTCATCTTAAATGGAATAGAAAAAAATTTAAAAAAAAAATTTTAAAAATAATTTAAAAAAATTTAATTTACAAAAACTGAATCTCATACAAAAAGATATAGCCTATATAGAAATTTTAAACTCGAAATTGTTTTTGTTTTTTTTTTTAGTATATGTACTTGTAATAATTGTTTTATTTGTATATAAACAAACAAATATATATTTAATGTCAATTATCATTGTTGTTTAAAGAGAAATTTATAATTTTTATTAAATTAAAAAAATATGTAAAAAGAAAATTATTTTTGTTTAAATGTTAGAAAATGGAAATTTTTATTAAAAAAAGGATTTATGCTAAAGCAAACTAAAAAAAATATTATTTATTTAATGAATATTTTAGAGATATTTCTAGTTTGCTTTTAGCCATATTCTTACAAAATAAGTTTTTTGTAATTTTTGTTTAGTAATTTTAATGAAATTTTACCATATTAAGCTGTATAGTTGCATATTTTTATTTTATATTATATAATAAAATAATTTATTTATTTTTTAAGTTAACAAAAGGCGAACAAACAAACTGAAAGATTTTTTTATAAGTCATTAAATTTCCATTAAGTTTTTCATGCATAGTTTTTTTATTTTTAACATTTTTTTTTTGTATATTTTATTTTTTCCAAGTTTTTAGTTTATTATTAATAACAAAAAAAACCAAATAATTATATACATTTTGAAATATTTTTACGTTAATGCAGCAGAGCCTGATTTTTTAATTGTTATAAATTGTGGTAAAACCTTTAAAAGAACTGTAGAATAGAAGATTTGCTTTTTTGAATTGTTTAAGATTAATGAGTAATAATGCCCTACTTTGGTCGCCAAAACTGTAGGGACTCCTTCCTTACATACTTTTTTTTTGTTTTTATTTCAACATTGTTTTTAACTTTTAACATGTAAATTGTTTTTGGAAATATTTTTAAATAAATTATTTCCAACTAATATTAATATTGAGTAATGTATGTCGGTTGAAATCTTGCCCTAAGTAGGTAGACGATGTTCATTTTTTATTAAAAATGTTTGTTATTGTTTGAATATTGAATATAAGACAAAGGTTAAGATTTGCTATGTTTTTCATATAATTTTTTAACATACCCAACCTTAGAAAAGGCCTATTTTTTGATGTTTCTTATTGTCCTAAGCAGTTTGATATTGAAAACGAGGGGTTAGAAGTTAAAAAGAAATAAGTGCAAATTTAAATACTTATAAAATTTATGTAACTATAGCGGATCCTGGCTTCGCTACGCATAAATATTAACATTGAATCAAATTCATTGGTTTCTCGATCCGCGAGTTTGATGAAAAAGAACCTTAAAATGATCACTCACTGCTGTCAATGTGTATGCGTGTATGCGCTACAACGTGTATTTACAGTGTTTATCAAACAGAGAACTGCAAAATCAACTTTTATCTTGTTTTTATCATACACAAAAATTCTTGTTCACATTTAATAATTCAACAAAATTCACTCTAGAATAAAATCAGCATCATGTTACTGAACGCGTAATTGGGATCAGTGTGAATCATCTGTCGATTATGTTTTATGCAAATGTAATCACTCAACAAAAAGTCAGCGTTGAATAAATCAGAAAAAACAACAAACAACGCGTATGAGTGTATTCATAATCAAAACAAAATAGAAACACATTTCATAAAGTTACATTAGGGTGGGACTTAAATCCGATTTTTTAGGCCTGCCTAATTCCGAAAAATTTAAATATTGTCTAAATTTTTTTTTCATCTATTTTAATTGGAAAATCAGGCAATATTTAACTTTAACCGTATTGGGAGAGCCTGAGATATCGACCTAAATTAAAAAAAAAAAAATCACAAAAAACAATATTTTTGGTATTACTAAAATTCTAAAAAAAACGGATTTTAGACTTACCCTAATTTATAAATGTGTTTTTACAAAACCACCCCTTTTTTATACATAAGAAACTATTTTGTTTTAATTATGAATACACACATTCGCGTTATTTATTGCTTTTTCTGATTTAGTCTACATCAAAATAATTATTGTTGACAAAAACGAACAGAATAAAATCAATGGTATAAAAACGACCGATGATTATAAATCAGTGACAACAATTTGCACGTCGTTTGATTGATTTAAAATCATCAACAAATATGTGTGATGAAGTATATTCAACGTTTGAACGCAAACACATATTTATTCTTGTGTTGATTGCGTGTGAACGGTTTGCAATCAGCATTTGCAGTTCTCTGGTATCAAGTCAGCACACAGTATAGACACCGCACACGCTCATGGGCGCCTACGTATTTGTTGTTGTTTTTTTATATGAACAAAATCACATGTTGGCATGAAAATCACGAACGCGCCGACCGATTTCGTTCAAACTTTAGATAAACCATCTAAATAAATTTTCACTTTAAAGTGAAACAGCGAACATGTACGAATATACATATTGTTGTAATAAAACCTCACAAAATTGTAAAGAGTTCTATTTTGCTGCGTTTTGAAACTAACATACAATTTTTATTTTTCACAACTTGTTTTATTTTTAGCAAAAGATAAATTTTACTACAAAAAAAAATTTAACTCTTTTTTTAAACTAAAAACTATTTTTTCATCTTAAAAATTGTTTACCTCAAATAAATATTTTGTCAGATTAAGAAAATTGTTTTTCTATAGAAGTGAATAATGAAAAATCGCCTAAATTAAAAAACGCAAAGTTGGCAAAAAAAAAAAAACTCCCCGAAAAATCGATAAAAAAAAATATTTGAAAAACCCTAAAAAAAGCGCTGAAGCAGAAAAAAGTTGAATTTGTTAAAATTGAAAAAAACACATCCACTAAAAAACATAAACGCTAAAATAGTGATTCAAATTGAAAACTGTAAGCGATTGAAATAATTTTTCAAAAATCTTAGCCGTAACTGAAATAAAGATCAAAATTTTACCAGTATTATTACCATAACCGATATTTGTATCGGTTATCATCCTTGGTTTAAAGCGATAATGTACGGAAAAAATCGTATAATGGAAAAAATTCTACATATTAGAAAAAATCGCTAAAAACTATAACAGGAATATAACAATAACATTGGAAAAATCGCTAAGAATAAAAAAAAACGCTAGAAATCGATGGAAAAATGAAAAAATCGGTACGATGCGATAATATCGAAAATAATCGCCACAATTGAAATATCGATCAAAAAACTGATGAAATTGAGGGGGGAAATCACCAAACCCGTGAAGCAAATGCTAATATGAAATAACCCAAATATGGGAAAAATCGTTAATAAAATATTTTACCATCAAAAAATATTTTAAAATAATTTTTGTTTCACCAACAAACAATTTGAAAAATTTAAAAGTTGATGAAATCGAAAACAAGTAAAATCAAAATCGGTAAAATTGAGAAAAAATAGCTAAAATCAGGGCAAATCGATTATATCAAAAATAATCCTCAAAATTGGAATATTCGATCAAAAAACTAAAAAAAACGGCACTAAGCGATTATATATAAAATAATCTCTAAAATTGGAAAATTCGATCAAAAAATTTAAAAATCGCTGAAAATTGAAAACAAAATCAAAATCGGAAAATTCAAAAAAAAATCGGTTTAATGCGATATTGTGGAAAATAATCGCCATAATTTGGAAATTCGATCAAAGAAGTTGCCGGAATGAGGGAAGAAATCGCCAATATCATGGGAAAAAAACTCTTAAATGAAAACAACGCAAATAACCAAAAACTATTTTAAAACAATTTTTGTTTCACCAACAAATTGTTAGCCTTTTTTATTAAATTTCTTATTGTTTCAAAATTGTAACCTTAAAAAGCCCGTAAAATTATTTTTTTTTCTTTGGCCGAAAAATGAAAAAAACTTGAATAGTTTAATCAATTATTATATCATATTTAAATTAACATTTCATTTTTCTACGAAAATTTTTAAACTAAATATGAATTTAGTTAAAATAAACTCTTTTGTATTTAAATTAATACATCAACTTTTCAAATTTGTTTAAGCCTTTTTAAAATAAATAGAAACACATGTAAATTAAAAAAACAAAACAAAATTACATTGACTTTTAAGTCTGTTTCTATTTAATTTAATAATATTTCTGCTTGATTCTAAAGTATTTTTTTCTGTATGCCAACAATTTATTGGCAATTATTCTCATTAATGGTATTCAAAATTTCAATTTCAAAAATTAAATAAAATAAAAAGAACTCTTAAGACAAAGTTTAAAGTAGGTTTTGTCACGATAACTTAATATATTATTTTAATTTTTAAAGAAATTGTCTTTCACTTTGACAACTTTTCATACAGGGTCAGAATAACCTCATTATTGAAATATAAATATGTATTTGCACCAATTTATAACAGTTAAAAATTTAATACTCCAACATTAATGTAATAATACCACAACTTCAAAAAATTATATTTAAACAAAATGTTAACATTGACAAAATCAATTTTTTTTTATAAAAATTACAAAAAAAAAAAATAAAAAAATTGTTAAACGGTAAACAAAAATAATTGAAAACCAAAATTATTTTAATTATAAAAAAACATTTTATTATAAAAAATTATAATAAATATAAAAAAATTATTATATTAAATTAAAATTTAACAAAAAAGTCTGGTTTATAAAAAAATAGTTAAACTGTTTAAAAACTACCCAAAAATACAAAAAAAAAACTTGAGAAATATGTTAAATATTTATATGAAAAAATATTTAAAAACTATATAAAATATAAAAATTAGAAAAAGTGTTTTGTTTTTTATTTCTTCTAATTTCATATTTTGTTATATTTTGTAACAATCTAATCATTAGTTACTTTTTACTATTTTTATTTTTAGGTCGGATTTTAAGTCAACACATTTAGTCGATCATTAAAAGGCCCATTTAAAAGGCAGAAATAATCTTGTTTTAACCAAAGTATGTCCAGAACTTGTAAATTAGCGTTTTATAAGGCAAAAACCGCTAAATTGTTTTCATTAGTATTAAATATACAATGTATTTTTTTTATTAACAATTGAGTTTATAATCTTACTGATCAGAGATTTAAACACATAATCCCTTAATTCAATTTTCAATGAATCGATTTACGAATTTCTTTTTATTGACTAAATAATTTTTTACTTTATTCAATTACTATCAAATTTAAATATTAATATTGTTTTTTTTTAATCGAATCAAATGAATCGATTTAATTTAAGCAAATTATTTCAACCCAAAATGGCTCATTTGGTTTATACTGCTTAAATTAAAATTAAATTGTGTAGTAAGTAGTTCGAAGAAGGCGGGTGTTGTAGGACTTTCCATTTCCAAGTAGGTCTTCACTAGTCTTGCAACATGTGGCCGAGAGTTGTCATGCTACGAAATCACTTTGTCATGCCGTTCTTCAAATTCCGGCCGTTTTTGCATGATCATTCGATTTAAGCACCTCGAATGATCTACTCATAAATATTCAGCTTTGCGAAGGATGTTGTCACAATGCGATGCAAAAAACACTTTTGCGTTCGCAAAGCTGTCCACAAGCGAGAAATCGCCTTTTAACGTCGCGCGGCCTTAACTCGTATAGCACCCAGTTTCGTTACTTTTAAATCTATCCACTGGCTTTTAGACGTTTGCTGACTGTCGACTCATCCACTCCCAATGATTCTAACAACTCGTGAAGCGTTTGGCATTCGGCCACAAAGAATAATGATTTCAATTCTCCGTCTTCAAACATCTTGTGTTAACCCCGGCCGTTTCTTGTCTTCAAACTCAAAAGCGATACGATTGTTAAGATAGAGCATGCTCACCGTAAACTTCCACTAAGATCCGATAATCCTCGGCCGAACTTTTCTTCATATTAAAGTAATGAAGAAGACTTCCCTGGTACGAAATTCGACATATTCGAGGCAATATTTTGTATTGTTGTTTACGTTTCTACCAAACGACACAAGCTGCCAAAGAACATACAAAATTTTTAGCGGCAAGACATTGGAAATTGGAATATTGGTCAATTTCCAACTGAAATACGGGTTCTACAACTGAAATCGCTTGGTAACATTGAATATTGGCTTCCACAACAAAATTCAGTTAATACAACTGAATTTTGGGTGCAACACCCAAAATATTCAGCAATCACATTTGAATTTAGTTGTGTCAACTGAATTCATTGGTTGTCGCAACCAAAATACATTTTTCAATTCGGTTGGCAATTTATTTTTCTGTGTGTAATAGTGGCGGCCTCTTGTGCGAGATGCTCATAATTAATACAAGGTCCCCATAGTATAAATATTAAAGTCATGTATGCCGACTATAAAAACCCTTCACCAAGTATAATTTGGCTTACGTTTCGGGAAGTGGTCCAAGTTCCGGCAGTGTTCCTGATCCTTTTTATGAACAGGAACTTTGAAGCATTATTTACCAATTCAAAAGGAACCTTTCTATGGGAGGTAAGTCTGAATATGGATTGATTCTAAACATAATCGGCCAATAGAATCGAAAGAACTAAATTTCATTCAAATATCTTTAAATTTGCAACCTGTAGTGCTTAAGTGTCTTGTTTAAAAAGGTCAAAACTTTTTAGCAAATCTCAGAACTTTTCTGAATTTAGGTATCGAGTTTAGAAGATTAAAAAAGTTTAAGTAGAAGGCTTTACAAAAAAATTCGATTTCTGTTGTGTAGTGTGATCTGTAAGATCTAAATTTTAATTTTGTAATCGTGTAAATTTTTGAAAATAACGATCTTAACCTGGTTTAAACGAGATTATGTCTGCAGTATAAGTAAACTTCTAGCGGATATTTATATTGGTGACATTATCCTCAATAAGATTTTAATTGTATGATACATACATGAACTAGATTTCGAAACCAAGTGTTGCCTTCGAATTCCGGCCTCAGTACCAAACAAAATCCATATATGCACTTTAAATTTTACAAATATTTAAAATGGCAATTTGTAAGGCAAACTACCCACAGTAATTGATATTGTTATAACAAAAAAAAATTATATAGTAGTATAAAATTATACACTGAGAATACAGATTCATTGTGACAACTGATTTTTTTTTTTGCCAACTGCATGATATGGTTGCAGCCATCGATAATTTTGATTGTGGTGACAGAAATTCGGTAAGCGTAACATAATTTCATTTGAAACATTATAATTGAACTAACCCAGATATACATTTAATGGTGACTATTAAATAATTCGGTTGCTGCTACCAAACCGCTCGGTTGTCAAGGAATTCAGTTGCCGCAATAATTCTGTTTTCTCTGCGTACTAATATGATGTTGATATTATACATGTATTTAGAGTAAACTATCAGTAACAAAAAATAAAAATATGATATGCCTCCAAAAAGAAATTAACATACTTTATCTACAGGAACACAAAAAAAAACAGAAACATAGAAAACTCAAAATTTTTATACCACATCAAAGAAAAAATTATTTAATAACATAAGATAGAAAATCTTTTCAAACACAAAAAATAACATTAAACAATTTTAAACACACACAAAAAAAGAAAATTATGGGGTTATTCTGTAATTTCGTAAAAATTGGTCACGTTCAAATATGTAATTGGTCACGTTCAATATATGTAAATTTTGTATATTCGATCTATTTGTTCGAGATTTGGCTCGAAATCATAATTTTAATGTTACTAACGAATAGTAAATACTTTTTTTTTTTATTAAATGGAAAAAATTGTGAGGATCAGCGCTAGAGGGAGTGCACACTTTAACATATTTAAAACAGGTTGACTAATATCAATTATATTTAGTTAAATTTTTGTATATACCTTTAGGATAATTTAACATTATGTGACTCTCCCTATCCTAAATGTGGTAGAGTTGCATATTTCGATGTGACAACTTTTGATTAAGTTACGGAATAACCTCATTAATAACCTTTCCTCCAATGAAGTCCTTGTTAAACCCTTAAACTTACTATACACAGAAGAGATAATTTAAGTTAAGCAGACAGCGTTTAATTAAATTTTTAGTCAACTATAATAAAAATTGTGTTTTGCTTATTTTTATCGTATTCAAACCGTTAAAACTCATTCTTTAAGTGCTACTACTTCAATTATTTTTTATCCGGACACCCACACTCATAGTTCTTTGTTCATGTTATAACTACTGCTCGGAAGTTCATGTAAATACATATTTGTGCCGTTAGCTCGAGAAAAACGTTAACCAAATATTTTTGCGAATGAACGAATTTGCAAGAAAATAGCATCGATTTGTTAATGCAAATTTTTACATATTTTGCTAAAAACGCAAATTTTTCTATTTGGCCCGTAATCTTAATCCCGCACTAAAGTCAGTTTTTTTTTAAAACGTCCTTAAATTAGAAACTTGTTATTATCTGTTTTGCTATTACAGTCAGTATTAAAGCCAGTTTTAAGTTGAAGCGGTTTTAGATGGGTATCACATCAAATGTACCATATGTCCGCATACATTTTGTACTAAAAAATAATAAACAAGTGGCAACATTGATCAGCTGATTTTATATTAGTTGAAAAAAGTAGTGTAAATAAAATATTTACAATGGCGAAACATAAAAAGGTAAAACTTTATTAAAAATGGAAAGAAAAGTGTATTTTTATTAAAAAAAAAAAAATACAAAACACCTTTAAATATTTTGCAATTCAAATATAAATTTTTTTCACAAAAAATTTCTTGACGGAAGACGGCTGAATGTATGTGTTATAAAATTGGATAAAACCATTTAAATTTTAAAACAGACTAACGATTAAAGTATGTATAATTTTACTTCTCTATGGTAGGCCAAAAATATTCTTTTCTTACTATGATAAGCCGCCAATATTTTTAAGCATATTTCCAGTTAGTTTATTAAAACATGATTAAAAAAATTTATATCATTCATAAAAAATATTTGATTTATGAATACTTTTTTTTATTATTTACTTTTATCACGAAGACAAAACTTACAGAAAAATGCAATTACATTCTGAATTTGATTAACCGTAATTTAAAAAAATTTATATTAAAATTGTTTTGAATAATATTGAAATAATACTATTTAATTTATTTTTTATGCATCTTTTTTGACTTTTATACATATTTTATGTATATAAAAAAATATTATAAAAACATGAACTTCCATGCCCTAGTTATGACAAAACATTTCAATTAGTATGAAATTTACATTTTATTCGACAACCGCACCGTGAATCGAACACATAGAAAAAAGGAATAAAAAAACAGGACGCTCTTGATCGTATTTTTTGTAAAGTTTCAATGCCAATTTCTTTATTTCAAGTTTTTACTTGATTTTTTCAAAAAGTTTTATAACACCACTAAAAAATACAGAATTTTAAAGTTATATAATTAATTTTAAAATTTTGTATAAAATCCTGAAATTTTTAGAGTTTATTTTTGGCTGGGCTTTCTCAAACTCTAAAAAAAACACAACTGCCACGATCAAATAAATAAAATATCTCTTTGAATTCCCCAAGAAAAATTAAGATAAATTAAAACAGACCCATAAATACAAAAAAAAATATTTTTTTTTGTTTTTTACCTTAAATTTTCAAAATAATTGTTTATGTTATGTCCCACGGATTTGAGTTTTATATTATTTTAAATTCGACTTAAGTGTTTAATTTTCCACACAAAATAATTATTAGAATATTTAAAAACATATATATAAATTTCAATTTTTATTATCCCATTTGAAAGTTAAATTAATAAAGATTGGCAATTTCATTATAAAGTGCCAGATTAATTTTTTACTGACTCGAAAAAACTTGACCGAATTTATAATTATACCATACACCACCACTACGTGGTCAGGGTATTATGTTTGTAACTAGCCGAAATATCATAACTAGCGAAAATATCGATTTAACGATGTCTGCCCGTCCGTCCGTCCGTCCGTGTATTCTTGTAAAGCTTGTAATCAATCTGCAAGTCGCAAAATATAATAGACCCAGGACAAATTTGATTAAAATCGGTGCATATTGAGACATACCTAATTGGTATTTAGATACACAAAATCGTAGATATCTGGATATCTGGTCGAAATTTAGGTTGTAAATGCTATGTGGGTTCATAAATCATAAAAAAACTAAATCAGACCATATATGAACCTAGTCCCCATATAAACCTACCTTCACGGTATTTGCTTAAATAAATTTGAATTAAACTACACGTCGCAAATATAAAAATATAAAAAAATCCAAATCGAAACAAATTATACTTGGTGTATGGTATCATATTAGTCGGAGTGCCCGACTTTAGTTTTTTGTACTAGTTTTAATTCATAATTGCATTATATAAATATATTTGGGCCATGTGCGAGGTCGCTAAATAAGTTCTAAACTTAATACAAATTGGCAAAAGGTTTTAAAATTTCTTTGAAAAATATTTGAAAATATTTTAAAAATTCATAGAAATTTGGAAACCTGAATTTAGTTTAGATTTTATTTAGCCAGTTCGCATCCACCCTTAGTATACCATTAACGGCCAAAATGGATTTAGTTTTTTAATAATCATTACGTAAATAAAATTAAAATTATTTAAAAAATAACAGAAATGCATTACTAAATTATAAAATAGCGTACAATTAGTTAAGATAACTGCTAAAGCGGAGTTTACATTATCTGATTTTACCTAAGGAAAATCAAATTAAGAATACTGTGAAATGGCGCTTTGGTAAACCACTGTGTATTTACACATTCAGATGCAAATATTTTGCAATTAAATAATTTTTGATTTTATATTTGTAGTTAAATAGTCTTTTTACCGCCAATTTACTTCACAGCTGTTTTGTTTGTGTTTTTCTTGGTTTGTAAGAAAATGCAACACTGATTCCCATAATTTTATGAAATATTTTTAAAAACGAAAAAAATCAATCTGACTGTCAAAATGTTTAATCGGATTTTCTGTACGTATCAGACAAAATGAGTTTACACTACAGGATTTTGGCTATCTTATTCGTTTTTTGACTGATCCTATGACTTGTGGTATAATGTAAACCCCGCTTAACCAATTTTATAACGTTCATACTGTGCCCAAACTACTAGTTTTTGAGTTTCTTTAAATTTTTTGATTTAAAATTTGTATGAAATTTTAAAGTTGTGAACTAAATAGATTTGAAATCTACTAGGTTTCGGCTCAGTATACTGAACGTAGTATTAGCTGTTAAGTTTGAATATTTTTTGGAAAAAATAAATTAATACTAACAAGAACATGTAGACGATTAGAAAAATCCGTTAAAGATGGAACGGAAAACATCATTGCTCTATTGTGAATGATTTCAGCAGTTCAGTGGTACTATTCCTCGATCTCTAGCAGAGTTTTGTCTTCAACCCTTTTGATTGATCCAATATTTTAGACATATAAAACACCTAAATGTTATTTAATTTATAATTTTGTTAAAAATATACAAAAAAAAACAAAAGACATTGAGACAAACTTAATTGTTATTTAACACAACTAAGGCCAAATTATAATTTACTTTGAAAAGCTCAAGATTTTGTAAATTCAAAAAAATTGAGAAGTAATTTTATATTTTAAGTTCAACTATAATAGACTTTTGTTTTGTTAATATTGTATCAATATGTATTCACAAAATAAATTTACAATATTTTGTTTTTATTTTTAAAAGTATTTTTAAATTTATTTCAAAAGTCTATACTAGTTTTAGCTTTAAACTTACTTAATTCAATTATAACCCTGCCTCTGTCAAAAAAAACACGTAAAATAAAAACAATAAATTTGTTTTGTTTTAAAATATAAAACAGTTTTCATTTCATCTACATACACAAAAATTAAATAAGGCATTTCAATTGTTTTTAACAATTTAAATGTAGAACATGTTTATAAATATATTAATGTTGAATTTTAAAATATTTCCTTTTTAAGGATATATGTTATATTGGCATTGATTAATACATTATATACCAACTCACAAAAAAAAATATAACAGAAAAAAAATTAAAATACCAATTATTAAGCAACAACCAAGTACTAACAATTGACAATTTTTTATGCATTAAAAAAAAATAATTGTCAAAAAAATATATGCCAAAAGCAAAGGAAAACAACAAAAAGTAAACAAATAAAATATATTTAATCTAAAAATGTCATTTTAATCAACTGTCTTTTATTTCAAAATATTGAGTCTCGTCAAGAAGGAACAGAAAACTCTTAGAAAAAGAGCAAACGCTTCTAAATACCTGCTTTGTGAATAATTTGAGCTATTTAGAGGAGCTTTTGCTTCGACGAAAAAAATCTAGATCGTTTAACCGAAATCCGCACTCAAAAAAAAAAAAATTCATGTTAATTGTTTGTGTAGTAATTAGTAGTCGTTGTTTTCAACTCCAATTACGGTTGATTTTCTACGGAAAAATAAAAAACAACTGTTGGCATAGTTATTTCAAAAAAAGTAGCGAAAAGTACTGAACAGTTGTTTAATATATTTTTAAAATTATAGTAAACAACTACTAAACCAATAATTTCGCAGTAAATAGTTAATGTCTGTTAGTTATTTTAAAATTAAAAATATTTTGTTGATATTAAGGGTGGTTAAATTTTAACGGCCGATGTTGAATGTGAATCACACCCAAACGTCAAGTTTTTTCTGCATTTCATTTGACATTTCTCAATTTCAGACTAACTCAATTTGAACCATGGAAAGATACACAATCGATCAATGTGTTAAAGTTATTCAGGGCGTTCAAATCAAAATGCATTTCGTGCACTTCGTGATTTTTTTTGGTCGGCATAATCGACCAAATGTGTCCACAATCGGGAGAATTGTGGGCAATTTTCAGCAAACCGGGTCTGTGAAAACACCTGTGGATGCTCGCCCAGTTCGTTCTGTGGAAAACATTGCTGTTGTTCGCGATAGTGTGTCATGAGGTCGGCCAAGCATTTACCGTGAATGGTGTTCGCTTTCGCGAGATGATAACGAACTTATTGTGGCCAGGAATTGAGTATATGACCCTGGACAATATGTGGTTTCAACAGGATGGTGCCACTTGCCACACAGCTAACGACACAATGGCTCATTTGCGCGACAAATTCAATGGACGTGTTATCTCACGTGGGGGCGATGTCAATTGGCCGCCATGATCATGTTGGACTTTTTTCTTTGGGGTTATTTGAAAGAAAAGGTGTACGTCGATAAACCAGCAACAATTCAAAGGATGAGATAATTCGGCACATTAACGGCATAGAACCTCAATTATGCCTCAGCGTCATCGAAAATTTGTACCATCGGATGGAGGTGTCGAGGTCACGGCGGCCATTTGGCCGATATTTTGTTCCATACATAATTGAACCATACCATATTATCATTATAAAAAGAAATGACAATAATTTCCAAAATAATTTGTGTTTTATTCAAAATCAACATCGGCCCTTAAAATTTAACCACCCTTTATTATAAGTATGCAAATAAAAATCAGAAAATGGATTTATATTCCCAATACATTATAAATTACACATTTTTTTTAGTAAAGTTGAAATCTAATAAAATTAAACTTTGGAATACGAATTTGAATTCGCACTAATTCTAGAACATGCCCAAATATTTGACATTTTGGTCTTGTAATCGAGAAAGCCTATTTCTAATGTGTGTATTTCTAATTGTTATGCAATGCTACCGACAAACTTTTTTGAGTACGCTTACTTGCACAAATTTCGATTTTTGACATACCAATTAATAGGTTTTTGAATTTTTAAAGAAACAATTATTTAAATAGTAAGATAATTTAAGTCTTTTAAAACTTAACTTAAGTTTATAACATATACAATTTCATTCAGAATGCTGGAGTTATTTTAATAATATTTGTATAGAATTTTACTGATGTTTAGTAGCGGTTATTAACTTTCCTGCTACCACTTTTTTCTACAAATTTCGTTGTAACTTAAAACATTCGATTACAATTAATCATAAAGGCTTGTTTTGTTTTACGTGTTACGAAAACTCATACAAAATTTGGCAGAATGAAAGTGAAGTGTTAGTTTGTAAAGTGAGGGATTTTTAAATTTTTTTTGACTATTTTTGTTTTTGTTTAATAGTTTTTATAAATTGAGTTTTTATTAATTGATACAAAAATTGAACAAGAACTTATAATTTCAATTGATACTAAAAAACATGACTTGAATTTTATCATTAAATTATTGTTCAGAATTAAAAATGCGGTTGAGAATTCAAATTTTTTACAATCCCTGTCACACACAAACTAAAGCATTATTTTCTTCGTAATTTTTGTTGCCAAGAGATTCTATACAAAATTAAATATTGGGCGTGTAGCTTAAGTCAAAAACATAAGCTTGAGTGATCCAAGCTAGGAAAATTAAAATTTTTTAATTTGTTTTATATTCAAACATAGCTTAGGTCATTTAAAGCAATTCTGTTTGAGCCTTAAATTTCCAACGAATTTTTTTAATTTTTGGGTGAAATTATTTAAATAAACTTGGCAGCATCTATTAGTACTAAAAAATGGCATCTCTTTATGGAAAACAATCTTGCAGCACTATGAACATTAAAAATTCGTCAGTGCTGCCACATCGCTCGTTCTTTTGTCAACTCGTCAGCTTATTGTCAGTTTCACCTATATGCCAAAAAGTCGGTATTGAGAAAAACGATTAAGTAGGTTTACATAAATTTTTCTTAAAATCTACATGATAAATATTTTTTCATTTATTTATATAGAATTATAGCTTTCACAGAAGAACAAATACTTGTTTTGTACTGCATATAAATTTTTTTTAATTTGACTGTCTGCTGCATATACATACATTTGTACATGTGCGTTTAAAGGTGGTCTCTCTTTCTGTTTTGATTTACATTCATTTTTATTCTAATGCAACAAAACAAATTTGAAATATATTTTACAATTTTTGTATGGAAATATGCCACAAATGCATTAAACAATAATATTTCTTTTTTCATTTTTGCATGAAAAATTTGATGTATTTTCCAAGCAGTAAAGTAGTTCAATAAATGTTAAAATTACGGATGTATAATTGTATATAATTGCTCTATTTCGCGTTCCAGGGCAGTCCATATACAAAAACAGCTTTCCTACAAATTGTATTTGTTTACAAAAAATAAAGAAAAGTCAGGTAAGTAGTGAAAGTCGTTTTTTACAAGTTGTTATAGATATAAATATAAAATTCGAAAAAAAAACAAACCTAATATATATAATCCATTCTTGATTCAATTTTCCTAAAAATGGTCATTGGGTCAAACAAGAATAAGCTGACGAAATGTTGCTACTCACATTTCTAGTGCTGCCAAGTTTATTTATTTCCGGTGCTGCTAATTAATAATTTTTGTTTGATGTATACACGTTACAAGGAATCAATGTTAAATGAAGAAAAATTTCTTAAGCTTCTATGAGGAGGAACACAGGGGAATAATCTGCCTCTCAATAATTTAAGTTATATTTTCCCGGGAAGTGGTCTAATTCACTGATAAGGTACTTTTTGTAATATCCAATAAGAACGCAGAAAAACCCTTAATCACCCAGTCCAACAGCTGGAGATAGAAAGTTGAAATTCGGCGTAGGTAATGGCAAGAAATTCCAGCGTAGGTAATGGCAAGAAGGGAAAAAATCTCTCCAATAGTGTACTGTCCAAAACCTTCGAATACTTAAAAAATTAACAACAACAGTATTATTATCATTTTAACGTTACGCTAAACTTATTTTAATGAATACTTAAGGCTTGTTTAGCCAGACGTAAACGTATCTCTGTACAAAACACAACAAAAATCGAATCAAAACAGATTTTCGTTGTGTATTTACGTTTTGTGTATCTTCAATGCATAAGAATGACACAAATATATACAATACAACATCTTCTATTCTTATTTAACTCATTGAATTTGCTATACAGAGATAAGTTTACGTTTGGCTAATCCAGCTTTAATCCAGCCTTTATGATTATCCAGCAACATCAAATCGTTTTAGCAGAATCTTTGTTTCTCTTGCAACTAAAAACTTGTTAAGTATTTGTGACATAGTTTTCCAAAATATGACATTATTATTATCTGGTTCGAGATACTAGAATTTTTTTTTCTTCCAAATAAAATTTTTTTCTTATTTTTTATTTAGTAATTACGGAAAATACACAGTAAATGTTATTTAGACACTAATAGAATGAAATACTATAAATTGTTTAAAAACCAGAAAAAAGTTTTGGAATCGAAAAATGTCTGTAAATCTGTAAAAATCTGCAAGAATTTGTCTAAGGAAAAATTGTCTTTTAGACATTTTTAATGGGAAAACTTTTCTACAGAAAATATGTTTTAGAATCTTTAAATTTATCTGTTGCAAACTTTAAATTTTTTTAATAGAATAATAACAATTGATTTCAGTTTTGTTTTATATTCTTGCTTATATATTTGTTTCAAAATGTTATACTTGATTCTTATTTTAAAAATAATTTTTAAATAAAATATTTACATTAATTGTGTAATACAATACTTAAATAATACAAGATTTCTTAAAATTGAATAAATATTAATTGTAGTTTAACAAACAAGCAGAAGGTATAATTTAAAAAAATATAATTTTCTTGCAATTGGTGTTTTTTGATAGATATAGAATAGATCAATGCATACTTATATAAAGGGCAATTCATAAGTTGACTACCCATATCTACACTATTTCCCAGTACTGATGATTAGATTTTTCAAATTTGTATTAATTTTTTTTTTTTGCAAATGACATTTTATATTCCTCCCAATACCGAGAAATAGTAAATATGAGTGGTTAACATGTGAATCAAGCTTAAATATAAAGATGTGAATATTGAGTTATAATTAACGATATTAAATATATTGTATAAGTATTTTTGACACGATTACTTGTTTTTTGATTTTATTAATTAGTGATTTTCATGGGTTTCTACTACAATTTAACAATTATTTCTTTTATTTTTTGTTAATGGAATTGTATGTCTAATTTTATACTACTTTTAAATTAAACTTTAAAAGAAATCCAAATAAATTTGATTTTATTTCTGTATTATCTTTAATGATAGTTCTTAAATAAAAATATATTCAAAGTATGAATTCTGTGAACTTTTGACAAAAGAAATTATATTTTTTCAAAAAAATTTAAAAACTTTTTTTTAGCAGATTGTTTAGAATTTAAAGTTTTTGTGTGCCTTTTTTAGGAGATCAAAAAGTTGATTCTATAAACATTTAGGATCTCTTAAAAAATGTATAAAAAACTGTGTTATCTTTAAAAAAAAAATTACCAAACGTTTTTAAGTTGATTTGTTACAATTTGTTTTCTGCGTAAGTAACTTAAATATTACTTTTAATATTTTCTTTTTGTTTTTAATTTTATATTTAATTTTTTCACTACTGTTATTTTTTAACTACTAAGGTGTAGAAATTATTAATATTCTTTATTCCGTTTTTGAATTTGAATTAAACATTTATTGGAGTTTATTCTTATTGCTGTTTACTGATTGCATAAATTTATTAAACATTAAAGCAATTGTAGGATTTTGTGTTGAGGGATTTACTTTTAATGTAGTATAGTAATATAAGACACCTTTAGTGTATATTGCTTTTTTGGTGTAATGATTTTTGTCGGCTTAAGCAATTGATTTTAGCAGCTAAATTGTAACATAATTTTGTTCTATGATTTGTCATGGCATTTTAGTTTTCTAGTGGAATAAAAATTCTTTTTTATACAACTTTAAAGTTTAACACTTTTGTTATTAAAAAAAAAACATTTTGGTTTAAATGACAGTAAACTACACAAAATTGCTCTGTGATTATTTGAATATGTGTTATTTGAATATAATGTCTTAGTTAAAATTAACCAACCATCATTTTCTTTCTGCAGACAACTGATGAGTAATGCGATGCCTATGAAACAATTGTATTGTCTATCATAAAAATGATCAACCTTTTTGAAAGGCAATACAAAAATAAAATCTAATATGACAATATCAAATTAAATTTTTGGACTTAAGGTAGAACAATATTCTAACTATATAAAAAATATATTATTCAAAATAACGTTTCAGAAAATCACATGCAAATATCGTCTAATGAAATTGACCTGGATAAGATTGATATAATTAATGAAATCACTGATGCCACTGAAATTGGTCCACAACATAAATATAAAAAAACTTAAATTTTGCTTTTAACGACACTAAGACGAACTTGATTATTAATCCTCCCCAATACCATAAAGCTCATACTGATAAACCAATGGAATATGAAGAGGACGAAATTGATTTCAAGGAAGTACAATGCAATAAACGTAAGCGGCCAAATAATGTAAAGGTAGATATATCTAATTTTAATGAAAAGAAAATTAAAAGAAACAAAACGTTATTAAATAAAAAGACTAAATACACAAAATACACTGAACAGATTTGCTATTTTGGAAGAGCTTAGGATTGAAAAGAAAATTCATAACCCAGAAAAGGTTAATTTGATTAAAGATTTAAGAAATGCTGATTCTAAGAAATATAATTTCTTTTGTCCACCTATATTTTTATTCAATGTCAATATTGAAAATTTAATTGAACAGCTTAATGCTAAGAAAGTTTTTACAAAATTATAAACAAAAATAGGTGCAAGAGTAAATTATTTTTAAAGGATGCATTTGTGCATTCTGAAACTTCTGCAACTTCTAAGGGATAAACATATTGACTCATACTCATATACATGAACAAAAGCGTGCAAATATTGTTTTGCGTAGTTTATATTACAAGACCGATGTGGAAATTATTAAAACTGAAATCGATTCGCTAAATCCAAATATAGTAGACTATGTTTCAAAATTTACGACTCCTTTTTCTAGAATAAAAGGTTTTGATACCGGTTTATTTTCAGAGTTTAAAATTAATACTGTGATTTGCTATACATTTCATAATTTAATAGCAACGTGCAAAATATATTCAAACTATGAAATTATTTCTTATGTGTATTTTGTTTTGATTGTGCGCTGTCACAGCAATAGCTGCATTTTATTTGTATAATTTTATAGTGCTGTCGTAGTTCATTTATTTGGTGTTGTGGAATTCATTTTTGATATTATGTGTTGGTATGAAAATATTAAATATTTCTTGCTGCTGAGGTGAGCATATTTAATGAAATTTAATAGTGTAGCATATATGTAGAATATATTCAATTAAATTCTTGCCACAATAATTTTTATAAAACTTTACAGAACTCTAAATCAAATAAATTAATATAGTGTTCCGAAATGTATTTTCTCAGTAGGGCGGCCCCAAAAAAACTTTTATAATATTATTTACAAACAATATGAAATTTCGTGGTAACAAAAAGATTTTTAGTTCTTGTAATAGAATAAAAAAAATTTAGAAGGTAGGTATTAATAAGGATGAAACAAAGAAATGTGTTCAAAATAGATTACGAAATGTGGGGACGGATTTTTTATTACCCAAGTGTGGTCTGTAAACGAATTAAAATTTTAAAAGATATTAGGGTGCAATAGAAAATTTTATTTTTACAAAAAGTAAACACAATATGTATATATATCATTGAAAATATTATAAAGGTTTAAAAATGAAGTAATGGGGGACCATTTTTTTGTAACAAATATAAAAAACAAACGAATTTTTGTGCGTTTTCATGTATATCAAATTGGAAATACATATCGTAGGCTTAATCCTATATTAGGCATATATATCTCATATATATTCAAAATCGAGTTATTTTAGTATGGTGTATTAGATTATTCGAGGTTATTTCTAATTTATGAGCGGTTTTTAAATGGGCCTTCAAGTTAAAACTTCTTGTGGAAATAAGTATTTTATGGCACATTTTGCACTGAACTCTATTTTCTAAATCAGTTTTTTCGAAATATTTTAGAATGACTTCCATTTCAATTTAGTTTTTCTATTTATTTTACACTTATTTTGTTTGAAATAACACGCGTATATTTTATGCGAAAAAAAATCTACGACCTGAAATATTTTCGCGAGAGACACTTGTTTAATACTAACATATTATTCCTTCTTTATCTAAAATAAACGCGACTACTACATTAAAAAAATTAATGGGATTCCCCGAACTTTACTTTAATGCAATGCACATACGTTAATGAATAAAAAACACAATGTGTACATATACATATGTATATTTCTATTTAATAAATTCATATGGTACAGCCACAGCAGCACAATATACAATATTAAATATTACCATAACAAAATATATTAAATTAAAACAATATTGCAACATATATGACTACCACAGCACATATCAAAATTAAAACAAAATGCTAATACTGCTGCGCCAGCACGCAACTGTGGAAGATAAAATAATTTCGTAGCATGCTATCACCACAGTTGAATATATCTTGTTGGCAATGTGAGAAAAATTAATGTGTTGAATATATCTTGCTAGCAGATATTCAACGAACATTTTTGATATGCTAAATTTTAAACTCTGTTTGATATGCTAAATTTTAAACTCTGAAAAAACATTTATTTTTTAAGGATTGGTAGGTAAAATTTTGACATTTATTTTAACTGATTATATCACTTGTTTCTTACGGATGTGTCAGTTGATTAATCAACATTTAAAAATAAATAACAAATGGCATTTAATTTAAATGAAAAATAAATGAAATATCATTTCTTTTAAATGATATTTTCAGTTATTTTAACTTACAAACTTTTTTAGGAGTATATTCGTTTAAAATGAGCTTAAGATCTTTTTTATAAAAAAAAATTTTATTATTAGTTGATTATCCCAATATTTCGTCATCACATTATTCATGGGAAATTTTTATATCATTAATAAATGACAATTTTTAAATAACAATTTTTTTAAAAAAGGTGGGGAATCAAAAATTGTTTTTTTTTCTTAATATTTAAAAATATCAAAGAAAACAAAAATAACAATATTTGAAATTTAAAATATTTGAAATATGTTTCATATGTTATTTAAACTTTATGTCTACAACCAAGAAAATTTCGTTAAACATACAACTATCATACCCGGGTAAGTCGTGTAGTTTCGAAATGAATTTCCTCATATTGATCCACTGTTCTGTGCTTTTATCCACAGAATTGGATATTGATCAAGTGGTATGGTAGTGAAACAAATTCAAACGCTTACAACTTCAGTATGTATGTTTTATTATTTCTAAAATTAATTTCAGTTTTAAGATTCACAAATACCCATTTATATAAAGACAAATAAATAATAAGCAAAATGAGATCTTCCTTCCAGCTAAAAAAATAACTTAACGATAAACTTAAAAAAAAACGAAATTTATATAAACATATAAGAAAAACAAAATGAGATCTTTCTTAGAGATAAAAAAAAATAACTTCACTGTAAACAATAAAAAAGCAAAATGAGATCTTTTTCAAGAAAAAAACAATAAGCTATAAAATTATGTGGTTTAAAAAGAAAACTGGCGAATTGTAGCCTGCTTATGGTTCGTTTGTCTCCATTTTTTGTACATTTCCTCGAAATGGTTTTCCAAATTATTTTATTTTTCGTATGTCACAAAATCATTAAAAGCGAATTTTTTCAAACGTGATATCTGTGTTAGGGCTCACTTGATATTATTTCTGGAGGATTTGTATTATCGAAGTTTATTTCAATATCGTCATTTTCAGTGTATGCAATGCAATCGATATTCAAATATTCTTCAAAACTACCCGCGTTAGCTTCTGAAATTCTTTGAAAATTCAATAGAGTTGCTAATGGCACATCATCTTCTGGAACAAATTCGTCGGCAGTTTGGTTCTGATACATGTATCCGGCTTTGCGTAAACAGTTTTTTATTGTAGTAGGTTCAACTTTATTCCAAGCTGTTTTTATGAAACATATTGCGTCCAACACGCTGATATTCTTTGACAGATCTGATACTGATTCGGCTGTGCTAATTTTTGAGACTACGTTATTCAAAATCAAGCTTCTGTAGTTATCTTTAAAACTTTGAATTATGCCTTGGTCCAGAGGTTGGCAAACCGAAGTTGTATTTGCTGGCAAAAAAGTTATTTTAAAATTGGTTAGTGACAGGTCCTTAGGATGAGATGCAGCATTGTATAAAAATAAAATAACTTTTCTATTGCAAGATCTCATTTTTTTATCCAGTTGATGCAACCACTCGTTCATTATGTCTCTTGTCATTCATGCCTTTTTATTGGATTTCCAATCAACTGGTAATTCGGCAATAGTAATGTTTTTTAATGCACGTGGACGCGCAGCTTTACCAATAACTACACTTAAAAAAGTTTGTAAGATAAAATAACTGAAAATATCATTTAAAAGAAATGATATTTTATTTAAAAAACCGGTCTACTTAATTTTCATTTATTATTTATTTTTAAATGTTGATTATTTAACTGCGTTAGAAACAACTGATATAATCATTTAAAATAAATGCCAAAATTTTACCTACCAATCCTTAAAATATAAATGCTTTTTTCATTTATTTGAAATTATTTCCGTTTTTGTATTTTTTTTTTTTTTTATAATATACTCGTATAATACAAAATGTATGTATGCATATGAAGCTCTAAACACTTTTTGTGTGAATGTGTTTGTGTGAATGTGTTTGTGTATGTATGTGTGTTTATGAAGTTTTTTTAATTTGTATTGAAAAATTTTGAATATATACAACCAATTTAAATAAAAAAAAACAAATTGAAATTTTTTGAATATTTTTTTTGAAACAAACAGCAAACAAAATTTAAATTTGCAATAACTGTTACGGACACAAATAAACCACAAGTTTCCGTTTTGTGGGTAAATTTTTATTAAATTTCAAACAAATGAAAAAAATAAATGAAACTGAAAAAAAATGGTAAGTGATAGTAAATTATTTCGAATAAATGTATAAAAAAGTTAATATAGATATTTCTTTGAAAAATAAATGTATATTCCTTTATTTTTAAATGGAACGGAAAACTTTTTTATTAAACTACAAACAGTTAACTACATAATACTTCGAGTCTAACATAGTTTCTTTCTCTCCAACCATGTTTACACAAAACAAGATTGTTAGTCTTTCTTTTGATATTTTACCTCCGGTACATTTTTCTGATTTAAGAGCCAATGTTTTTGTTGGAAGTGCTCGAAAAAAAGACCACTTTCGTCTGCATTGTAAATGTCTTCTGGTTTGTACTGACTTAGTATTGAAGAAAGTTTATTCTTAAACTGCGAAACATCTTCAGGAGGAACATCCGCTGCCTCTCCTGATATGCACTTAAAAGTAACATTGTGTCGCTTGCGCCATTTTTGTAGCCACCCATTTGATGCAGAAAAATCTTGATAACCTATTTTCTCAGCTATTTCCTTGGCCTTTGCCTTTATAATTGGTCCTGATATAGGCAAATTCTTGCTTCTGGCAATTGCAAACCAATCAAAACAAATCTTGTCGAGTTCGGAACCTTTTGTAGAAAGGCAGTTCTTTTTATAATTAATATTAACTCCAGATTGCCATCTAGCTTTAAGATCTTCTTTATTTTTTAGAATGCTTGCAGACTGAGTTTTACCAATATTAAATCTAAAAAAACTTACATAATTACTAACTTTTTTTCCAAAATGGTTTGTTTCTTTACCTTTTTGCAATTTCACGCACTGAAAGTTTTTCTTGTTCACACACATTTATTATTTTAATTTTTTCTTTAAGTGTAAGAGAATTTCGCCCAGTCATATTCTTCGATAAATTATTTTGACACTTTACTCAATCAAAACTTACTCTTTAGTGATGAGCACGTTTAAAAAATATAAAATAAAACTATGCGCAACACACAATCAATGATATAAAAAAGGGAAATCCCACAATTTGATATGTACATATAGTGTTGCTGTGGCTTAGAATTTTTTTCTCAAAGCACAACGAAAGCTATGTAACAAACTGTCAATGAAATAAAAAAGGGGAATCACACAAATTAATTTTCGTAACGCTCTTGTGGATTATTGTTGTATACATACATAAATATGTTTTTTGCAAGATTATTTTTGTGTTTCGTTAAAATTTTTGTCCGTCTACTGGAGGTGTTTTACACAAAAAAGGTGTCCACGTCCGGCCATGGGGGTGTCCGTCTAGCAGAGAGTAATTTGTTCTAAAAACACTTGCAAAACAAAGGGACCAAGAAAAATGTCCGTTTAGCAGAGGTGACCGCCTGTGGGAGGTGTCCGTTAGTAGAGGTTTCACTGTATATGAATATATAAATATATATATATAAGTTAGATTATGTGTCCTTTGCACATATCAAAAATTAAAAAATACAAGTGCCTTTTGGTCACTGTATAATTATTTAAAGACAAAAGCCTAGTGGCTTGATTGAGTTCTGTAAATTAACTGACTGCTTTATTTTTCGTATTCTTTTAGCTTACGCTGACACAAGTTACAACGTAAGCAAATAACTTAAAGTACTTGAGACTACAGTTAAGCAAGTTTCATATTACGTTAAATAAACAGAGAAATATTAAAATAAAATAAACAGAAATTCAAAAGAAGGAATTCTTAACTATTGTTAACTACTCCCCCTTCCGAATGAAGGCTGTCCTCGGTCTTCCCAATGATCTCTTCCAATGATTTCTTTATGCGGTTCAATTCTCTTTTCTCCTTGATGTTTTTAAATATTTTGAATGCGATGAAAAAAACGCCAACTATTACAATGAAAGCAGTGGTACTAAGAATAGGCCTCAACACGATATCTTCCTTTAGCTCCTGGAGATGTTCCAAGTTCTGGATATGCATTTCATGCAGGTTGGGTAGGCTCAGTACGTGTTCATGTTCCACTACTTCAATTTTTTTAATACTTGCTATTTCTGGGGTTCTGCCAGTAACGCCATTTCGATTGACATATTTCGTAAAGTTGATGGTGACCTCATTTTCGAACAAAATAAGGAAAGTGCCTTGAACGCTTTGGGTTTCCGTCGTTTGGTTAACAATTGCAGCGACATCGTTCAAGATTATTATCCCATCCTCTATCACTGATATTTTTTCGAGGAGATCGAACTCCGTGTTACATTTTGCAGGTGTGTTGGACATGATTTGTTTCGCACATGTTTTCTCCATGTTTAGTTTGCAGAACGTTGATGAAATGAAGGGTTTGCATTCTTCAACAGCGATTATTTGGTTTCCGCACTTCGCCACAATGTTGCCTTCCTTGAAAGAAATGATTTTTTTATCGTGGGAGACGGGAAAAAGGCTAATTGTTTTGCAGGACTGTTTTGGCCTTTGAAACCTAATGATAAAACTTAATATTTCATTATTTTGTAAAATCTTAATACTACTAACAACCATGACTTCTGAGACACTGGTCCCGGTAGATTCATCATCTTTAACAATCGAGTTTACTTCGTCGCTGTCCAATATTGTTAAATTTATTATGTTCGACTTGGCCAAACCGATAGACAAAATTAGACCCTCAAGGCTTATGATTGTCATTCTATTTCTAGCCAATAATGTCTCGTACAAATGTTCAGTATCTACTCCGCCTATACTGTTTTCAGACAGCATTGAATTTACCACGTCCGTTAACTACAATTGGTGGGAAGAAATTACTTTGATCCATCAGCAAAAATAGCTATGAATAATTATCATATGGAAATTTGGCCTGGTTATCAAACCTCAATACGTCAACATGAAAGGGATATATTGATGTGTGCCGAAATTACACAAAAAGTTATGCGCACGGAAAATTTCTATGAAATATTGAAAAAAATGCTGTAATATGCAAGATTACCAACAAACATTCAGGAAAAAGGTGGTGGGAACAATTGTACTAACTGGATATAACAATAAAACATATCGAGTTGATGATGTTGACTATGAATCATCACCGATGTCAACGTTCCCCACCAAAGAAGGTGAAATATCATTCGCGGAGTATTACAAAAAGCGCTACAATCTACAGTTACGTGATCCAAGACAACCAATGTTGGTTTCTCGTCCAACAGAAAAAAATATTCGTGGCGGTCAGAGTGAATTTATAATGCTGATACCAGAATTATGTCGTGCCACTGGAATAACTGACAGAAATGCGGTGAGCAAGATAAGTCTAAAACAGAAAAAACAAACAAATTAAAGTACTTCTTTCATTCTATCTCAGGTTGTCCTTATGGACCACCCTCCCTTTAATAAGAATCGTTGTTCCCAAATCGGCTTCAACGATTCCTTCCTCATACAGCGGACTCAGTTTGTTGCCCAATCTTTTGTTCGCCTTAACAAAAACCCTATCGCCCACTCCAAATCGTCTATCAATCTTGTCCCTATTGTGTGTCGACAGAAGGTTTGTTTGGGCATTAATTAGTCTTTCCCTGATAAAATCCCTCAATTCAAGTGGAGTGGTGTAAATTACCTCCAAGGGTGTTTTTCCCGTAACCGAGTGAATGGTCCTATTATATTCTACGTTTGCTCGCAGTACCAGTTCCACCGTATCGCTAATATTCCTATCGATTTTTAAACATCGTGCAATTTCGCTAAGTGTACTGTGAAATCTTTCTACTTGACCATTTGAAGTACTGTGCAATGGCGGTGCATTTATTGTACGGGATTAGATTGGTTGCACAATTGTAAACTTTGAGAACTTGTCAACACAAGTCAGAAAATACTTCTTATCGGTGGAATAGATATCAACATGAAGAATTTCCCCCACATAGGTAGGAATTTGCGTTTCCTCAATAACGTGGTGTTTCGGATGTCTTTGATATTTAGCCCTTAAGCAGGTTTTACAGTTCGATACAATCTCCTTTGCAATTCTATCCATTTTGGGAAAATAATACTCTTTAATAGTCTGTTTTGAAATCTCTTGAGCCGCTCTATGAGCTCTGTTGTGTTCCATTAGGAGGATTTCCTTTTGGTCGTTTGGATCGAAAATATCGATCACAAAAAGTTTACAGTGTCAGAATTTGGTACCTTGAAATTTCCTTACCAAATCATGCTGCAGTATTGCAGTTGGCAAGGTACAATATATGGCATTTACGACATTGGGATTTATGACTTTCTCGACTATTTCGAAAAGATTTTGCCTGTTCGAAAATTGTAAAATATGTCTCATTTTTTTCCCAAAGATTACAAGGGTACGCGACGAGGGGTGCTCGGCCTCCTCGTTAACGATCTGGTTTCTATAACAATTTATAAGCTTGTCGGTACTTGGAATGGTATAAGATAACGATACCTCGCTATGAATGGTTGCCTGATCGGAGTATTGTTGTTCGGTAATGTTCAATTGTTGTCGGGACAGCGCATCTGCCACAACATTTTCCCGTCCCGGTTTGTAGAAAATTCTTGCGTTATGTTCGTCAACAAACGCCTTCCATCTTTTTAATTTCGCATTCGGATTCTTGTCCAAAACCGCAAATGTTAGCGGTTGATGGTCGGTAAATATATTTAAATCCTTCACGCCATATAGGTAATGCCGAAGGGTCCTTAGGGCCCAGACTATAGCCAAAAGCTCCCTTTCATTGGTTGCATAGTTCGTCTCGGCATGCGTGAGTGTTCTTGAAATAAATTGAAGAGGTTTACCCTCTTGGGATAATACTGCGCCTAGCCTTAGCGCCGAAGCATCTGTCGTCAGATCGAAAGGTTTCCTGAAGTTCGGATACATTAACATAACATCCTCCGAAATGAGTATGTCTTTTAATTTATTGAATGTCCGAACTTGTTCCTCGTTAAAATTAATTGGCACCTTTTTTGACTGACTAGCGCTTACTTTTTCGTTATCTCCTTTGAGTTCATCGGTTAATGGCTTTGCCATTTTTTCAAAACCTTTAATAAAACATCTGTAATAATTTGTCAAGCCTAAAAAGGATCTTAGCTGAAAAAGATTTGACGGTTGGGGGTAATTTTTTATCGTATCGACCTTACTTGGAGTTGTACGTATGCCCCCTCTTGAGACCATAAAACCGAGAAATTCTACGTTGGATTTAAAGAACTTTGATTATTCGGCTGAAACACGCATATTAGCCTGTAATAATTTTTTTAGGACCCAATCAACGTGGGCAATGTGTTCGTTTTCGGTTCTTGAGTAAATTATCACGTCATCTATATAGACATGACACGATTTTCCTATTTGGTCCCTAAGGACATCATCTATTGCCCGTTGAAAAATGTTGGGTGCGTTTTTCAGTCCGAACGGAAGACTACAAAATTCATACTTCCCGTTGTTGACAGAGAAAGCTGTTTTCTCTCTGTCTTTTTCTAAAAGTTCTATCTGGTGAAAACCAGATTTCAAGTCAATAGTAGTGAAATATTTCGCTTCACCCAAATTCGATAAAATCACTGATATATTCGGTATGGGATACCTATCATCTATTGTGACCGCGTTAAGCTTTCGGAAATCTATGACAAGTCGTTTCTTCCTATTTCCTCATCGTCTAGACCCTTTTTGTCCACTACCCAAGTTGGGCTATTATATGGGGACCTTGATGGTCTTATAATTTTGTTCCTTAGGAGATCTTCTATCTGTTTGTTCACGAAATCGGATACCCCCATTGGATAGGGATATGACTTTGAGTAAATTGCGTCATTTGTATTTGTTTGAATGGTAGCTTTAATTTTAGTATTATAGGGCAGTGATTCATTAGTATCTGCGAAAACCCTAGAATTTCTTACCATAATCTGTTCGAATTCCTCCCTAATGTTTTCAGGAATGTCCTGTTCCGCCAATTTTATGTGGTTAACGTTTTCACATTGTAGAAATTTAATTCTTTCGATATTAGAATCAAATTTAATTTGACCCCTTGTGAGGTCAATGTTTGCGCCGATTTGCCGCAATAAATCAAGCCCTATTATAGCATCGAAGGTTTGTATGTTATCCAGAATAAAGAAATAGGTGTTTTTACCGAATATATTAACATTTTTCAGAAACCGTATTGCGACCGTGAATTGAACGAACAGTAAAAGGTTTATGGACCCTCATGATTCCCTTTAATTCTCTAAAGGTTTGATGTAATTTTTTGAAGCCCCCGTATCGACTAGGATTTTTATGCTTTTCCCAGCCAACGTTTTCTCTACGAATGGTAGCTGGGATTTCTCCCCTAAAAAATTAATATAATCGACGTCATCTTCTATATCTAGAGCTGCGCCCTCAGAGAGGTCACAATAATTTCGCTCCTCTGATTCCACGGACATGTTATTTATCCTCTGCATTTTCTGTCCCGTTTGTCTGTCGGATCCAGCTCGCCTCTTTTGATTATCCCGGAAATGTCCATAATTAGTATTCTGTTTGAATTTGGATGCTGAAGGGTCGACCTCCATTGGTTCTACATGGTTTTGGTTTGAGCTGTGGGTTTGGCTTTTACCAAAATGGGGTTTTTTCGAATGACTTGAAGTTTTCATAAAATTTGGATTTTTCCCCAATGACTTATTCCCGTTGTGGTTTCCGTTGGATTGATCCTTGAGAAAAGGTAAATTCTTAGTATTTGGACCGTCTCGAGTACGAAAGGCGGTTTTATTTGCAAAGGACGTTGCAAAAATGTATCTTTCATGATTTGATTCGACTTCTTGTGCCAAAGCTAAGGCTGTCGGCAAATCTTTCGGTTGTGATGCGAACAAAATATCGCAAAGTGGTTTCTTTAAACCAGAAATGAATGTCCTAAGAGCATCCATTCTATATTTATCATTGAAGACTTGTGCCATGTCCCTTTCATATGTCATTGTCATTTTGTTAGTTAATAGTGACAATTTCCTTTCTATAGAGTCGAAAAATTCCATTACAGAAAGATCACCCTGTCTCAGAGTGCTCAACTCTTGTTCTATTAGGTAAATAGGACGTTTGTCCGCGTATGTGAAATCGAGTCTTGCCATAATGGCATTGAAGTTTAACACAGTGCCGAATGAGGCCAGAACGGCATCTGCCGAACCTCTAATTTGTTTCTAATTATGGCTACGGCTTGGTAGTGCTTCGAGGAAGTAGTATACCTCTCGAAAACTTTATACGCAGTATGTGCCGCCTGCCGCCAAGACACATATTGTTCTATACTCCCGCTAAATTCGGGTAGTGACTTCACCACTTCAAGTGATTCGTCACAAATAATGCAAGGCACAAACCTTATTTCCTCATATTTCTCCAAAACCGGTGGTTTGAGAGGCTGAAATTCATAAAGCTTTTTTGTTAAATCACTAATTTTGCGGTCATACTCGATGTTTTGCACATCGACTGCCGCTTTCACAGCGGTGTTAATGAGAGCCTGAATATAAAGGGTCGTCGTAGTCATAATGTCAAGTTTTAAAGCACTAAGTAAGTTATTTAATTCGTTTATAAAAAATTCACTGCACTTGTTAAAAAATGATGGCTCTACTTACAATTGTTTCATTTTTATCCTGATATAATAATTATAATATGATTGTTGCTTCCCTCGTTGTTTGCTGTTGAGTTGATGAACTGCTTGATTACTGATAAAATTGTTGTCCGTTGTTTGTTGCTGAGTTGATGAGTTCCTTAAAAAGTTGAATTTTCCATAATTAGTATTTGATAATTGCTATCCCCAAATCATATAATTGTTGTCCTTTGTTTGTTACTGATATAATTGTTGTCCGTTGTTTGCTGTTGAGTTGATGAGTTGCGATATAATTGTTGTCCGTTGTTTGCTGCTGAGTTGATGAGTTGCTTAAATAGTTGAATTTTCCATAATTAGTATTTGATAATTGCTATCCCCAAATCATCCAGTTGGGCGCCAGTTAGATTATGTGTCCTTTGCACATATCAAAAATTAATAAATACAAGTGCCTTTTGTTGGTCACTTTGTATAATTATTTAAAGACAAAAGCCTAGTGGCTTGATTGAGTTTTGTAAATTAACTGACTGCTTTATTTTTCGTATTATTTTAGCTTACGCTGACACAAGTTACAACGTAAGCAAATAACTTAAAGTACTTGAGACTACAGCTAAGCAAGTTTCATATTACGTTAAATAAACAGAAAAATATTAAAATAAAATAAACAGAAATTCAAAAGAAGGAATTCTTAACCATTGTTAACTTATATATATATATATATATATATATATATATATATATATATATATATATATATATATATATATATATATATATATATATATATTCATATACAGTGAAACCTCTACTAACGGACATATATATATATATACATACTGCGTATAAAGTTTTCGAGAGGTATACTACTTCCTCGAAGCACTACCAAGCCGTAGCCATAATTAGGAACAAGTTAGAGGTTCGGCAGATGTCATTGGGAAAAAATCCAAATTTTATGAAAACTTCAAGTCATCCGAAACAACCCCATTTTGGTAAAAGCCAAACCCACAGCTCAAACCAAAACCATGTAGAACCAATGGAGGCCGACCCTTCAGCATCCAAATTCAAACAGAATACTAATTATGGACATTTCCGGGATAATCAAAAGAGGCGAGCTGGATCCGACAGACAAACGGGACAGAAAATGCAGAGAATAAATAACATGTCCGTGGAATCAGAGGAGCGAAATTATTGTGACCTCTCTGAGGGCGCAGCTCTAGATATAGAAGATGACGTCGATTATATTAATTTTTTAGGGGAGAAATCCCAGCTACCATTCGTAGAGAAAACGTTGGCTGGGAAAAGCATAAAAATCCTAGTCGATACGGGGGCTTCAAAAAATTACATCAAACCTTTCAGAGAATTAAAGGGAATCATGGGAGTCCATAAACCTTTTACTGTTCGTTCAATTCACGGTCGCAATATGGTTTCTGAAAAATGTGTTGTTAATATATTCGGTAAAAACACCTATTTCTTTATTCTGGATAACATACAAACCTTCGATGCTATAATAGGGCTCGATTTATTGCGGCAAATCGGCGCAAACATTGACCTCACAAGGGGTAAAATTAAATTTGATTCCAATACTTAAAAAATTAAATTTCTACAATGTGAAAACGTTAACCACATAAAATTGGCGGAACAGGACATTCCTGAAAACATTAGGGAGGAATTCGAACAGATTATGGTAAGAAATTCTAGGGTTTTCGCAGATCGTAATGAATCACTGCCCTATAATACTAAAATTAAAGCTACCATTCGAACAAATACAAATGACGCATTTTACTTAAAGTCATATCCTATCAAATGGGGGTATCCGATTTCGTGAACAAAGAGATAGAAGATCTCCTAAGGAACAAAATTATAAGACCATCAAGGTCCCCATATAATAGCCCAACTTGGGTAGTGGACAAAAAGGGTCTAGACGATGAGGAAATAGGAAGAAACGACTTGTCATAGATTTCCGAAAGCTTAACGCGGTCACAATAGATGATAGGTATCCCATACCGAATATATCAGTGATTTTATCGAATTTGGGTGAAGCGAAATATTTCACTACTATTGACTTGAAATCTGGTTTTCACCAGATAGAACTTTTAGAAAAAGACAGAGAGAAAACAGCTTTCTCTGTCAACAACGGGAAGTATGAATTTTGTAGTCTTCCGTTCGGACTGAAAAACGCACCCAACATTTTTCAACGGGCAATAGATGATGTCCTTAGGGACCAAATAGGAAAATCGTGTCATGTCTATATAGATGACGTGATAATTTACTCAAGAACCGAAAACGAACACATTGCCCACGTTGATTGGGTCCTAAAAAAATTATTACAGGCTAATATGCGTGTTTCAGCCGAATAATCAAAGTTCTTTAAATCCAACGTAGAATTTCTCGGTTTTATGGTCTCAAGAGGGGGCATACGTACAACTCCAAGTAAGGTCGATACGATAAAAAATTACCCCCAACCGTCAAATCTTTTTCAGCTAAGATCCTTTTTAGGCTTGACAAATTATTACAGATGTTTTATTAAAGGTTTTGAAAAAATGGCAAAGCCATTAACCGATGAACTCAAAGGAGATAACGAAAAATTAAGCGCTAGTCAGTCAAAAAAGGTGCCAATTAATTTTAACGAGGAACAAGTTCGGACATTCAATAAATTAAAAGACATACTCATTTCGGAGGATGTTATGTTAATGTATCCGAACTTCAGGAAACCTTTCGATCTGACGACAGATGCTTCGGCGCTAAGGCTAGGCGCAGTATTATCCCAAGAGAGTAAACCTCTTCAATTTATTTCAAGAACACTCACGCATGCCGAGACGAACTATGCAACCAATGAAAGGGAGCTTTTGGCTATAGTCTGGGCCCTAAGGACCCTTCGGCATTACCTATATGGCGTGAAGGATTTAAATATATTTACCGACCATCAACCGCTAACATTTGCGGTTTTGGACAAGAATCCGAATGCGAAATTAAAAAGATGGAAGGCGTTTGTTGACGAACATAACGCAAGAATTTTCTACAAACCGGGACGGGAAAATGTTGTGGCAGATGCGCTGTCCCGACAACAATTGAACATTACCGAACAACAATACTCCGATCAGGCAACCATTCATAGCGAGGTATCGTTATCTTATACCATTCCAAGTACCGACAAGCTTATAAATTGTTATAGAAACCAGATCGTTATCGAGGAGGCCGAGCACCCCTTGTCGCGTACCCTTATAATTTTTGGGAAAAAATGAGACATATTTTACAATTTTCGAACAGGCAAAATCTTTTCGAAATAGTCGAGAAAGTCATAAATCCCAATGTCGTAAATGCCATATATTGTACCTTGCCAACGTTGGCAATACTGCAGCATGATTTGGTAAGGAAATTTCAAGGTACCAAATTCTGGCACTGTAAACTTTTTGTGATCGATATTTTCGATCCAAACGACCAAAAGGAAATCCTCCTAATGGAACACAACAGAGCTCATAGAGCGGCTCAAGAGATTTCAAAACAGACTATTAAAGAGTATTATTTTCCCAAAATGGATAGAATTGCAAAGGAGATTGTATCGAACTGTAAAACCTGCTTAAGGGCTAAATATCAAAGACATCCGAAACACCACGTTATTGAGGAAACGCAAATTCCTACCTATGTGGGGGAAATTCTTCATGTTGATATCTATTCCACCGATAAGAAGTATTTTCTGACTTGTGTTGACAAGTTCTCAAAGTTTACAATTGTGCAACCAATCTAATCCCGTACAATAAATGCACCGCCATTGCACAGTACTTCAAATGGTCAAGTAGAAAGATTTCACAGTACACTTAGCGAAATTGCACGATGTTTAAAAATCGATAGGAATATTAGCGATACGGTGGAACTGGTACTGCGAGCAAACGTAGAATATAATAGGACCATTCACTCGGTTACGGGAAAAACACCCTTAGAGGTAATTTACACCACTCCACTTGAATTGAGGGATTTTATCAGGGAAAGACTAATTAATGCCCAAACAAACCTTCTGTCGACACACAATAGGGACAAGATTGATAGACGATTTGAAGTGGGCGATAGGGTTTTTGTTAAGGCGAACAAAAGATTGGGCAACAAACTGAGTCCGCTGTATGAGGAAGGAATCGTTGAAGCCGATTTGGGAACAACGATTCTTATTAAAGGGAGGGTGGTCCATAAGGACAACCTGAGATAGAATGAAAGAAGTACTTTAATTTGTTTGTTTTTTCTGTTTTAGACTTATCTTGCTCACCGCATTTCTGTCAGTTATTCCAGTGGCACGACATAATTCTGGTATCAGCATTATAAATTCACTCTGACCGCCACGAATATTTTTTTCTGTTGGACGAGAAACCAACATTGGTTGTCTTGGATCACGTAACTGTAGATTGTAGCGCTTTTTGTAATATTCCGCGAATGATATTTCACCTTCTTTGGTGGGGAACGTTGACATCGGTGATGATTCATAGTCAACATCATCAACTCGATATGTTTTATTGTTATATCCAGTTAGTACAATTGTTCCCACCACCTTTTTCCTGAATGTTTGTTGGTAATCTTGCATATTACAGCATTTTTTTCAATATTTCATAGAAATTTTCCGTGCGCATAACTTTTTGTGTAATTTCGGCACACATCAATATATCCCTTTCATGTTGACGTATTGAGGTTTGATAACCAGGCCAAATTTCCATATGATAATTATTCATAGCTATTTTTGCTGATGGATCAAAGTAATTTCTTCCCACCAATTGTAGTTAACGGACGTGGTAAATTCAATGCTGTCTGAAAACAGTATAGGCGGAGTAGATACTGAACATTTGTACGAGACATTATTGGCTAGAAATAGAATGACAATCATAAGCCTTGAGGGTCTAATTTTGTCTATCGGTTTGGCCAAGTCGAACATAATAAATTTAACAATATTGGACAGCGACGAAGTAAACTCGATTGTTAAAGATGATGAATCTACCGGGACCAGTGTCTCAGAAGTCATGGTTGTTAGTAGTATTAAGATTTTACAAAATAATGAAATATTAAGTTTTATCATTAGGTTTCAAAGGCCAAAACAGTCCTGCAAAACAATTAGCCTTTTTCCCGTCTCCCACCATAAAAAAATCATTTCTTTCAAGTAAGGCAACATTGTGGCGAAGTGCGGAAACCAAATAATCGCTGTTGAAGAATGCAAACCCTTCATTTCATCAACGTTCTGCAAACTAAACATGGAGGAAACATGTGCGAAACAAATCATGTCCAACACACCTGCAAAATGTAACACGGAGTTCGATCTCCTCGAAAAAATATCAGTGATAGAGGATGGGATAATAATCTTGAACGATGTCGCTGCAATTGTTAACCAAACGACGGAAACCCAAAGCGTTCAAGGCACTTTCCTTATTTTGTTCGAAAATGAGGTCACCATCAACTTTACGAAATATGTCAATCGAAATGGCGTTACTGGCAGAACCCCAGAAATAGCAAGTATTAAAAAAATTGAAGTAGTGGAACATGAACACGTACTGAGCCTACCCAACCTGCATGAAATGCATATCCAGAACTTGGAACATCTCCAGGAGCTAAAGGAAGATATCGTGTTGAGGCCTATTCTTAGTACCACTGCTTTCATTGTAATAGTTGGCGTTTTTTTCATCGCATTCAAAATATTTAAAAACATCAAGGAGAAAAGAGAATTGAACCGCATAAAGAAATCATTGGAAGAGATCATTGGGAAGACCGAGGACAGCCTTCATTCGGAAGGGGGAGTAGTTAACAATAGTTAAGAATTCCTTCTTTTGAATTTCTGTTTATTTTATTTTAATATTTCTCTGTTTATTTAACGTAATATGAAACTTGCTTAACTGTAGTCTCAAGTACTTTAAGTTATTTGCTTACGTTGTAACTTGTGTCAGCGTAAGCTAAAAGAATACGAAAAATAAAGCAGTCAGTTAATTTACAGAACTCAATCAAGCCACTAGGCTTTTGTCTTTAAATAATTATACAGTGACCAAAAGGCACTTGTATTTTTTAATTTTTGATATGTGCAAAGGACACATAATCTAACTTATATATATATATATTTATATATTCATATACAGTGAAACCTCTACTAACGGACACCTCCCACAGGCGGTCACCTCTGCTAAACGGACATTTTTCTTGGTCCCTTTGTTTTGCAAGTGTTTTTAGAACAAATTACTCTCTGCTAGACGGACACCCCCATGGCCGGACGTGGACACCTTTTTTGTGTAAAACACCTCCAGTAGACGGACAAAAATTTTAACGAAACACAAAAATAATCTTGCAAAAAACATATTTATGTATGTATACAACAATAATCCACAAGAGCGTTACGAAAATTAATTTGTGTGATTCCCCTTTTTTATTTCATTGACAGTTTGTTACATAGCTTTCGTTGTGCTTTGAGAAAAAAATTCTAAGCCACAGCAACACTATATGTACATATCAAATTGTGGGATTTCCCTTTTTTATATCATTGATTGTGTGTTGCGCATAGTTTTATTTTATATTTTTTAAACGTGCTCATCACTAAAGAGTAAGTTTTGATTGAGTAAAGTGTCAAAATAATTTATCGAAGAATATGACTGGGCGAAATTCTCTTACACTTAAAGAAAAAATTAAAATAATAAATGTGTGTGAACAAGAAAAACTTTCAGTGCGTGAAATTGCAAAAAGGTAAAGAAACAAACCATTTTGGAAAAAAAGTTAGTAATTATGTAAGTTTTTTTAGATTTAATATTGGTAAAACTCAGTCTGCAAGCATTCTAAAAAATAAAAAAGATCTTAAAGCTAGATGGCAATCTGGAGTTAATATTAATTATAAAAAGAACTGCCTTTCTACAAAAGGTTCCGAACTCGACAAGATTTGTTTTGATTGGTTTGCAATTGCCAGAAGCAAGAATTTGCCTATATCAGGACCAATTATAAAGGCAAAGGCCAAGGAAATAGCTGAGAAAATAGGTTATCAAGATTTTTCTGCATCAAATGGGTGGCTACAAAAATGGCGCAAGCGACACAATGTTACTTTTAAGTGCATATCAGGAGAGGCAGCGGATGTTCCTCCTGAAGATGTTTCGCAGTTTAAGAATAAACTTTCTTCAATACTAAGTCAGTACAAACCAGAAGACATTTACAATGCAGACGAAAGTGGTCTTTTTTTCGAGCACTTCCAACAAAAACATTGGCTCTTAAATCAGAAAAATGTACCGGAGGTAAAATATCAAAAGAAAGACTAACAATCTTGTTTTGTGTAAACATGGTTGGAGAGAAAGAAACTATGTTAGACTCGAAATATTATGTAGTTAACTGTTTGTAGTTTAATAAAAAAGTTTTCCGTTCCATTTAAAAATAAAGGAATATACATTTATTTTTCAAAGAAATATCTATATTAACTTTTTTATACATTTATTCGAAATAATTTACTATCACTTACCATTTTTTTTCAGTTTCATTTATTTTTTTCATTTGTTTGAAATTTAATAAAAATTTACCCACAAAACGGAAACTTGTGGTTTATTTGTGTCCGTAACAGTTATTGCAAATTTAAATTTTGTTTGCTGTTTGTTTCAAAAAAAATACAAAAACGGAAATAATTTCAAATAAATGAAAAAAGCATTTATATTTTAAGGATTGGTAGGTAAAATTTTGGCATTTATTTTAAATGATTATATCAGTTGTTTCTAACGCATGTGTCAGTTGAATAATCAACATTTAAAAATAAATAATAAATGAAAATTAAGTAGACCGGTTTTTTAAATAAAATATCATTTCTTTTAAATGATATTTTCAGTTATTTTATCTTACAAACTTTTTTAAGTGTAGTTATTGGTAAAGCTGCGCGTCCACGTGCATTAAAAAACATTACTATTGCCGAATTACCAGTTGATTGGAAATCCAATAAAAAGGCATGAATGACAAGAGACATAATGAACGAGTGGTTGCATCAACTGGATAAAAAAATGAGATCTTGCAATAGAAAAGTTATTTTATTTTTATACAATGCTGCATCTCATCCTAAGGACCTGTCACTAACCAATTTTAAAATAACTTTTTTGCCAGCAAATACAACTTCGGTTTGCCAACCTCTGGACCAAGGCATAATTCAAAGTTTTAAAGATAACTACAGAAGCTTGATTTTGAATAACGTAGTCTCAAAAATTAGCACAGCCGAATCAGTATCAGATCTGTCAAAGAATATCAGCGTGTTGGACGCAATATGTTTCATAAAAACAGCTTGGAATAAAGTTGAACCTACTACAATAAAAAACTGTTTACGCAAAGCCGGATACATGTATCAGAACCAAACTGCCGACGAATTTGTTCCAGAAGATGATGTGCCATTAGCAACTCTATTGAATTTTCAAAGAATTTCAGAAGCTAACGCGGGTAGTTTTGAAGAATATTTGAATATCGATTGCATTGCATACACTGAAAATGACGATATTGAAATAAACTTCGATAATACAAATCCTCCAGAAATAATATCAAGTGAGCCCTAACACAGATATCACGTTTGAAAAAATTCGCTTTTAATGATTTTGTGACATACGAAAAATAAAATAATTTGGAAAACCATTTCGAGGAAATGTACAAAAAATGGAGACAAACGAACCATAAGCAGGCTACAATTCGCCAGTTTTCTTTTTAAACCACATAATTTTATAGCTTATTGTTTTTTTCTTGAAAAAGATCTCATTTTGCTTTTTTATTGTTTACAGTGAAGTTATTTTTTTTTATCTCTAAGAAAGATCTCATTTTGTTTTTCTTATATGTTTATATAAATTTCGTTTTTTTTTAAGTTTATCGTTAAGTTATTTTTTTAGCTGGAAGGAAGATCTCATTTTGCTTATTATTTATTTGTCTTTATATAAATGGGTATTTGTGAATCTTAAAACTGAAATTAATTTTAGAAATAATAAAACATACATACTGAAGTTGTAAGCGTTTGAATTTGTTTCACTACCATACAGTCATTAAATAGCAGATAAATCCTGACCATTTTAACTCAACTATCCCGTGGGCGGACACCTCCCGTTAACGGACAAAACTACTGTGACGGTCGGTGTCCGCCCACGGGAGATTTCACTGTATATATATTTATACTTTTTTTTTTCTTTTATTTTAATATATTGTTTTGAAACATTTTTCTCTTTTTTATAAAATTTATTTTTATGAAAATTGTAATTCATTTTGCCAATTCGCCTCTATAATGCCATAATGGTGCCGAGGCTTTACATATGTATTTGATAGTAAAATATGAATAAATATTTCAAAATATAACAAAATAAAAAAAGTCTCGCGGATCAAGAACCACAACCATCATATCCAAGACCTCAAGCTCATATTGATTTTGCTATTAACCACAGGAAAGAAGCTCAAAAACAACAAGAGTTGTATGAAACCACCGCATGCAATAACCCAAGTACAACGTATTGCAGGTACTAAACCTTTGGGCGAACTACCCACTTCCTATGATTACTAATAAACATGTAGAAATCGAAGCGGTTAAGCGGTTGGCATGATGCGCCATTATGGCATGAAACCGAGTTCACAGCAATCCCTTGATAAAAAAGTTACGATGGCCACATATCAAGTGCCAAAAAATATAAAAATTATAAAAAATGGTCGTAAGAAAATATCTGTATTTTTTAATGGTGATGTTTTTAAATTAAAACCACAAATATCAAATTCATCGTCTGGTTTTGACAGTGCTACCAGTTTAAGTAATTGATCAGATGCCAAAGATGATTCCATATCATCACAGAGCAATCAACGTATAGATACAGATGTTAACACTTCCGACACATCATTAAGCAATTCAAATTCATTTAATACTGGCGAAAATGATTCACAAGAATGTAACATCTCTCTGACGGCATGTAGAAAAGGTCAAATGAAACGAGAAGTAGAATGTATGCAACAATATGATAAATTACAAGAAGATACTGATTCACTGTCCATTGGTAATGATACAAATGAAAATTATAGTTTTAATACAGCTGCAGACTATTTTCCATGGATGGATCCATGTGATGATTATGATGAATATATTAGTTTTAATAAAAATAACTACTTTAATTTATATTTTGTTATTTTCTAACATATAAGTTTTGATTTTTGTATTATTGTTAAAAAAAATTCTTTGTATAATATTTTAATAAAACTTTTTGCTTTTTGCTTTGTGTATCTATAAATAAGGAATGTTTTTTTATTTGGTCCAAAAGGTTATGGGCCTAGGCTGCGCAGGCCAACAAGTGCTGAAGAATTAAAAAAAAGCATGATTTCGGTTAATAACATTGTGTTATTCGTAATTTAAAACAATGGAACACGAATGAAAAATTTAAAAATTAAATGACGTGAATCAATGATCAACATGAAACTTCAATGTGTAAATAACAACGATTACTGCTGACGTATATAAAGTCGCAACTGGTGATGAAGAATGCGCATTAACAGATGACTTTAACATTCGTATGTGGCGTAAGAAGGACGCCAAAGCTCAACAAATTATAGGAATTTCTGTTGGAAGATCAGATATAATTCATATATCTAATTGTGAATCTGCTGAAGCTATGTGGGCAAAATTACACGATGTATTTGAGAGGAAAAATGAATCTGGTTTATTATTACACCAACAATTTTTCAACTTTACTAAAGATGCTGGTGAGAATATGATATCTTTGAGTGTGTCTGTTTGCTTTTCGTAACACTGCTTTGCTTTTCTATTTGTTTCTCAAATTGTTATTCAGGTGGTTGATTCGGCCAAATTGTCCCATCTCTAGTCGTATAATTTAATTCAGAAGATTTCACTTGATCAATATCCAATTCTGTGGATAAAAGCACAGAACAGTGGATCAATATGAGCAAATTCATTTCGAAACTACACGACTTACCGGGGTATGATAGTTGTATGTTTAACGAAATTTTCTTGGTTGTAGACATAAAGTTTAAATAACATATGAAACATATTTCAAATATTTTAAATTTCAAATATTGTTATTTTTGTTTTCTTTGATATTTTTAAATATTAAGAAAAAAAAACAATTTTTGATTCCCCACCTTTTTTAAAAAAATTGTTATTTAAAAATTGTCATTTATTAATGATATAAAAATTTCCCATGAAGAATGTGATGAGGAAATATTGGGATAATCAACTAATAATAAAATTTTTTTTTTATAAAAAGATCTTAAGCTCATTTTAAACGAATATACTCTTAAAAAAGTTTGTAAGTTAAAATAACTGAAAATATCATTTAAAAGAAATGATATTTCATTTAAAAACCGGTCTACTTAATTTTCATTTAAATTAAATGCTATTTGTTATTTATTTTTAAATGTTGATTAATCAACTGACACATCCGTAAGAAACAAGTTAAAATAAATGTCAAAATTTTACTTACCAATCCTTAAAAAATAAATGTTTTTTTCATTTACTTGAAATTATTTTAGTTTTTGTATTTTCTGTTTTTTTTTTGTTAATATACTCGTACAATACAAAATGTATGTATGCATATGAAGCTATAATCACTTTTTGTGTGAATGGTTTTGGTATGTATGTGTGTTTACGAATTTCTTGTAATTTGTATTGAAAAATTTTGTATATATACAACCAATTTAAATAAAAAAAACAAATTGAAATTTTTCAAATATTTTTTTGAAACAGACAGCAAACAAAATTTAAATTTGTAATAACTGTAACGGACACAAACAATCCACCAGTTTCCGTTTTGTGGGTAATATTTATTAAATTTCAAACAAATGAAAAAAATAAATGAAACTGAAATAAAATGGTAAATGATAGTAAATAATTTCGAATAAATGTATAAAAAAGTTAATATAGATATTTCTTTGAAAAATAAATGTATATTCCTTAATTTTTAAATGGAACGGAAAACTTTTTTTTAAACTACAAACAGTTAACTACATAATATTCTGAGTGTAAAATCAAGAATATCGAAGAAAACTAACAAAAACGTTCAAAAATCTGAGAGCACATCGGACCTGAAATGAATTACATACAACAACTTTAAAAATAAGGAAATAAGAAAGGACATTAACAGGTATAAAACTATTAGGGACAAAATAGTAAAATTAAATGCAACTATATTATTTTATTTTTAATTGGTTGCCAAAATCAGGTATAGTTCCAAAATTTATTAAGAATTTAACAAAAAATATTTATAATCTTTTCGTCCATTAAATTCAACAATCAATTTCAAAATTCATTCAATCTCTGCAAAATAAAGCTCTAAATTTAAATAAAACCGATTTTAAAAGAATTAGAAAGGATCACCACTAATTTAAATCATCATTTAATTGAAAACATATTCAAAACATTTATTCAACGCCAGAATAGATTACCTTTAACATTAAGTTAACAGGTAAAAGAGGTGCATAAGAAGATATTTAATTGTCTTATCAATAAGAATGGATGCTTTCTCTGGGACAGTAACACGCACTCTATGTAGGTCTTAAGAGAGAATTTTCCAGTTTTTAAAATGATAGCAGATGGTGAAGACTTTATACAGATTCCAACAGGAACAGAGGCACAAGAAATAGCGAGGAATAGATTTACGAATATTAAATATAGCCATTTTAATAGAGAAAGTTTGACACATAGATACATTTTTTATTAAATAAGGTAAATAATAGGACCAGAAAATTCTTAAAGGATAATAGGGATCCACTTATTTTAAATGCCGAGGAAATACCACTTTAATAATAAATAACTGTGATTATATATTACAAATGAATGATATTGTGGGTTATTATAACGCATACAAATTAGCAAATAGGGATCCTACAAACAGATTACAGATTATAAATAATAATTTACATAGTTGAAGATATTTTCAAAATGAAGATTATTACATTTTTGAAAAATAACAAACTTGAAACAAATATATCTGTAGCACCTAGATTATATGGATAACATTGATCAGCTGATTTTATATTAGCCGAAAAAAAGTGTAAATAAAAGATTTGCAATTGCAAAACCTGAAAGGGAAAAACTTTTTAGAAAAAAAGATAGAAAAGTGTATTTTTATTAATAAAAATTTATTAACTTAATAAATATTATGAAAAATCCCTTATTTATTGATATAATTTTCCTTTCAATATATTGCAATTTAAAAATTTTTTTTTTCACAAAAAAATTTCTTGGCGGAAAACAGTTGTTTTAAGTGTTGTTAAATTGGATAAAACCATCTTTTTGATTTCACGCCCTTAAAAAAAAAATTGTTATATATAAGTTTTCCATTTATAATTTTTATTTATTAATTATATAAAAAAATACCCAAAAAGAAGTCACCCAATGTGGTGACGAAATATGGGGGGAATAAAATAATTAAAGCAGATCCGCGAATACCGTTGTAAGCGACAAAATTAAAATTGTTGAGAAATCGCAAAAAAGAACTTGTAGGTGTATCCCACCTAACTGACTTCTTTAGATTGCGTTTTGATAACGAAATCCTGAATAATTTTGCCTAATTTCATGTCATAAAAGAGAGTTATTCTAACGGTAATCTGCAAAAAACAACTTTTATAAAAATTGTCGCTTAAAACGTTATTCGCGACTCCGCTTCAATTACAATGTTTTTTTTTTATTTTTTTTTTAAGGGTCTTAAGCTCATTTCAAACGAATATATAAATCAAGAATATTGAAGAAAACTAACAAAAATTTTAAAAGAAAATGAAAAATGTTCACTTTCGCCTAAAAATGAAATACAGAACATGCCCAATCATTATTGTCGATTAATTTTTTCACACCTAGTCAAAAAAAAAATACTTCCGAGTTTTTTAATAATAGCCTTATTAAACAAATTAACATGTAAAACAACAACAAAAATCCAATATTAGGTATAGATAATCTGCTGATTTTTAAATAAAACAAATCCAAAAATAAATCCAGTATTAAACAACGGGAGTATTATTTTTATCTGTTAATTTTGTTTTTAAGAATAAAATTGTTTTATAAAAAAAAATTAAATTTTAATTTCTAGAATACATATTTATTTTATAAAATTTTATTTTATTATAAGGAAAAAAAATTAGTTTCGGTTTCGGCCGAATAAAACTTTCGGAGCCAAATATTGGGTTCCGGTATTTACAAAAACCTTGATTTCGGTCGCTTGATTTATTTCAAGAAAATAAACACCTTAAAACATTGTTCTCTGAAATTTTTAAGACACATTTGTTATGCAGATATCTAGACAAATTCGTAATTTTTTTTTTAACAATTCGTCTGATAATTTTTTTTTTAACAATTCGTCTGATAATTTTTTTTAAAGCCGGAATGACAATAATTGCTCAGATAAATTTAAATCGTTCTGTCACATAGTTATATTGCGGTGAGAACTGGATTATAGCGCTCATATTCGGTCGCCAGAGCCTCTTTAGCGTTGACAGGGCATACTATGTGGGAAGTGATGAAAACCAAAAACGAACAGTTTTTCAATCGCTTTACACCGTATAAGACTTGCTTGATTCTGCATTAAATATTTACAGCAAATGTTATACGTGATTTTGTATTACTCACAATTTTTAATTTTTATAAATATAAATCAAAAAATATTAAGCACTAAAAAATTTGATCAATTCTTATAGAAAAATTCTTAAAATCGGAAAACAATTTTCTAAAAAAAATTCACATACTGAGTAGTTTCATTTTTAACAAACCTTTAAATTGTTTGAAATCTCCCTTAAAACCTCAGAAAGTTTTTTCACTCAAAGTTTAGACTAAAAAAACATTAAATTTTAAAAAAATAAATCAGATTTGAATTATTCTGAAGTATTAGAATTATTCTGAAGTATTAGATTTTTTTTATCTTTTAGATCAAATGAAACAGTTTAAAATTGCAAAAAAAAAAAAATCATGGATGACATTTTTAGTTATTAAAAAAGTGCAAAATCTAGCGCTAAAGACGCTAACTTGAAATAGTTTACTGTATCAGAGAAAAGGGATCGAAAACACGAGAATTTTTAAATACCACTAGAATCTAACAATTATTACTTAGAAGCGATTTTTTTTGATGTTGGTTAAAAAGGCGATAAATCTAAATAACCTGTCATGTTTAAGATCAGTTATTTCTAATTTTTTTTTTATATTGTTATTTTTTTAGAAATAATTTTTGGTATAATTTGGAAAGTAATGTAGTAATATTAAAAATATGAATTTAACAAATTAAGGGGTAAACCAGATAAACACAGTGTATACAGTGTTTTACAGCAGTGCGACAGTGTGTTGATAAAGTAGGATTTTTTTGTTTTCTACATTTGTTATTGTTGAAAAATTAGAAAATTTTGTAAATAAACAAGTGCTGCCGTTAAACAAAGGATAATAAGAAACTCTTAAAAATATTTAATAGTTTTCAATAAATTCACTGTTCGCTGGCACTTTAACAATATCTGGTTTGGGCTTAAATTTTGTAAGTTGTTTGAAAACTTGAAAATATTTACAAAAATTGAAAAAAAAAATAAATAAATAAATAAAATAGAGAAAAATAATTGTTAAATTTCAAAAACAAAAATTTTAGTTTAAAATAATTTAGTTGTTATAAATATATAAGTAATATCGTATGTATGAGATTTTCATATTAAGAATGTGTGGTTTTTTCTTTTTCGTTAAGCGCTACAAAAATATAGATATTTTTTGTATGATAATATATTTTGTAAATATTTTTTTTGTTATATTTTTCTATGTACAGTTATAAGCAACAATCTAGGTAATTCTCATTAACTTTTTCTTTGTTTTCTTTTTTTTTGTTTTTTCTTTGACGTTTAACAAGTAAAGAAAAAAAAGAAAAAAAATTTATACTTTTAATTCAAAATTTGCTTAGAAAAATAAATATTTGTTTTTTTTTTTTTGTATATCAAAAAGTGTGGAATTGGATTGGCAAATTTTGAACTTTTTAAGTCCTGCTTAACATTCAGTTTTAATTTAGTCTTATAATGTGCACCATATAGGAATCATTTCCATTAACCTTTTACTTTTGGCCATTAGTTTTGTTGGTTTATTCGTTTTAGCCATTTAGACTACAGAAGAATCTTTCATGTCGCGTTCACGAAAAAAACCTTTTTCACTTTTACATTCACGTATTGTTACAGTTTCGAAATTGACGGTAACATCGGTGATAACAACTTTATCGGAAATATTACATTTGGTAGGTAACCAAAAACGTGGAGGTAAAGCTTGCGGTGATAATGGTGTTAAAGGTGCTGCTGTTGACTTTTGTTTGGGTGGTGAATTAAGCAAGTGATCAAAATTTTGCTGGCGTTGATTATTGGAATTGTGATTGTTATTATTATTACTGTTGTTGTTCATGTTATTATTGTGGTGTATATTATGATTTTCTCCTTCATTTTGTGAATCAGCCTGTGATGATAATTCTTCATCGTCATCATCATCTTGGTTTTGATACTGTGGTTGCTGTGGGTGTTGCTGTTGTTGCGGAGGCTTTTCTGAAGGTGTGGCTTGTTCCGGCCTTGATGCTGGCGTTTCCGGTGATAGCGGTTCAGTTTCTGATTTTAAAGGAGTTGAAATTGATGTGGCCGCATCCACGGAACAGTGAATTTTAGCTGGTGGCGGATGGTCGGGTGATGTTTTAATAGTTACTCCTATTTTTCCCGATTCCTTTAATACTTCTGCTTTACGTTTTGTGCCAACTTCTTTTCGACTTAATGGTTGATCTTCTGATGAAGACGTTGATGAGTTTGAATCAGCTTCGTGTATATACGACAATGTTGAAGTACTTGCAGCAGTTGCCTGTTGTTCTTTTTGTTGTCTTTTATTTTCACTGTGAGTATGTGGTGATTCGGAACGTCTACTTGAAGATTTTTCCGGTTTAGTGTTGTGATGATGATGGTGGTGGTGATGATGATGATGATGATGCTTACGTTCTTTATCTTTATCATGATGATGGTGATGTTGGTGCTGCTGCTGTTGTTGTGGTATTGTATTGTTTGTCGCAGATATCAGATTTGAGGATGTTGAGGCTGTGGCCGCATTTGTTGTTAAAATTGTATTTACTGCCGGTGTTGATGTTGATGCGGTATTGGTTGGTATATTATCATCTTCGTTAAATGTATATTCATCTTCAGATTCTGGTTCTGGATCAGGATCACGTTCTTTTTCCTTCTTTTTAGGACCTCGTTTTGAGGGAGTATTAGATGATTTGTTTCCCTGTTCATAGATTTCAATAAGTCTACGATCGAGTATGTTTACTTCTGGTTCCCATGTGTTATAACGTTGATTCCATCCTTTCCATTTCACGCGATATTCCACAACGCCCTAAAATATAAAAAACAATTTAATATAATATACAAAATTTAGATTTAGAAGCGTTTATTAACCCTTAAGTATATACAAACTCTTTAAAGAGAGGTTGATTTGTATTTTTCACTTTACACCGATTTTTTTTTTTAATAAAAATTTAAATTAACCAAGCTAAACCTTTTTAATTATAGTTTTTATATCACAACAACACTTGAAATTCTTATCCAATTGTTCTTTATTTGATATCACGAATACAACAAACTGATATAAAACTTGCTAGAAACGTAAAAAAATTATTATACTTTTTTGTAAGAATTAGTTTAAAATCCCTAAAGATCTTCTATGAAAAGTTTTACTCAACTTGAAGTTAAAAACTTGATTTTAGGTACAAGCTCCGCTATTTTGTCTGCAGTAACAAAAACTACCGAAAATCATTTAAAGCTTTTGATTTTCGATAACTTTCATTAGTTTGTCACAGGGACCCGAAATAACTATTATTATTTTTTAAATATGCAATAGGTTATGGCAAAAATACCCACAAAACAAAATTGGTCCTTCAATAATAATTATAAATTACCAGAAAATTGTAGTCCTGCCATAAACATTATGAAAGATTATTATTTTTTTGTTCTTTGGTAACCATTATGCAAGATTTTTATTCTATTGGTCTTCTACATTTAACCATTATAAAAGATTTTTATTTGTTCTGTCTTCTATTACCACGCTACAGTTCGCAAATCTTCGAGATATTTTTTTTAAAATTTTGCACACTGACTTATATTTGCAAAAGGACGAACTTTTTTTTTATTGATTTTGGTTAGGATCCGCAAATTATTTGTTATCTTTCTCATATTTGGTCAATAGAAACAAATTATGTCACACAATCACGGGACTGAGTTTGAATAAAATCGCTCCAGTTTTGGACATATTTTCCCGATTTTTTTTAAATACACGAAATTTCGCACTAAAATTATATTTATATACCATTGTGTAGTGAGTGCTGTTGGTGTAGTAGCTAAGATGTGGACTCTGAAACCAGTAGGACCTGTATTCGATTCCTTGCTCGAGCGACAAAAAAAAAAACATTTTTCAAACAGAAATAATTGTTTCTTAACATCCTCAACATTCGGTTGGCCTAATCGAACCACTGAAAGTAATTTCTGTCCTAAAGAGCTTCAAATCTCGCCGTTCGGCATTGAACTGTAGGTCTCGTCATGTATTATAGGAATGTGCAACACATCTAATTACGCATGAGTGGAAGAGCAGTGGTATCGCAACGGACACTTAGTGTATATGTGAGCTGGCTGCCACCTCTAGCTAACCGAAAATACCATTTATGCCCGTAACTTCAAGCAATAGATACCTTCCAGTGCTTAGATATCTATTGTTTTTTGTTCGTCTACACGGTAGGTATCTATTGCTTGAAATTATGGACATTAGTGGGCTTGTAAGACTATTTTGAACCCAAGTCGACTTCGAAACCATACAAATTTCGGAACCAATGAGTCCGACTATAACTTTCTTACTTATTATGTATTATTGTTGTTTTTTTCTTACATAATCATTATAAGTAACCAAATTAACGAATTGAATCGTAATAAACTGTATGAAACTATAGCTTTAAAAATGAAAAAGTGGAACATTTAGAGATATATCTACATATGTATTTTTTAAAAATAATAGAAAATATTTCTAATATCATTGAATATTGTTTGTAAATTTTCCTACAAATTTAACTAATTCAATTCAATTTTATGAGTGTAAACAAACGCAAAAAATTGATGAAAATTTCATCGATTCTAAAGTGAGGATGGAGAAATCTAAAACAAAAACCGCAACAAATGCAAATATTGCTAGTAATACAAATGGTAATAAAAATGATTATTCTGTGGCAAAAAGCATTTAATGAAGCTCTTTTTAGGAATGACTTTTATGAAACTGTTTCATAGATTCCATAAAATGCTTCATTACCTGACGATTTATTGTTTCTATAAAGAGTTTCATTAATTCTATGAAGCTTTTCATAAACATTGACTGTAACGAAACATGTTTCATAGATTTTATTAAGAGTGTAATCTGTGAAGAAATTCAGTAATTATTATTCCCTAATAACAGAAACGAAAAAAAAAGATATTTGAAAAAAAAAAAATAATACGAAAACTAGCACGTCTTTGAGCAAGAACATTTAAAAAATACAAAAAACTTTTGTTCGCGATGAGCCCAAAAGTAATGGGTACTAATTATTTTTTGGCTGTTCGTAAGCGGGAGGATAACGACCACCCATTACTTTGTGTTTTTTTGTAAATGAGAAGGTAATGGCCACTCATTACTTTTGGGCTCATGGCGAACAAATGTAATTAAGCGAGTAAATAGGCTGGTAAGTAGTCGATACCATGGTTTTACTAGGTTATAATGCAAATTTCTTTGAATACAGGAAGACCGAAAAATCTTTCATAATGGATATGAAAGACCGAAAAAAAATCTCTTATTATGGTTACAGAAGACCACAAAAAATTAAAATCTTTATTAATGGTTATAGAAGACCAAAAGAAATAAAAGTCTTTTGTAATGGTTACGGAAGACTAAAAAAAAATTAAAATCTTTTGTAATGGTTATGGAAGCCCAAAAAAAAAATGGTTATCAGTCTAAAAAAAATATTGGTTAATTGTAACTATGTATTATTCAAATAGCAGGTTTTAAAAGTTCGTGATAAATTATTATTTCAGGATTTTTTCAAATATTGGTTAAACAGTTATGTTCCAATTTTGTCAAAAAGATATATTCAGCGCTTATTTTTTGGCATTAAAACTTTGATTATCAATATAACCAATGGTTAGAAAAATTACAAAAATGTTAAGATCTAAATTTGTTTTGAAAAATTCAAACTTGAAGTTCCATCTCAAATGGGCAACACTTTTTTATAACGTATTCATCAGGCAATATTTTCTCTGTAGGTCCTTTTTTTAATTTGTATTTGTAGTATGCAATTAATGAATTATTAGTTTGTTGCTGTTATTTGTGTGGTTCCTTTTATTTTAATATGTATTGTGTTCATGTTTATTACAGCTGTTGTTTGTATAATAATAACATTTTTTTGATACATTTTTCTTCCTTTATTTTCAATACATTGCTTTTGTTTTTTGTTTTATCAAGCCAACACGTTCCATATTCGTGATTCATTTAAATGTAATACAATTTTATGGATTCCGCCAAAAACAAAAATTTCTTTTTTTTCTTTGTACATTTCGTCAAATTTTAAATATATTGCGTTCTGTATTTTAAGGAGGCGCCGTTTAAATATACCTTATATTCACACATAATGATATTCTTAGAATTTGTATGTGGGCCATTGTATTTTTGTGAAGTTCTAAGAGAAAATTTACCGGCTAAAATATTTTATTAATTACTTCAATGACCCGTTGTAGAATATTTTTCTTGAAGTATTTATGTAAATATAGTTTAGGATACTTTGTTAATGACATTTTGAAATATCTGAATATGTACAGAAGAAAATTAAATTATTTATTCAAAGAAGTTTCTTCTTTTAATAATTTTTGTTTTGTATACCTTGTTTCAATTTCATATTTTAGGTTTCTAGCTTAAAGAGTGTTATTCCATTTAAAACTCATTTATAACCCGTATTTATAAGCAATCCTAAAAGTAAACACAATTTTAAATTACAGATTTTTAGTCCATTGTGCTTCCTGGCTTTAACACTTTGGGCTCGGTGAGTGTTGCCAAATTTTACCTCGTTCTTATTGCAAAAAAGTATCTCTTTTGTAATTTAGCCTATTCGTTAAAGTCAGTTTGACACTTGCTAGAATTTTTATAGACGAAAAATTCATGGATTTTCTTATGGTAAAATAGCGAGTGTGAAGAGTACCACTATAAAGAATAAATGAGTATTTGTCAAAGGGATGTCGGTAACGCAGCGCTTCCATTTGATTTACACTGCTGTCAATGTCAATCCAATACAAAATAAATGTAGTGTCATACAGGTTTAAGGAATAGGCAATTGAAATTAAAGATTTCCAGCTTAATGATTTTCGGCAATACATTAAGTTAGGGATTTTTTTCTTTAAACCCCATCAGGGAATTATACTATACACCAGGTAACACATATTATAAATTTTACCTTTCTAGCAAAAGGTTTAAAATGGATCTCTACGCCGGAGTAGGAATCAAACTTACCAAATTCTAGCGGTTGGTCTTGGTAATTACAAAAAGTACCTAATCATTGAATTAGACCATACTCTAGGACACATATTTCAAATTTCAGGATTCCAGCCATAGCGTTTTCGGTAGGCCGTTAAGATGTCGGTTTTTCTCTTTTTTACCACATTCCAGTGATAATAAAGTACACTGAATTGCCCAATAAACCATGGAACATATTGCTTAAATTTCAGGTTTCTAGCCAAAGTTGTTTGATTTAGCCGTGAAGGTAGAAACTTTCCCATATTTTTTTTTTTTTTTGGGCAAATATCAAGATATCTTCGATTGTGATTCGGATTCGATTCAGATATGTGATAGAGGGGATGACAAGAAAAATATCTTGGTACGTGTGTTAAAAGTACACAACTTTGCGTTGTCAAAAGGTGCAGAATTTTAGGATTTTTTCAAATTTAATGATTTTTTTTAATTTAAGCGTTATTTTTTAACATTTTTAATTTTAGCGATTTTTCTATTTTGATTTTTATACATGTTTGTAAAAATTCAATTTCGTTTAATCAAAGCTAATAACGTATTTATTTTCAAAATTTTAAAATCAAAAGATGAATGTCATTCCCAAATTACTCAATCGAATGAACAATAAATCCCAAATATGCAAATCAATTTGGGGGAAAAAATCCATTAAATTCCCAACGATAGAATTCAGTAATTAGGTAATCGGATGATGAAATAGAGTTTTTTAAATTAAACCGATTGAGGTCTAAGAATTCATTCCCATTTAGATGTTGTAGTTTGAGAATTTAATCATTCCATAGTCAATCAATTCTTTGGAAACTATAGTACTATGATAGAAAAATAAAAATCCCGTAAACAGGACTTGCTCCCTATATCTTGTTCACTCATATTGTAGAATGAGGTAATTGATTTCTTAGAAGTTAAATTTTTTAATAATTTGAGTTATAAAATTAAGAATTTAACCTAATGCTTATAAAGTTTGGAAATTTAAAAAATTGTTAAATGAAATTAGTTGATTTAAATCGATTAGAGCCAATTTATACGATGCAATTGATTGCATGCAATTTTCTTCATTGCAATTTTCAAAGTTGCTTTCATAGTTATGTCTATTTATACGGTGACATTTGTTGCACGAAAACAGCATGCGAATGAAGCAACAAAAGAAGAATACATATGAGTGCAAAAAACGAAAACCGTGCCTTTTTCGTTAACCTGCTTGCTTCTCTAACCTGTTCGCCAACAAACAAAACTTGCACGCAATAATTGCATGCAACAAAGTCACCATCTAAATTGGCTCTTGGTTTGAAAACAGAGAATGTAAAAAAATAGCAAATTTTAATGTGAAAAAAACCTCCAAATTGGTAACATTCTATTTTTGTACATAATAACAAGGTGCTTTAATTGTAGTCAATATGGAAATACATAAATAATAAAACAATAATAAAGGTAGAAAATTAAAGCAGATGATAAAAATAAACCTAAAAACAGGAGCACGAGACACAAAGCAAAGGAATACAAAATATACCAAGCAAATGTTTTCTGTATATTTTTGTGAATGAAGAAAATAACAGCTGCCAGCAGATGTTTAGAGGATTATTTCAACATATTTTTGTTGTTATTGTATGCAACACTGCAAAGGACTGAAGGACTAATTGAAACAAGGACAATGGTTAATAATTATAAATATACTAACTAAATTAAACAACATATACAAATAATTTTACCTTTCTAATGCGTTTTTGTATTATACGCTCTGCAGCGTATACACGATCATCCGAACTACCCATTATGTTATCCAGTTTAAAGTTTTTTTAATTAACAATTGTCCAAAAAAAATTATTTCACTTTTATATATTAAATTGACAAATTTTTTTCTTAATTATATATTTTTTATAATTTGTTTATTATAAATTAAATATTTTATTTAATATCTTCTTAAAATTTGACACCAAAAAAAATGTATTAGTTTGTCTTCCCTCCGAAAAGGTACAAAAACACACACAAAATATTGAAAGAAAAAAAAATGATGTGTAAAGTAAAAACAAAAAATACAAAAACGTCCTTCAGGTATTTATAGTTTTATCTCTTTTTATCGTATATTCTTATCCACAAATGCATTCCCTATTTCATTTCTTTTTTTCCCCGTTATTGAACACTACCAATTTTTTTTTCTACATGCTTCACATATATGTAAAGCAAATTTTTACATATTTATTCATGTTATATGGCATTAAAAGGCGATAAATTCATGCAAATCTTTTTGTCTCTAATGAATATATAATTTTAAATTTATGTTTTATAAATTTAGTATTAGTTTTCTCTGATTTTAAGTATATAATTGCGGAGAAATTGTTTACTTGAAAATTTCTACATTATTCTTTCACTCGCGTCGGTGTTTTTCTGATTGTAGTATTGCCATATTTAAATGTGCCACAATTGTATAAGTACAGCGTAGCATTTTTTAGTATGATGACACGTTTACATCTGCAAGGAAATACCATGATTGATAACTAAAGCTTCGAACAATTAATTCTTTTTTGAATGAATATTAGAGTATTCAAAAACCGAAACCGGTCAACCGGTTTCTTTTTTTAAAAAAAAACGATCGGTTTCGAATATTTTGAAAATTCGAAGAAAACCGAAAACCGGTCTTTTTTGTTCGGTTAACCAGTTTTTTAATTACATCACCAACTTATAATCGTTTGTTTGGTTATGAAGATTTAGATGTAAGTCTGATAGATTCCGATGAAGACTTAACTTTGGCTATTCCAAATTTAAATAGTATAATTTCTGATCTAAATAACACAATAAACAATATTCAAAATCCTAAAAAAGAGACTGTACAAAATCATTCATCATTATATGATGATTTCAAAAGAACTGAAAAGTTGGACAATCTATAAAATTGTCTTTTGACTATTTGTCCAACATCTACTATTAGTGAAAGAGTATTTTCCACTTCTAGCTTTATCAAAAGCAAACAAAAAAGTCGTCTTAAAACGAAACATTTAAATTGCATATTATTTCTAAAATATTATTTTAGAAGTGAAAAATAGATTTTTATTTACATATTTAAAATGTTATTTTAAAAAAACTTAGTTAATGCCAAACGTTTTAAACGTTCAAATTACTAACGTACCTAATTTAACCCAATTTACAAACTTAATGATCTCTATTCATTTGATATGAATATAGTTTTATAATATTAATTTTTAAGATTAAAAAATATTAAAACCAATAAATAAAATGTTGAAATGAAAATAAAAAAATTAAATTTAAATGAATATATGTATTTTTTTTATTTTTATTACTTTATATATTAAATTTTTTTTTGTAATAAAAACAATTAACAAATTATGTAAGCTTTTTGTTCAAATTAAAAAAAAACCCGAAAAAACCGGTTGATCGGTTTTTCTGCAAAAACCGAAACCGGTTTTTTTAAAATTCGATTTTTCGAAGAAAACCGAAACCGGTTTTTTCAAAAGGCCGGTTTTTTAATACTCTAATGAATATTGCGAATTCTTTTTTTTTTGTATACATCAAGTGAATTCATTTAATTGAACGCATTCAAATCCAATATTAATTGAAGAATTAAATCAAATGTAACTATTCGTTTTATCAAATCAAATGATTTAAAATCACTAGGAACGCTTTTAGTTTTTATAAATCGAACGGAAAAAATAATTCGTTCTATTTATCAACCGTCAAGTAATTTAAAAAATATATGTTTCTGTTCAGTGATAAAAAATTCCGTTCAGTGATTTAAAATTTTTTTTTCGTTCAGTCATTTAAATTTTTTTTTTCCATTCAGTGAACATCTCTAATTTAACATCACCGTTCACATTACAAATTATGGTGATTTCCTTTAAACATAATATTCAAACAGCTGATGCAAGTAAACAAAAAAGTCAAAGTAATAATGTAATAAAGTGTGCGCAAATGTAATAAACTGTAAAGAAAAACACTGAACATACTTTATGTGATTAAAATTAAATCACGTCAGACTGAGTTGATTTGGCAGCATTTAAAATGTATGGAAAATCAAGTCAAAATTAACACAATACATGGAAAATCACATAGTGGTACGAAAAGCACTCAAGTCTGAATGTATTTGCATATAAATTAGACGTTCATCATCGCTAATCTTTGCTTATTTTGGTATAAGTCTAAATAATAAAGTCTAAATTATTTATTTTCTTTAAATCTTTAAACATGTCTATTGACAAAAACAATGAGAAAAACTGCTGAACGTATTTTTTTGCGTTTTATTAACTAAACGATAAAAGTTTGATTTTAAGTCCCTGAACGGGTTTTTAATCACTGAACCGATTTTTTTAATCACTGATCGGAAATATATTTTTTTAAATCACTGAATGGTTGATAAATTGAACGAATTCTTTATTTTTTTCGTTCGACTTATAAAACTTTAACGCATACCTAGCGATTTAAATCATTTGAATTGATAAAACGAACTGCTACACTTGATTTAATTTTTTTCACAACAAATCGAACGGGACCAAATAGGAATTAAATCCATTCAATGATTGGTTACTTGATATATTTAAATTCAGAATTCAAATATTAAATTAATTAATTAAATCTTCGAAGCTATGGCAGCATAACGTTAACACACGTAGCATAAACGTTAACACTGAACTACAGACTACCCAGAAATATTTGTAAATTGTTACATTTCATATAAAAATTCTTTGAAAATAAAAATTTAAGTAACAAAAAAATAACAAAAAGTTTTTTGTATTTACAAATTCCATTGTTGGTGCCTTTTTAAAAATATTTTTTTTTGTATTTACAAAAATGTTCTATGGACGATGTTCAATATTACAAACACAATTTTGTAATTTTATTCTGTGTAGAGTATAAAATTACCTAGTTTTAGTAAAAATTATAGCTCTATCCAAGTTTATAATATTGCTTAGACAATTGACTTGGCAAAACAAATAACAAAAACAAACAATAAGTATAAATATTAAAATAAACTTGGTAAATGTTTTTATTATGTTTTCTGAATTGTTTGCAATTCTACATGACATTTGTTTGTGCGGTAATCAGTAGTCGTTGTTTATAAAAAATTATGTTATTACCATTGTTATTTTTATATTTAAAACAAACAACTACCAAAACAGTGTTTTTGCAGTAAACAGTAAATTTTTGTTAGTTATTTAAAGTATACATTTTTTTTTCAAAATCAACAAATTTTATTGATCTCCAATGCATAAAAGCCTAACAACTGTTTGGAATTTGGTGTTAAAATTTAAAGTAGGATGCAGCAGTTACACATTTTTTTTAAAATCGAAATACCGAAAAAAAATTTAACTGCATTTGTTGTTTTAACAGTTAAAAATCAATAACTTTTTTGAGTAAAGCGTTTTTTAAAACTCAAACGATATCCGACCTTAAAAAAAATTGTAATTAGTTATAATTTCGACATACTTTGTAATATGTACTTTAATTAAAACATTGGAATTTTCGCAATTTTTATTACTTGAAATTTATTTGCTGTTAATGCATATTCATAATTTATTGAATTATAAAACAATCACATATTTAAAGGCCACTAAAAGATATCAATAATGAACAATAATATTTTTATAAACTTCCTCACAACTCAATAAAACATATGAATTTACCGCACACATGTAGTCATTTATTCCTGATTGTGTTTGATTCACACGTTAAACATCCCTGTAGGAAGCCTGTGGTCAAGTGTCTACAAGTCACCACTTTTGTCGACTATTTTGGGTGACTTTTGGTGACATGTCCACAAAGCGTCTATACTTTTTAAATTCCTTCTTTGCAGCTGCAAAGCTGTGCTTGTTCTTGATTTTTTTATTGTTTACGCAAAATTAAAGTTTTTAATAAAAATATAAAGAAAAATGAATTTAAAAGTTAAATATACAAAATATACAATGATCAAAATATATAATGAGCAAAAGAAATTACAAAAAACTTGTGAAAAAAAAACAATCTAGAGATTTTGTTGAGCCTGATGAAGATTTTACAGAGCCTGTTGATAATTTTGTGCAGTCTTTTGAAGATTTGTCTACTCCAAAATTAAATTTGCACGAAATTTTTTTTTACTTTAATGAAATTTATAAGAAAAATTTTATTAATAAAATATCTAATTTAACAGAATAAATGCACCTGTTTCATCTTATTTCCTTCCTAGTGTGGAAATCAAGTAAAAAGTTCCAAAAGTGTAGACTAAAATTACTAAAATGTACTAGTGAATCTCTGGTTCCAATGTCAACACCTAGTCAATAGTTGTGTAGATTCGCAATGACACGCACATGTTAAATGTCTACAGCAGAAAGCGTTGGCTGAGGCATTATTAGTCAGTAGTACTGGTGACAAAATCAATAGTGAATCAGTACAGTTTCACTATCGACATTTCCTACAGGAATACCAGACCACCCACACATATCTATAATTTGACACATCAATTAACCACACAAATGCAGTCATTCATTCATAATTGTGCTGCATTCACACGTTAAACATACCAGCCCACCCATATCTATTTTTTGACACAATTGGGAATTTAAAATTAAATTAATGGAAAAATAATTGATAACAAGAGTTTGTAGTTTTCAGGATTTCGCAAATTTATTTAGCGGGAATAATTAAAAAAAAAAATTATTGGTTATAAAAAATGATCAGTTTGTGCAACATTTGGACTAGATTTAATTAAAAAAAAGAGAAACTACCATAAAAGTCAAAATTAGTGAATATCCAATCAGAAATTGTCAGTGGTGTAAAAAATCAAGTATTGACAACCCCTGGGTTTTCGTGGAATTAAAAATAAATTACTGGCAGACAAAGTTTCGAAGATTGAATTCTGTTTTGAATAAATTCTCTAAAAATCGAATTCGATTTACTTTTTAATTGAATAAATTCTATTTTAAAGATTCGCGAAAATTCATTCTTTGGAACTCATTCGATCGAATTCACATCTTAGAAATTCAATCAATGTAAGTACATATATCATTCGATTTTACCAATCATTAAATTCAATCATTAAGAATTCATTCGATTTACACTTTGGGAATTCAATCAGTCATTCGTTGTGAATTCAATCGCTTTTTACTCAATCGATTTAAAAATTTTGGGATTTATTATTCATTCAATTTTGTTTCATGTAATGATTAAGCAATTTGGGAATAACATTCGATTTTCTTCATTCGATTTAAAAAAATGGAAAAATTAACAATTGTGTTATTTTATTACAGTAAGTTAAACGATGTCTTACAAATACAAGAAGAAATCAACAAAAATTTGTAAAAATAAATTGCAAAAAGTGAAAAAATCGCCAAAATTAAAGAAAAAAATGTAAAAAATTGAATACCGCCAGATTTATCCCTCTCAAAATAATACACTCAGAAAAAAAGTTAGTAGAAAAATTTGTAAGCTATTTTTGGGCTGATTTTTAGTAAAAAATTATTGCTTAGTAAATTTTTTTGCAACTCACTTTTTACAAATTACAAAATTTTTACAGAATATTTACAAATTTTTGTTGCTAATTTCAGAAATCATTTTACAATTTTTCGAAAACCGATTTGCTAAAATTAACAAAAAAAAAAGAAATTACTAATTTAAAAAAAGTGGTTATTGAAGGAAATGTTATTTATAATAATTAAAATTTATCCACACAAACTTAAATTGCCTTGAAATTTTACATAGGTTAAAAAAAGGGATCGAAAGTGAAGATACTTTTTACAACCGACTCATGTCCAAAAGTAGGACATCCAATTAAAATAGAACTTAGAACTTTTTTTTGACTATAAAATCCAAAAAATTTACTAAAATTATTTTTTAAATTAAAAATTTGCAAATTAAAACAAAATTACAAATTCGTTTATGTTGTTACTATTTTTAAGCCTTTGATTTATTTTTTTAATTTTGTCTAAAATATTTTTGAAAAAAATAAATAAAATAAAAAAATGTTGCTTGATAAAAAAAATATTGAATTAAAAATTAAATTGAATTCCTGTTTAATTCAATTCCAATTGAAATCGAATTCAATTTAATTCATTTTCAATCCTAATTCAATTCCATTTGGAATTCAATTTAACTCCAATTGGATTCAATTGAATTTAAATTTAATTCCAATTGAATTCAATTCAATTTTAATTGTAATTAAATTAATTACAATTATAATTAAATTAATTACAACTAGAATTGAATTTAATTCTAACTGAAATCGAACTAATTCTAGTTGGAATCGATTAATTCTAATTGGAATTAAATAAATTCTAACTGGAATTGAATTAATTTTTATTAATTCCAGTTGGACCTTTATTAATTCCAGTTAGACCTTTATTAATTCCAGTTGGACCTTTATTAATTCCAGTTGAATTTTTTAAATCCCAATTAGAATTTTATTGATTCCAGTTGGAATTTTATTAATTCCAGTTGTAATTTTACTATTTAGTAGCACTTACTAATTTTTTGCTGATTTTAGCAATCCGATTTTTAATTTCACTATGCAAACGGTTTACTAAAATGCAGTAGCGGCTACTAAGTTTTCCTACTAATTTCATTTTACTACATGTCAGCAGACTTGTGTTCCCGGCAAAACTTTGGTAATAGGTGCGACATTCTCATGCGTTACCTTGTAATGATAGCTCATTATTTGCAAGCATAAAGTAATAAGTTACTCATTATTAATTACGTAATATATGATTTATAAATGTAAAGTAATAATTGAAATATTTTTGAAAATCTATTTTTAGATACATTACTTTGTGTTTTTTTTGTAAGCAAAAGGGAAATGTATGTTTGTTTTGACAACACTAGCGAAAAAACGAAGCGCCTCAATTCATTTAAGTTTAAATCAATCAAATACTATATGCGTCGATAGCTCAGTGGGCAGAGTATTTGGCTGGCAACCAGAGTTCCCTGGTTCGATTCCCATCTTCACCACATTATTTTTAATAACGTTTAAAATATTTGTAATAATTTTTTTTTTTAAATAAAAATTCCTCTTTTTTAAAAATCTATTTTTAGACACATTACTTTTTCCATTCTCGTAACCATGTAAGTAAACCCTTACATTATCACCTCTTAAGTAATGGGTATATATGTTACATTACTTTGAGGCTCATCGCCTGTAAAATTCATAAGTGAAGTAAGGTGTTAAGTAATCCATGAGCCCCTATGGCTTCACATTACTTTACACATTATTTGGTAATGTGTGGTTTTGCTGGGTACTTTATAATCAGTACCAAGTACTTACTTAATACTGACTACAAATATTTTAAACTGTTTTACCTGCTTAAAAATACGTTGGTGCCAATAGTTCTTGTAAAGTACCTTAAGAAATCTGCATTAACTGAAGTCCGCCGGTACGTAGTAAGTCCGTTAAAATGGCGAGTGTTTGTATTTATGGAACCTAGATAAGAGCGCATAACAAATTCACTTTCAGGCTTAAGTGTGTTTCCTATTTTTGGTCGATAGTCGAAGTGAAGATACACTTCCAATTCCTCTTTTTCAACCTAACCTACATTTTGAGTCAATTGGTAGAATTAATATTTCAATTTAATTACATCTAAAATTGCAATTCTATGTCGACTGAAGAACCCTAAAACTTCGTAGGAGCAAGTTATGTTTTTAAGTACACTCACAAAATATTTTTCGTTACCGACTGTAGTTTATCTAAAAAGTAATACGTAAAGTTTTTTTTAAATGAAGAATCAATTGAAATTCATGGAAATATATTTTTTAACTATTTGAATCAGTCATTCAAAAAACAAACTATAATAAAATACAGAATTTCAGTAGAAGTTGATATTTTCTGTTAAAAGTAAAATTGTATGTTTTCTGTGTCTAAAAATAAAAATTCAAATAATTCCTTGTTGTTTTGGTTTTTGCTATCAAAATAGTTTGTTTAAATACAAAATTATTTCAATAAAAATTACAAGAAATTATTCAAATATACATATACACATAGAAAATAAAAATATATACATCTGTGTGTGTTGTGTTTTGTAACTACATACAGTTGTCAGTTAAAAATTATTTAAAAAAAACAACAAAATGGACTGAATATAATGAAAAATCATTAGTCCTCTTTTTGATTAATTTAATATGTATTTTAGAATGTTTTTAACGAAACAATATTGTGAGTGTACTTTTAAGTAATTGATAAATAACGAGGTACCTGCACCTTAGTACTTAAAAAGCAATTTAAAATATTTATACTGAGTGCCAAGAACATTGGAAGTCCTTGTATTTTTGTTAATATGTAATCAACATACAAGTAATGTATAATGTAATTCTAACGATATTATTTTTTTTTAATTTTGGCAAAAATCCGAAACTCATCCGGATGCTTAAAATGTTTACTACTTTGGTTTATGATCTTATGTCCGAATTTGTCTGTCACCCTAAAGCACACCCTGTAAATTGTGTGTGAGTAATGAAGTGAAATTATAATTAAAAATATTTGCAAAAAAAAAAATCAAAAGCAAATAAATACTTATATACAATTATAATATAACGATAAAATTAAATGTGGAAAATATACATCTATATCAGTGGCGAGTTAAACTTTACAGAGGCCGAAAACAAATAATGTACAATTCGGTTTTAAGTTTAATAAATTTACTTTATTAAGACTTTGCTCTGGAGCATTTTTTCTATGACTAAATTTAAATCTATCTTAAAAGTATTTAGGCACCAAAGTTCTTCGAACAAAAGATGCAACGTTTGCACAAAATCCATTTCATCATCTTGCGCGATCGTATGATGTAAACAAAGAATTTCGTTGTGAAATTCCCTGCTACGATAAAAGCATTGATCTGTCATCAACAAGGGCAGATCAACAAAATCAATAAGATAAACAAAACTATTTCATCACACGATTTGCATGGAGGCAACACCCTTATTTACTTAAAATACAAAAGAGTAGTTTAAAGTGCCATGCAAAAGCTTCTGTATGATATCATAATGAAATATGATATCCTTTTAGTACAGCATCGCGCAAAACAATTATGGATAGTAATTATAATCGATCAACCTATGTATTAATTGACATAGGCAGGTCGATTGGGTTGTCTATATGTGTTTCACATATAACTGGCGTCCAAACACTAATACTATGATATTTGCGTTTGTAGTAAAGAGCTTTTTTTCAGGGACGGAAAATTCAGTACGTTATTACTTTTCCATCAACTTGAAAATAACTTTTCAAACACACAACGATCAGTGTATGTTCACTAAAAAAATATATTTAGTAAAGCGTGGGAACAGTTGTTTTTGTTTATTGGAAACAATGACGGCGATCCCGTATATTTGGTTTATTGTTATAATGCTAAACGCAATCACAAACATACCACTGAAAGGAGTTATAATACATGCCAAAAGAGATTTTTGAATAAAAATTTAGATAGGGCCAAATTAGTTGATGAACTGAAATTAAAGTTTCAAAAGAAAAATTTACCAATCGACCAATTTCAATATGAAAAAAATATCAAAGAAAAGATTCCTTTTGTTGTTGCTCTATCCTTAGCAAGCCTTTTGAAGATGGCGTTTTTTATTTAAAGATCTTTCAAAAGAAGTATTGAAGTGTTTTGTCTTAAATAAATTATACAACTTATAACATTTCAAAATTCAAAATTTCCATCCTTGTACTGTGCCCTCATATATGTAAAAGCTCTCTTCGAAGCTCGCTGTAGGTGAAAAAGCTCTTTTGTAAAAGCTTGCACATTGTGCATATGAGTTGGACGCAACTGCTGTAGAATCACAGAAATGGTTCCAAAGTTATAATTTCGTTTACTAACAAAAAACAAAAATTAAAAAATGAGCTGAAATTTAGGAGAACATTTTTGAATTACATAAAATTTATATTGTCAATAGTTACAGCACTGGAAGAAAAATTTTTATAATATAATTTTAGTGGCCCAAAATGTATCATCGAATGATGCTTAATATTTGTGAAGCCTTGGAACACTCTTCAAGAGCGTGAAATATTTGTTGCTGTTTTGTAACGGACACTATCCCAGGAAACATCACGTGACTGGTTCATTGTGATAGGGACCGGTCACTGGACCGGTTTTTTATGAAAAGGACCGGTCACTGTACCATGGGCTTATCCTAGGAGGGAGTCAATTTCCCTCTGTGGCATGTCACAGGAATGGTCTAAAAGAACATGTCACACAACTAACCCTTAAGAACATATCACAGGACTCGTACTTTCAAACTCATCACGTGATAGAGGCTTTCAAACCAAGTATGTGGTAGATTTCATTAGAACCGGTACCGGTACACCTAACACCGGACTAGTACTTAATACGTGATAAAGACTTGTTATACCGACCACAAGATAGGTACTTTAGAAACCTATCCTGTTTTCACCTACCTAGGAGTGGTACTTTCAGACCTATCACAGGATATAGAATTTTAAACCGTTCACGTGGTAGGTACTTTAGGAACCGGTCCTCTTTACGCCTATCTCGTTACATGTATTTTCGAAACCGGTCTTGTTTTCCCCTATCACGGGACAGGTCCCAGTTCTCAACTGACCCCTTTTTTTCCCGCGGGGGTTTGTTTTTATTTTAATACTCGTATCATTTCGGAAAGTATAGACAATTAATCATTTTAGCGATTTTTTATCTTAACACCTTTATCTCAAATATTGTTTTTTTTTTTAATTTAAAATTTTTAAATAAAATTTCTTTTAAAATTTAATTTATTTTCTGCTTTATAAATTTTGCGTAAGATAAATTTCATAAATTTTGTGATTGTCTGAGGCCCAATTGACATCAACTTTTTATTCTTTTGTTTATTTTAAATGTGTAATCTATGTAAATCATTTATTTTGTTTTCTTTTTTGTTCTATATTCTTTATCAAGTTAATAACCTTTTGTAAACAAATAATGATGTAAAATTTTTGTATGTTTTTTTATTTTAAACTTAAGCTTTATAAAATCTTAACAAAAAATACGTAAACATTTGATTTAAATACGTATGTATACCACAATTTTAAGGAACTCTCAAGTGAAACACGTGCTTACATGAAAACAACACAGTGATGACAAAAAAATAAATAAAATAAAAACAGAAGCGATAAAACCTTAACCCGAACAAGCCCATGTTAATGTATGTTAACACAAAAAATATTTAAAAATGTAAAAAAAAAATTAAAAACATAAATATCACCCTGAGATAATATGCATTATATAATTTCATTTTGATGAAAGTAAAAAATGTTTAAAATTTTACTTTTTTATAGCACAAAATTTTACACAAATCGTAAGTTTATTATTCCGTCATAAACGGAATCCAACTCCGATTACGTACCGTTTTCTAGATCCGTATTCGGGCCAAAAAACGACTTTTTAAGTAACATCGAAACTGATACGAATCCGTTGAAAGTCCTTCAATGGCGTATGGTTTACGGACCGTTGTGTTGTATAAAAAACGGAGTCCACAAATTTAGTGTACGATCCGTAAACGGTCCGTCATTAACTGTGATAACGGAGTGGTTAAAAACACATTAAATTAAAAAATATTCACCATTATTTTTATGTTACTTAAAGTCCTATGTAAAAATTTTGCTATTGCGAATAATTTTTTGGCCGCAATACAAACTCTTGTTAGAAACAGGATATTTTTATATTATTATATAAAATCGATTTCTAACTAAATTTTTTAAAAAATATTCGGTGGGTCAAAGCAATAATAAGCAGCCGAATTTCAGCAAAACTTTGGTGACGGCTGCGATGTATAAATGCATTAAGAAACATCAATTTTGTTTTTTTTTCAAAATTTCTAAATTGAGTGAAATCGCTTAGCTGCTCTTACTAAAAATATCCCAAGAAACAATTTTACGGATTCATGAATCCGGCGTCTACTGTACGTTTACGGTCCGAAAATACGTATCCGGCAAAGCTTGTACGTAAACGGAACATTAACGGACCGTGTAATTGAGTTTTCTGCAACAATACGTTTTGATTCCGTTTTGGTGTATCCGTTTCTATACCGTCAAATACGGACCACTGTTTTTCATCAGTTTTTCTTACGTTGCTTTTGGATTTGTTTAGTTATCAAAAACGAAAACTTAAATATCGATGATGTAAATATTTATGGAATTTAAAACAAGTTTTACAATGATGTGTGCGAATTTATGTAGATTTGCAAATAAAAATATTTCCTGAGAGCTTGTAATAGATTTTGTAAAAATATTTGCAAATTTGCATTGTGTACTACATCATATAGTTAGTACCACGTGTAGGGTGTAATAATACAAATTATTCATCTGACATATGCACGATACTTATGTATGTATGTTGTATGGAGTAACCTGTCACATTGATAATGTGACATATAATTTTTGGACATTCCTATTTGATAACGATTGAATAAATTCTATATTACCCATTAGACGGAAATAATTTATTCTGCGAAAATAAATTACTTAATTTAAGGCGTTTTGTTTTTCTTCAAATCACTCGTGCCTCAAATTAGTGTCTGCAGTATTTACCACTCATAATGTTTTAACGTTAATTGTGATGATACTGACGAAAATCGTTACCATAACAAGTTTATTTATGGTATTAATTGGCAAAATTTTGTGCAATATAATAAAAAATGCGCTCATAGGAAAAAAAACATGATATTCAATGATGTTTTAGTAGATATTGCAAATTCTTGAAAGCAGGATAGTGATTAGTGATTAGTGTTTTCAAATGAAAAATCATCTGAAATTCATGGAAATATATTTTTTAAGTATTTGAAATAGTCATTCAAATAAAAAAACTATAAAAAATATGGACTTTCAATAAAAGTTGATATTGTCTGCTTAATGTAAAATTTTATGTTATTTCTTTCTAAAAATAGAAATTCAAATAATTCTTTTTTGTTTTATTTTTATCAAAAAAGTTTGTTTAAATACAAAATTATTTCAATACAAATTACAAGAAGTTGTTTAAACATACATAATGGCTTGTAAAATAAAAATACATGTCTTTGTGTGTGTTGTGTTTTGTAATAACATGCAAATAAAAAACTTTCAATTTGAAAAAACAATCTAAAAATATCGTTTTTTTCTAACGTTTTTGTCAGTTAAAAATTTATTATTATTTTATAATTTTTGTTATTCTTATAATATTTAAAAATTTATAAATGAACTAAACTAACTTACTAACTAACTAACTAACTAACTAACTAACTCACTCAGCCACATACTACTACACATAATAATGTGCGATTGACTACAATTCTGACAGACAGGGATCAAATCTATAAACTAGATACCATACAATATATTGTTAGATCTAATCTGATATAATGTAATCTGCCATTTTTTGGAACAATTTTCATCTTACTAAATCCCCAAAAATATTGCTGAATATAATTTGATCTGTCATTTTTCGGATAAAATAAATTTATTAAAGACTATCAAACTGGATATATTTAAATATTGCACTAGATCATATTTATAAAACCTTTTATAATTATCATGAAGAACTCTTTTAAAATATTAAGTAAGATTTATGAAAATTTTATGGTTACGTATAAAATTGTCAATAAAAACCAAAATATTAAATTTTAGTTCAAACTTTTGATGTATTTTTAAAATATATTTCTCAATCGATTTGCTCGTTTTATTTATATTATAAAATTTCTACTATGAGGTCCTTAAAATATGCCTTCACAAATTCCGTCATGATTAGACTCAAATCAAAAGTAATTTTATCTAGAATTCAAATATGTAAAAATAACTAAAGATTTTAAACAATTTCTATTGAATATTGAGCCATAAAGTATTTCTCCCTGAAAGGCCTGTATTTAGGAAACCCGTTTTTATAGAACTTTTTTGACTTCAGATTCGTGTTTAGTAGGTCAAAATAATTAAAAAAATTTTGTAGTAAAAATGTGTGTAAAAATCATGATTTTTGTTGTGTAGTGTTTTTGTTTTTAATAAAAGTTTTCCTTTTAATATTTCATTTGAATGTCAAGTTCATTAATTAAAAATGTTATTTTTACAAAAAACAATATCCAATTTCAATTTACGTTTAAAAATATAAAAAAATAAATTTATTTTATGTTAATTTTAGTTGACATTTTTTCCTCAAAGAAATACGCTGTTTAAGGCCATATAAAAAGAAAACACTTTTAACATAATTTCAATTTCAAATAAATGGTAAAAAACAACTTTAGGTTTTTAAGCTTAAAGAGTTTTAACAGGAAAAAACATTGTTTAAAAATCTGGTTAATATTACATGCTGATTTTCATTAAATATATATTTAATATTATACTTAATAGAAAAATGTGTAATATCCCATTTAATAGTACTATGAATAAATGTTCAACCGTCATTTAATTACAGTGTATTAATTATATACATATGAGGCTTTCCATACCAACTGTAAATCGTTATTGTTACATAATGTTCAATGTTTATGGGTAACAAATATAAAAAAACCAAGCAAATAAAATTTTTGTAATGAATATTTATAATGATTTTTATTACCATTTGTGTAAACTAAGAGAAAACAGTTTCATGATTTCATAAAAAATTTCCTAAAAAGGCTGCTTGCGATTCTCACTAAGTTTGCATTTTTATTTACTGAAAGAAGACCAAAAAATAGAAAAAAATATTTTTTTTTTATTTTTTATAAAATTTTTTTTGCCGCTACCGGCTATCGAAAGCGTGATTTTACTTTATTTTTTTCGAAAGAGCCGACGGAAACATTATAACGGTCAATGGCGATCGCCATAGAGCCCTGCTGACTAGATTTTTTTTACCGAAAGTTGACGATCTTGATTTGGAGGTCATGTGCTTCCATCAAGACGGGCCACTTATCATACTGCAAGCGACACAATGCGTATTTTAAAGGATGTATCCCGAAGGATGTATCTTCCTCTGGGGATATTTGAAGTCGTTGGTGAACGCGAACAAGCCCCGCATCTTGAAAGAGTTAAAGAACAACATTCAAGCCGAAATAACTGACTACCGTTTAGCATTCCGGTAGGCTAGTTGGTAGCGTGCTATCTTATCAGTGCTGGGTTCGATCGCCATCAGAGGCTCTGGTCTGTTTTCGTTACAACGAGCCGACAGCCTTCGTTGCTAGCGCTCGGTTAGGGTATTAGGATGTAATTTATAATTATGTATATAATTAATATAAAAAAAATAAAGACTACCGTTATCCCAAAAATAATGTTACCAAAATAACAAAAATACTGTTAATCTCAAAATACCAATACCGATATCGAAACCAAAATAACGTAATCCTTAAAATACCTATACCGAAATATCTGAAATACTGGTATCCTTCCATACCAATACCAAAATAAATAAAATATCAAACTTTCTTAAAATACCGTTACCAAAAAGATATAAAATAGCATAACCTTTGCCGAAGTTGTTTAGAATTACTTCTAAAAAAGCAGTCAAAATACATTAAGGAATACTTTGGAAGCAAAGAAAGAAGTAGTATTAAAAGCAAGGGTACCCAAGCCCTATGCGCTTGGTGCTCATTTGTTTTTGTGAAAGCACTTAGCTATAGCATAGAGAAAGAATAGTATAGAGATTGCAACGCCGGCAGCGGCAAAATAAAATTTTATACAAAATACAAATGTTCTGAAGCTGAGAGAAAACAGGGGAAAATTCATCAAATTTCCCTGGTTTTTGCAAAAGTTTGAGCAAATTTCCCTGTTTTTCAAATCCTTTTTGGGCACCCCTTATAAAAAGCATCCCAAATGAAAGCATACATTATCATATATATTTACATATGTCAGTATGCATTACCATATAAAGGGTGGTCCAACGATAATCCACGATTTTAATTGTGAGTCACACCTTACCTCAAGTTTTTTGCCCAACTTAATGTGCCACATCTTTGTTTCAGTGTTTGACAAATTCAACCATGGTTTGTGCTTATAATGCTAAACGCAATCACAAACATACCATTGAAAGCAATTATAATACATGCCAAAAGAGATTTTTGAATTAAAATTTGGATAGGGCCAAATTAGTAGATGAACTGAAATTAAAGTTTGAAAAGAAAAATTTGCCAATCGACCAATTTCAATATGAAAAAAATATAAATTTAAAGATCTTTCAACAGAAGTATTAAAGTGTTTTGGCTTAAATAAATTATACAACTTATAACATTTCGAAATTCAAAATTTCCATCCTTGTATTGTGCCCTCATATATTTAAAAACACTCGTTGAAGTTTGCTGTAGGTGAAAAAGCTTTTTTGTAAAAGCTTGCAGATTGTGCATATGAGTTGAGAGCTAACTATATTATACTTTTGCTAGCTTAAGCAAATGTGCGAATACATGTAATCAAGTGTGTATGACTATATTGTACTTAACAAACTTTTCGTTAAGTTCCGTCAAGTGTCATTTGCTTAAGCAAACAGCGAAACTGACCGCACTTTACTTAAGGAATCATGTGTTTTTAGAAAAACTGTTTATGAAAAAAAAAAACAAATTGCAATGTACGCGGAAAACAGTTTTATAGACAATTTAATTGAAAATGTTAAAAAACAAACGTGCATGTATAACAAAAGGGGTGGGTTGTGTATTTGTTTTTTGATTGAGATGCAAGCACTGTTGCATTTTTTAGTACTTTTTTATTTATGTTGTCATTTGATTCTTTAAATTATTTAAAATGTATATAGATTTACTTGTTAATTGTAAAATATTTATAAATTACATACATTAAATAATATTTTTCGAAAAGATACATATATTTTGGAAATATAAGAAGAAAACAGTTTTTGCAAAAGTACAAATATTTGCAACTAAGTGTAGTAAGTATTTAAGTACAAAAAGTACATTGTAGCCACCCAAAAGTCTTCAATAAGTTGATTAAGCATTTGACAGACTTTTCGTTAATTTTTGACATTAGCTTAAGTTAGCAAAAGTATAATATAGTTAGCCCTTTGGACGCAACTGATCTATATATATATGAAACTGTTGCAAGTGCGTTGTGACTTTATAACTCACGAACGGTCGAACCGAATTCGATTAAATTTCTAGGGTTTGTTCGTATGGTCGTGTAGATGGTTTATCTATAAGATCGGTCGACGTGTTCGCGAGTTATGACTTTTTATGTCAACACATGATTTTGTCCATATAAAAAACAACACCAAATACGTAGGCGCACATAAGCGTGCGAGGTATGTATACTGTGTGCTGACTTCATACACACGGTAAATACACGTTGTAGCGCATACACACATACACATTTGTATTAAATTTAATTGATTTATTTTTATTTTTTTAATTATTTCCAAATAAAAAATAAATAAAACAACCAATGAATTTGATTCAATGTTAATTAATATTCATGCGTAGCAAAGCAGGCCGGGATCCGCTAGTACACAATAAATAGCAGGAACATGTAATGTAAGTAAAGTAAACTAGGAATAATTGCGAAGTGTTTTTATCGAATATTTTTCAGATATTATCAATTTTATATAAGAAATAATGCAGAGACACCGCACATACGGTACGGTACGTCCAAAGAACACATACGCTATCTTCAGTATTAGTGTTTTTGTATTTGTACACAACCCAATAGACCAAAAAATAAGTAAAGTACGAGGGCGGATCAATATGTCCGTGACTTTTTGAACTTCTCCCGTAGTTATATGAAATGCAACACTGCTCCCATCAAGTACCACCTAAAACGTATTTGTTGTTGTTTTTTATATGGAGAAAATGACATGAAAAGTCATAACCCGCGAACACGTCGACCGATCTTATAGATAATCTACACGACTATACGAACAAACTCTAAAAATTTAATTGAATTCGGTTCGACCGTTCGTGAGTTATAAAGTCACAACGCACTTACAACAATTTTATATATATGTACATATATATATATATATAGATCAGTTGCGTCCAACTCATATGCACAATGTGCAAGCTTTTACAAAAAAGCTTTTTCACCTACAGCGAGCTTCGACGAGAGCTTTTACATCAGTTGCGTCAAACTCATATGAACAATGTGCAAGCTTTTACAAAAGAGCTTTTTCACCTACAGTGAGCTTCGACGAGTGCTTTTACATATATGAGGGCACAATACAAGGATGGAAATTTTGAATTTCGAAATGTTATAAGTTGTATAATTTATTTAAGCCAAAACACTTTAATACTTCTTTTGAAAGAACTTTAAATTTATATTTTTTTCATATTGGTCGATTGGCAAATTTTTCTTTTCAAACTTTAATTTCAGTTCATCTACTAATTTGGCCCTATCCAAATTTTAATTCAAAAATTTCTTTTGGCATGTATTATAGTGGCTTTCAATGGTATGTTTGTGATTGCGTTTAGCATTATAAACACAATCCAAATATACGGGATCGCCGTCATTGTTTCCAATAAACAAAAACAACTGTTCCCACGCTTTACTAAATGTATTTTTTTAGTGAACATAGACTGATCGTTGTGTGTTTGAAAAGTTATTTTCAAGTTGATGGAAAAGTACTAACGTACTGAATTTTCCGTCCCTGAAAAAAAAGCTCTTTACTACAAACGCAAATATCATAGTATTAGTGTTTGGACGCCACTGATATAGATGAATATTTTCCACATTTAATTTTATCGTTATATTATAATTGTATATAAGTAAAGTATATACGTATTTATTTGCTTTTGATTTTTTATACCCTTCACCATAGGTGGAAGGGTATATATAAGTTTGTCATTCCGTTTGTAATTTCTACAATATTGATCTTAGACCCTATAAAGTATATATATTCTGGGTCCATATGAAGAGCGAAGTTGATTTACCGATGTCCGTCTGTCCGTCTGTCCGTCTGTGTGTTGAAATGGGTTTTCCGAAGAACCCAGACATGATGAGGACTTGATTCTTTTTTATTTCTGTTACATGTGATCCATTTCTGTTTGCTATTAAAAATCAGACAGATCGGTTAATAAATGGCTGAGATATTAGCAAAAAACCAGGACTACCTCTAATTTTTCCAGTAAAATCCCTTTGTTTAATAAGAGTGTGAAGATAAATACGTACGTTAAATACGTTTCACAACTATTGTGAATGATATAAATAAAAAATAAATAGTAGTGTCGCCAACTTTTTTTTGCCTAGAAAATGCCATATTTGACAAGAAAAGCGCTGAAACATATGGAAAAATATAAATTTGAGATTTTACATGACATATTATTTTGGATTAAAATTTTTGGACATTTAAGAAAAAATAAATGGGGATACCGCTTGTTTGTGGAGAGCTATGAGGTAGTAGATTCCAACGATGTATTCATCTCCTTCAGAATACCATGGTGAAGGGTATATAAGATTCGGCATAGCGGAATTTAGCCGCTCTTACTTGTTTTTTTTTGCAAATATTTTTTATTATAATTTCACTTCATTACTCACACACAATTTACAGGGTGTGCTTTAAGAGTGACAGACAAATTCGGACATAAGATCTTAAACCAAAGTAGTAAACATTTTTAACATCGGGATGAGTTTCGGATTTTTGTCAAAATTAAGAAAATAATAATATCGTTAGAATTACATTATACAGTACTTGTATGTTGATTACATATTAACAAAAATACAAGGACTTCCAATGTTCTTGGCACTCAGTATAATTATTTTAAATTGCTTTTTAAGTACTAAGGTGCAGGTACCTCGTTATTTATCAATTACTTAAAAGTACACAATATTGTTTCGTTAAAAACATTCTAAAATACATATTAAATTAATCAAAAAGAGGACCAGTGATAACTACGAGGGAAGTTCAAAAAGTCACGGACTTATTGATCCGCCCTCGTATAATAGTTTTTTAGCAGAAGCTTTTTCTAGAAAAATAACTAAAGTATTTTTTAATTATGTTTGAAAAACTATTATTCTTCACAATATGTTTTTAAACATACTATATAAATAGCTTAATAATTGTAAAAATTTTAAGAGTTTCTCAATCTTGTTTGATATTTTTTCAAACTTTCTATTGTAATTTTGTTTCAAGTCTCATGTTCGTTAATATTTCTTCTCCACTTCTCCGTTTTGCTCTTATTTATATTTGTAAAACTATTCTTCACTATAAATATATATTAACATGCTTGTCATATTTTGCATTTTCTCAACAGCATTGTAGGTATGATTATAAAAGACTTATTGTGAAACAACAATTTCCAAACCCTTTGAAGTCATGTTTCAGTAAAGTTCCGTTATTTTAGTGTATTGTCATTTCATTGTCATTCTTAATTTTCCTTCAACAGAGTAAATATATGATTTTGATGTTTTTTCAGTATTTTTTAATTCTTATATACCTTTTTAATTAAATGTTTAATTTTTGAATTCTTTTTCCATTTTGTATATTGTTTTAGTATTTTTTAATTTTAATAAAAATAAAAAAAATAAAATAAAATGTGAATTTCTTATTTGCAAACAGAAGCTAATTCTACATTTGTAGGCATAAGCTTATTCTACAATTGCAAGCATAAGCTTATTCCACAATTGCAAGCATAAGCTAATTCTACAATTGTAGGACTAAGCTTACTAAATTATTTCAGTAATATTTTCACAAGGGTTCGTTTTTGTGTAAAGGCGCATGCCACCGTTTTTTATTATTTAGAATTTTTATGTTGTTACACTTATTATACAAACGTTTTTCATTTGCAACGATATCTACGCATGTTATAACGCCACCTAGTTGTCAGGTTTGATTACAACCATGCAATGCGTAGTTACATTATTTTTTTTATTCTTTACGCACTTTTATCCACTTTTTCTGGAAAATTCGCGTTAGTCCGCCATTTTTGCCAAATCATTGAAGCAAGACCGAGCTTTCTTGCCGACTGAAACCAGGAATATCTACCTTTTTCAAATCAAGCTGTAAAGTACTCACTTAAAAGTTTTTATTTAAAAGTTAATTTCGAAAAAAGTTATAAAACTTTTTTTTAATTTTTTTATAAAACAAAAATTGTTCATTTTTATTGTGTCATTTTATAATTTTTGTATAAAATTAAAATGTGAGTATTTTGATATTCAATTTATATAGGAATTTAATTTTATTTGAATTTTTACTTTCATTTTTACAAATATAGATTTTTGGCATTAATTAAGCCTAAAATTTTGTGCAAAATTAATTTCTTTTGCTTGTAAACAAATTTGGGAATTTCGAAGGTAATTTCAGTTTTTTTTTTAGAAAAATAAATCTTTGTAAAGATTTATTAAGATTTTGTTAAATCTTCAAATTGCAGATTTTATTAAACACCAAATCGTTTTATTTGATTTTATAGACGAAGGGTGCTGTGTGCCTTTTTGTTAAGTGCCAATTTGCCAAAAAGGTAAACTTCAATACAAAAAAGCAAAAGCTTTTATATTTTTTTTTATTCTGTCAATATTAAAATTATCATAAATTTCTATTATTTATGCACTTTTCCCGTAGTTAATAAAACAACAAATTTGAATTCGGCAATTAACATGGATGCGAAACTCCCTATAAAAGGAAAATAAAAAAGCTCTAGATGTCAATAGCTCAGATGTTAAGATCAACTTTAGTCGATTGAGACCTTTTAAAGTGCTTGCTGTGATTTTTTTTGCGTGACATAGAATTTGTGGTAAAACAAAAAAAAAAAAAAAAAAAAACAGTAAAGTGTTGTAGGGAAAAGGGTAAAGAAATTTACACATATCGTAAATATTGTTGCAACTTGGTTCAAAATCACATTAATTTTTATTAAATATTTTTTTATATATACCAAAATTCCATAAATTAAAGTTCTTGTTGTTAAAATTGAAAGGTTATCTTACAGAAACAACAATATTAAAATTTAGCAAGGCACAAATGAAAACAAACTACACTGGTTAACAAAAAAATATATTGATGTGGTAAAAACAAATATGCATGCAAAAATAAAACAATAAAATTTGACATTAAAACCTTAAAATCTAAAAACTAATTTAAAATATTTTAAAATATAGAACATCAATTTTAAAACCTACCTTATGTAAAAAAATTGTTTTATATTTAAAATTGAAAAAGAATATATTTTTTTAATTTTCTAAATAATAAAAAGAAATACGCAAACAGTGAAATAATAAAAAAATAATGGTTAAAGTTTCATAAATTTTCAAGAAAAAACTTGAGTTAAAATTTTGAAATCAATTTTTTTTTGTTGTATAGTGTAAATTCTTTTGCATATTTCTTTTTGTTCTTCTAATGCACTGTAATAAAACGTAAAACCAAACAAAATTTAGCTACATACATACGTATAAACCGCCAAACGGTAATTTTTGATCCTAATTTTTAATAGTTCGATTGTTCTTTGGTTTTATTTTTTATTAAAATGCAATTAAATTATTAAATAATGAATTGAAAAAAAAAAAATAACAAACTAAATAATTAAGTAATCTTAATATATTATATAAGTGTTAAAAGCGTTTCATTGGTTTTATAAAATAATTCGCAAAAACAAAGAAAATTAATCTGCATATGAAATCTCTTATACGATTTAATAAGAGATTTAATTGTTCAAATTAACATTGTCTAAGAATTTAACAGTCAACTACATGAAAACCGATCTCTTCAAAAACGCTTTTGGCGGAGCGGGTCAATTTTTTTTTTCATTTCTTTATATCATTTTTCTTTATTTACATTTTTTTTAAGTGAAAAAGGTGACCAGGTGAATTAATAGTGATGAAATAATTCAACCTTGATATAAATCCTCTATGAAGTTAAATTTGTTAGATTTTGTTGAATTTTAATAAAAATTTGTTAAATATTTAGTACAATTGTTAATATGATTTGTTGAAACTTTTACTAAAAATTTGTTAAATATTTTTAAGAATTGTATTAGTAAAATTTTATACTGGTTACCGCGAATCTATGAAACACATTAAGTATTTGTTTTGGTTTAACATGTTATAAATCTTAAAGCTATTTTCGTTAACTTAATTTAAATAAATTAATTTTTTTTTTTTTTAGAATTCATTTATTTTCAAAAAAATACAAAATTACAATGGATGTTCCCCTGCGCCTTGAAGGCATTTTAGAGGCGAGTTGGCAATAATATATTGCATAACTTAAGAAATATTTCCTAGTTAACCATAACTATATACAAAAAAAAATATATATATATATATTAAAAGAAGAAGAAAAAAAAAATAATATTTTAACATTCAATATGAATTATAATTACATTAAAAGTTCCTCTATGTTTTGATGTAAAAAATTCTTTAAACTAGTTTTAAATAAAGAAATGCTATTTATATTTTCAAATTTGGCGGTAAACTATTATATTCACGACTACCCATGTACTCAATACGTTGCTTCGTTGTTTCTAGCCTACACCATGCTACTGCTAAATTCATGTTATTCCTTGTATTGAGTGAGTGCTGATAACTCGAAAAGTGTATGGTATGATGACCAATACTGTTTAAACACTTAAAAACATACATTTTGTAAATTCCAGATAGGTAATACAGTTTTAAAAAAGGTCGGTGTATAATGTTAAAGTTGAATGTGTGATGGGGAGATTAGCTACCACTTTTAAAGCTTTATTTTGCATACGTTGCAACGCTTTTAACTCAGAACTTTTCTTATATCCATACAAAATAGCTAAATAGTTAAAATGGCTTTGAACTAATGCATTATAAATTAATAATTTCGTGTTTTTATCAAATTTGTTTTTAAACTTGTATAGAAAACCAACAGCTTGGGCTGTTTTTATCTTAACATTCTGGATATGTTGACTCCAAGCAAGATTGCTTTGCAGTTGTATGCCTAAGTACTTAATAGAACTGACTTCCACGATTTCTTTTCCATCTACAAAAACACTAAAGTTGCTATGATCCGAATATGGTTTAAATCTCATCAATCGAGTTTTGTTAGCGTTTAGAAAAAGTTTATTTATTCTCGTAAACTCCGATATTAATGCTGCGTCTCGTTCTATATACACTTTAGCTACTGTTTCATGCTTGTAAGGGTAAAATAAACTAATGTCATTAATTAATTTGTTTCGGGTTAATTTAGAATCTATGGATTATTTGCTATACGCAAAAGTATTTTTTGTTGTTAAAGATAAATTTAGAATTTTCAATTATATGAATTTTTGGCTTTGAATAAATCAACATGATTTTTGTGCAAAAGTTAACTTTTGCTCTTGTGATTAAAACCTTTTGGTAAAGTCTTGTGGTGATAATATTAAATGGGATCATTAATTTCCATATTTTTCGGTTTGTTTTTTTTAATGACCATGTCAGGGTGGGCAATTGATTGGCCAAACTACATCATAGGTCCAATCGTTTTAACTTTGAACAACATCTTCGATCATGTGACAATATATTTCCAGTTTTCCCCCTCTTTAACAACTAAACCCTTTAGCATGCAACAAAAATAAAGTTGGCGAAGGATGCTGCTAATATTGAACCTTCCCTTCCGACGAGCAGATAGGCCGGATTAGTTTGCATGCGCCCTTTAGCACGGCTTTCTACTACCATTTACCAACAACAACATTATCCGTGATATGCTACATTTAATTTTTCTATAATAATTTTAAAGCGCTTTTCAATGGTTTCTCAAGTCTTTTTAAAGCTTAAGGCTTATGCTTGCAAGCTTATTATAAATTATTTCTAAAGGGTTTTGGTCTATTGGGAAGACACATTATGTACACTACGATTCAGAGATGGCGAACACAAACTGCACTGTACTTCTCACCTTTAGCATGCAACAAAAATAAAGTTGGCGAAGGATGCTGCTAATATTGAACCTTCCCTTTCGACGAGCAGATAGGCCGGATTAGTTTGCATGCGCCCTTTAGCACGGCTTTCTACTACCATTTACCAACAACAACATTATCCGTGATATGCTACATTTAATTTTTCTATAATAATTTTAAAGCGTTTTTCAATGGTTTCTCAAGTCTTTTTAAAGCTTAAGGCTTATGCTCGCAAGCTTATTATAAATTATTTCTAAAGGGTTTTGGTCTATTGGGAAGACACATTATGTACACTACGATTCAGAGATGGCGAACACAAACTGCACTGTACTTCTCACCTTTAGCATGCAACAAAAATAAAGTTGGCGAAGGATGCTGCTAATATTGAACCTTCCCTTTCGACGAGCAGATAGGCCGGATTAGTTTGCATGCGCCCTTTAGCACGGCTTTCTACTACCATTTACCAACAACAACATTATCCGTGATATGCTACATTTAATTTTTCTATAATAATTTTAAAGCGTTTTTCAATGGTTTCTCAAGTCTTTTTAAAGCTTAAGGCTTATGTTCGCAAGCTTATTATAAATTATTTCTAAAGGGTTTTGGTCTATTGGGAAGACACATTATGTACACTACGATTCAGAGATTGCGAACACAAACTGCACTGTACTTCTCACCTAGAAGAGTCTTTTTTAACTCAACAAAACGATGAAAACCTTAGCACTCCCTTGCACGATTAAAATTAGTATGTTTCAAAGGTGATTTATTGAAATAAAAATAAAAAAATGCGACTACAAGAAGACTCCAAAAAAAACAAAAAAAAAAAAAAAATACTCTTAAGTGTTTAGGAAAAAATACTTTAAAATAATTCTAGTATGATTAAAAATGTGACTCAAAATTAACTACGAATAATATTAAAAAATGACTCGTGAATGCGTAAAATTTCATCACTCTTTATTTGGACTCTTCCGTAGGGTACCATTTTCTCCCGACAATATATTTTTTTTAACCAGAAGAAGAGCGCATTTTTGATCGTATTAACCACGCACGCAGAAATTTCGTAAAATACTAAAAAGGTTTGGCTCTTTGTAGGTGTCGTGCATACAACTACACTACATTTAGTGTGTTTCATTTGAGCGAGCAACAAAAAATCCTTAATATTAAAAAAAAATCGCGTAAAATAAAAAAAAAACATATTAAAAAATATTTGTTTGGCTGTGCCGAATCTTTAAATACCCTTACACAGTGGCGTGCCGAAATTATTTCCATTTTTTTTATATGTTTAGACTAAATAGCTTGTATATTTCGCATGTTATAAACGGAATGACAAACTGATGTACACTCTCACCCTATACATGTGGTGGAGGGTATGAAAACGCCAATATTGGTAAAATCGTGAAAATTGGAAAAAAATGGACAAACTTTACAAAAAAAAAAAAACACTAAAATTGAGAAAAAATCTCAAAATAAGCCCCAACAATGCAAAAATCGCAAAATTGAAAATATTTCCAAAACTGTAAATAATATTGCCAAAATTTAAAAATTTAAAAAATCAAATTTGACAAAATAAAAAATTCCCACCAGAGGCTTTGGTCTGTTCCAGCAGAGGCTTTGGTCTGTTTTCGCTACAACGAGCCGAAGGCCTTTGTTGCTAGTGCTCGGTTAGGGTATTAACATATAATTTGTAATTATATGATTAATAAATAAAATAAATAAATAAATAAATAAATAAATAAATAAATAAATAAATAAATAAATAAATAAATAAATATTATACTCCACAAGAACTTAACGAAACATAATTTTCAGATCATGGGCCCTTTAGGTTTCCAAAATATGACGTCATGAAAATTGACAAAAACTTAAAAAATTTACTTAAGTATCGTTACTAAATCGACTATAACTTTTAAACTGAAAAGATGAGAAAGAGCATTTTATATGCATATCAATTTTTTCACTGGAAGGTTCAAAGGTAATTTTTTTGGGATCTAGAGTTCAAATCCATATTTCTCAAAATGCTCATCTTTTGTTTTTTCTTAAAAAAAATTTTTTGTTCAATATTGAACCTTTATCTACATTTGTGTGAAAAAATTAAGGTAGATACTCAAAGCGTTTCTGAGTTATAGGAAAAAACGTGGTCCCAAGTATGTTTTCAAAAGAGTAAGTGGCGGCCCAGAATAAGAACGTGGCATGCAGCGATTGTAGCTATGAGAGAAAACGCGCCCAAGATAACGACGTGCGACGTTGACTGCACAAACTGTCATATTTATTTTAGTGTAAAGAATCCGGTAGAAAATCATTACTCTCCAGTGTCTCCTTTTTTTATTAACGACCCAATTTTTTTGGTTTTTATCTCGTTTGGTGAAAATCTAACGTTTTTTTGCCATTTTCATAACGTCATATTTCGGAAACTGAAAGGGTCTGGACTCTGAGTTTCGTCATGAACTTGTATAGTAAGGCAGTTATGGCGAATTTCATTGAAATCGGAGATGGTCGTTTCGAATGGTGATGTGTTTTGACTCAACAATAAACTTGAAAAATTGCTAAACATTTTTGTATAGCTTCCGAATTATGGACCTCAGGGGCAAATATTTTTGGTATACTCGTAGCTTTTTAAGTTTTCGAAATATGGACGATTAATTTTTTTAAGCGATTTTTCACAGATGGCTCTTTATGTCTTCCTTGGGCAAAATCTAAATACATACTTCGATATTTTTTCTTTGCGAGAAGATTATAATTCAAAGTTTTGGCTATTCTTTAATAATGTAGTACTTAATCGGAAATTTTTCTGCAACTGAATTATGAGCAAAGTAACTGGTATGTTTTTATTTTCTGTTTAAATTTCGTTATTAACGTCAATTTTTATGGTAATAAAATGTCTACACTATATGGCAACCCTGATTTTTCTCTTTGCTCTCACAGGAAAGCAGATAACGGCATATGCAGTGTTGTATTTATTCTATAGAAATAAGGAAATAATGGTTAATATTTACGTATGCGTATAAATGCTCTCACCAAAAATGTCGGTCAATGTATTGTCGAAATGTCAAAGGCATAAGTACAAGTGTAGATTTAATGGGAAAAACAAGCAGAAAATTATAATAGAAAAATGTCTTGAAAAAAAACTATTGTTATATTAAAATGGGCTAATAAAAAAAATTATAAAATTTTAAAAGAATAATTAACAAAAAAAATTATCAGGCATTTAAATGACTACAAAGTTAAATAGTAACGGAGGAAGGGGTAGTGTTAAAAAAAAGCCCTATGGAATAACATAGACATATACATTTTTATAAACAAAAAATCCTCCAAAGGACTTGGAAAAAATTAATAAATAAATTGGAAAATATAAAAATGTAGAACAATTCCTTGTAATGTTAATATATCCTGTGATAGTGTAATAAAGAAAATATGACCAAAATTAAAACAAATTTGTAGAATACTCTAAAACAAATCAAATGTGAAAATTTAGCAAATTTGCTAATCAATGACATAAATGAACCATATGTAATTTCAACTTCTTAACAAAAAAATAAAAAAACTACTATGAAAATCTAAAAATCAATTTGTAATGTAAATTAAAACCAAAAACATGCTTTAGCAGTTAACGATAACACCAATTTTTGTAGTTTTAAATAATATCGAAAAAATATTTATATATACATAAATTTAGAAAATTAAATATATAAAATCATAATAAAAAATTGTTTAAAAATTAAAAAAAAAATATATATTAAGCCATATAGATTTAACTATAACTGAAAGAAACGAGTATTCATTTAGGGAATTTATTATAAAAAAATTAAAAATAATAAAAATCATTAATTGCCACATAACCAATAAAAGAAGAAGTCATTGACATATAAAAAAAATCTTTAAATGTCAAATGTAGCCAAAAATTATGATACAAAACTATACAACAACCACAAAAAAAATCCTAAACACAATAAAAACAAAACAAAAAATTCTTTATAACTCTTTGAACTCTATTACGCATTCAATTGCCCAAAAGGAGAAACGCAAAAAAATCATAACAATAATAACAATTGAACACGAAAAATACTGCCAAAACAAAAATAACATTAAAGTAGAAAACAAACAAAAAAACACAAGTGTCAAAAATTAGCTTTAACGCTCTCAACGTATTCTCATTTCAGCACATGTTTTTAAATACGTATTGCAAACAAAAATAAACCAAAGTGTATAATAATAAAAAGTGTGACATTTTAAAAGAGAACTGATTGAAGAGAGTGAATAAAAAAAGTGTAAAAAAGTTAATTTCATTATTTGTAAATCCTTTGCTTTAAAACCTAAAATACTTCTATAAATTTATTAAATAGTGAAAACATAACATATTTCATTTCTAAAGTTTATCTAATGACCAAAATACTAACAGAGTGAGAATTTAACAATGAATTCATAAATTGTGGCATTTGTAATTAATATATGAAATACGTTTTATTAAAAAATGTATTTAAACTAAAATCAACATATTTTATTAGTGATGTTTAAAACAAAGTTTGTTTGTTTGTTCAATGTTCCAAATTATTAATTAATTAAGAGTAACTATTTGTTGTTGTAAACAAAAGTTTTTAAGAGAATAGCATAAACAGCTGTTAAGAGCTAAAGCTTTTAAAAGCAAATGCTTTGTAGCAGTGATGCCAACTTTTTTGAAGCAAAACGCGCAGTCAGGCCCTTAAAAAATCACTTTATTATAAATTTCATCAAAATATGTAATTTTTCAACTTAATTATGTTATGCGACGGAACAGCTATAAAAAAAACTATTGAAGGAAAATATAACTTATGTTAGGTTAGGTCGAAAGGAGGATGAAGCATCGAAATTCAACCTTATATCGCTACCATATACACCTAGGCCTCCTTAAGAACATGGAGATCCATTGTTAACGTCCGATATTCAGAAACCTGGTTTCCCGGACGTAACTCCTCAAGGCTTTACAGTCGACATTCCTCAGGGATTCTAGGTCCGATATAACATCGCTCCCGAGGTGCCTGGATCTTAAATCTGCAAATGCCTGACGGTGGCAAAGAAAGTGCTCCAGCGTCTCGCTCTCCTCGCCACAAGCTCTACACTCGTCAGAATCCGGTACAGTTGTGCCCGTAATCCTGTATGACCAGTCAGGATGCGTACCATCATACTGACCTCGGAATTGCTCCCATTGAGGAGGCCTCCAGTCCTCTTCCCGTCTGGGTTACCCCACAAAATCTTAGTGGTCCTGGCCACCGTCCCATTGTTCCAACAGGCCGTGTGGGTTTCTCTTGCCGCAAACGGTTTTGCGTTCGCCAAGTTAACTGCCTCGAGTTCTATTCCCCCGATGGCTAGTGTATTGGCCCTTTCGTTCCCGGCTATCCCTGAGTGGCCCGGTACCCATTTGATATGGATCCTGCCCCCAGAGGAAATTTCGGGAATGGCCCTTCTACAGTCCAGCAAGGTTCTGGACTTAACCCTACTAGCTGATATCGCCCTAATCGCCCTTTGGCTATCGGTGAATATGTTAGCGTCTTCTTGCCCCACTTTCGATTCAATCCATCCCACACACTCCGTAATAGCACGGACGTCTGCTTGGAAGCTGGTGTTGTGATCAGGAAGACGGTAGGATATCTCGGTTTCCGGGTTCTCAATATAGACCGCCATACCCGTTTTACTCCTCAACTTAGATCCGTCTGTGTAGCAACAAATCCCCACGGGCATCTGCTCCAGAGTTCCGCTCGACCATTCTCCCCTATCAGTGATCATAATCTCGCAGTTTCCATCTCCGGTATGCGGTCGGGCATGTGAGATGAGTGTGTGTATCCGGACAACGTGCCCATTATACACTGATGACCTGCTCTCACCTATATACAGCTCGCCAAGAGATAAGGGGCGTTCGGCCGCGAGTGCCACCTCGTACATCACCTGCGTTTCGATTGGTGGTATATCCAGCAGTGTCTCCAGAGCCCTGGTTGACTTGGTGCACATTGCCCCACTTATATCCAAGCAACACGTACGCTGGACCCCCTGAAGTGGTCTTATGTCCACCAGATTACAGAGGCATAAGATAAGATCGGTCTTATTACGCTCCTGTAAAGCCAGTTTATCATATTCGGACTTAGGCCCCATCTCGGGCCTATGGCCCTCCTACATAGCGCCCAACACCGACTCACTTTGTTGGTTTCAATTCAGCTTCCGATCAAGAATTACGCCTAAGCACTATATAACTTAATTTCACTTTTTCTTTCCTTTAATAATGTACCAAGTTTTTAAAAAAACTTTATTTTTTTAATACAAATATTTAACAAGTTACTTTTGAAAATAATTTGAAATAATTTTGTATGTAATATTACAACTGTGAGCAAATGCGGTTGTTCATTGATTTTAGTGTACCTCTCGTTGACTTAATATTCTTGTGTACAATTTTTTTTCGAAAGTCGCAAAATTTAAATATGTAAAGTATTTAAAAATATTTGTTAAAATTCAAATTCGATTTGTAATAATTTTTTGTTTGGGATGTTTTTCATACAAAAATTCTTTGAAAATAAAAATTTAAGTAAGAAAAAAAATCAAAAAGTTTTTTTGTATTTACAAAAATATTCTATGAAACATGTTAATATAACAAACAGAATTTTGTATTTTTTTTCTGTGTAGATTTAAAATTTTTTCATTACATAATAAGGTCAACTAAAAGTATTTACATTGTTTGTCACCTTGAAACTATGTGAAAAAGTTGCGCTAGAAGTATTTCAAAAATTCTCTCATGACGTTAAATAAGTTTAGTTCATTTTTATTTAGGTAATATTAAATAAATTTAATTTACAGTTTATAACATTAAACAGACTGAAAAATTATCTTAATTAAGAAAAAAGATTTAACGTTAAAAAGCTATTTAGGTTACTTTTCAAGGTCTGTTAAGGCTTTAGAAAAATATATCCTACATTTGGAAGAGCATTGTCATGGTTCAAAATGACCTTGTCGTACCGTTCTTCATATTCCGGTCATTTTTGATTCAGTGTGCGGCTCAAACGCATGAGTTGAGTCCAATAGCGTTCCCCCGTCATTGTTTCATTAGGTTTAAGCAGTTCGTATAAGATCACGCCGCGCTGATACCACCAAAAACAAAGCATAAGCTTCTTGCCATGAATATTTGGCTTTGCGAATGATGTTAATGGCTGTCCGGGCAAAATCTATGACTTTTTCCACTTTTCATCGCCAGCCTTCAATTTTCATCCCAACCTTTCTTTTTTTTTGGCGTTCGACAACGCGAGCCTTCATATGGCACCCAGTTTCTTTGCTTTTGAATCAATTCCATGGCTTTTAGGCGTTTGCTGACTGTCAACCCATCTGCTCCCAATAATTCTGATAACTCCTAAAGCGTTTGGCATTTGTCCATATAGAGCAATAATTGCAATTATCTGTCTTTAAACTTTTCAGGCTGTTCCTTGTCTTCAAGCTCAAGCTTATTACCACTTTTAAAACGACCAAACCACAATTGTTCAGATAGAGCATGCTCTCCGTAAACTTCCACTAAGACCCGACGACCCTCTGCCGCACTTTTATTCATATTAAAGTAATGAAGAAGATCGCCCCGCAAGCACACTTTATCTGCGAGGAATTTTGACATACGAGAGCGGTCTCAAAATTAGCCGACCTCACGTATAGATGGCAGCAGGAGTTTGAAAAAAAACTTTGGTCAAAAGTGGCAACCTTATAAAACATAACATATGTTTTATTTTTCACGGCGCCACGATGTTTAGTATTTTTTGAAGACATCAAAAATAAACGATCTCAGTGAAATTGAAATTCACTTGGAAAAAATTCGCCAAAATCAATGAATAAAAGTTCGAATTGCTTCATCATGCACCTTTTTCGCCAGATTTAGCTCCCTCGGGTAAAAGATTTGTGGTTGATGGATATTTTAAGGAGATAGACAGTTCTTACTATACAAAAAAATATATATATTTATTGGGAAATAAAGAAAATTTTTCCCAAATTTGTTGTGTTTTCTTTGTAAGGTCGGCTAGTTTTGGACACGCCCATGTGCATGGCAATATTTAGTATTGTTATTTACGACACAAGCTGAAGAAGACGCTCATTTATAATAGGTTTTAGTGGCAAGCTATTGGAAACTGGAATCTTGGTTCATATACTAGTGGCGGTCTCTTGTTAATTCAAGGTCCGAATATTTTATCTGACTAATAGACCTTTATTTAGAACCCAGAAAATTGTTCTGTTTCAAAGAATCTATTTTAAAACAATTATAACCGATTATAAACATTTTTTGCTGGTAATTTCTAGAACTCGGTTATAACATTTTTGCTGTTCAATACAAAAATAAAAATATCAGTTACGTCCGCTTTCATTTTAGCCAACTATATATATTTTTACTTTTTAAATGTATGTTGTGGCCCTTTATCAGTTATGAAGAACAACAATATGGCTCTTAATAATAAGTGCTTATCCAACAGTGGCCGTTCATACTGGGACCGTAAAATACCTATTTTCGTTTTTCCTAAGTTTTAGACATTCAAATTTCATACAAATTTTAATACGTATTTTGGGGTTCAGTATGAACGTGAACTGCAAAAATACATACATAAACTTTGGGAGCGCCCCGGTAGGCTAGTTGGTAGCGCGCTAGCTTATCAGTGCGGGGGTCGTGGGTTCGATTCGCTCCAGAGGCTCTGGTCTGTTTTCACTAGGGTAGTATTATATAATTTGCAATTATATGATTAATATAAATAAAAAAAATAAATAAATATTAATAAAAGTCGCTAATATTGAAAAAAAAATCTTCAAAATATCAAAAAAATTTTTGAACATTTTTCATCGGATTTTGTTTTTTTTTTCAATTTTGGCGTTTTTTTTCTAATTTAAGGGATATTTCCATTCTTTTTTTATATAATTTATAATTTAGTAGATTTTTGAATTTTAGCGATATTAATAATTGTTGGGATTTTTAAAATTAAGGTGCTCTTTCGTAATTTTTTTTTTTCAATTTAGATGTTTGTTTATTTTGGTCGTTTTTTTTCTAATTAAAACGATTTATTTATATATTATCAAAAATGGTATTGATATCTCTTTCCCTCATTAAATGGCAACCAAAAGTATTTTGTATTTTACTCATCAGTTAGGCCAGTCTTCTCGCAAATGAGCGATATGTTAATATATAAATAAATCGGTTTAATTAGAAAAAAAACGTCTAAATAGAATATCTAAATTAAAAAATCCCAACAATTATAAATATCGCTAAAATTTAAAAATTCGAAAAATCGACTAAATTAGGAATTGAATTAAAAAAGAATGAAAAATCGCTTTTATTAGAAAAAAACGCCCAAATCGAAAAAAAAACAAAATCCGATGAAAAATTTTTGAAGTTTTTTTTAAATTTTTACCGATTTATTTAATTTTGGCGATTGTAAAATTTTAGCATGTTTTAATTGTAGAAATTTTTTTCTTTTTTTTTTAATTTAGCTAATGTTTTCAAAAACGGTGCGATTTTTTTAGTTTTTTTTTTTTGCTAATTTTACCGATTTTTTTCTGATGTTAGCATTTTTTGATTTTGGGTTTTTTTTTTAGTTTTGTTTTTTTTAATATTCGGGGTTTTTTAATTTTGTGACGATTTTTTAATTAGTTTTTGCATTTTTTTTTAATTTTGGCGGTTTGGTTAATCTTGGAGATTTTCACCTTTGATATTAGCGATTTTTTGTTCTAATTTTAGCATACTTTTATTATTATTATTATTTGTTTAATTTTAGCGATTGTTTTTTAGTTATTATTTCTTACTTCTTATTTTGAGTTTTTTCACTTTTGTCAATTTTTTATGTTTAAACAATTTTTTTTTATTGCAGCGATGTTTTTACAAATTTGTATAGCGTTTTTTATAATTCTGACGATTTTTCTAGTATTTGTATTTTCTAAGTTTGGGGGTTGTTTAAAAGCAATTTTTCAGTTTAAATGTTTTTTTTTTTAATTTTGTAGACTTTTTTATTTGGTAGACTTTTTTAATTTTGCAGATTTTTTATTTTTGTAGCATTTTTTTTCCTCATTTGTCAATTTATTCCTCCAAAAAAAAAAAGTTAAAACAATTCTAAATATATGAATATATTTGTTCCATTTGCTTTTGTATTCGTATGCATCCATTTAGTTTCTAGCTTATTTTAAATATAAGTCGATTTTCGAAACAGATATTCCATTTTCAATGATTTTAGATCTTTCTATCTGAAATCGATATTCGACTGTATTAAACAAAAATATTTCCATATCTATTGGTGTGGTGTATTATGTTATTGAAATAAAATTTAATTGAAATTTAATTTATTCCTTGAAACTGAAAAACAATATTGCAATCAAACTTAAATTCAATTTTAATTTCAGTAAAAATTGATTATGTGGGTTTGAAGAATAAAATGCTGCAGAAAACAGTTAAGACGTGATAAAACTACAACAGTTGATTTTGGAAAATATTTTCAATAGAGTAAAAATTTATTTTTTTTTTCGAAGGAAAATATGCTCATAACATCAAATTGTTTGCATTTATACTTAAATAAAAACATTTATATATTCCTAGGCTCCAATTATGAAATGTTTTGTTCAACGCCTTCCTCATAATAACAGCATTTTCTTGATTAAATGTTATGATGGAAAATTGTAGAAGTTAAAGATAAAAATATTAAACAAACAACTACTGAAAATAAATAAATGTTAAAGAAATAACCACAATTCGACCATAGAACTGATTTAGAAACATTGCAACCAACCAATCGGAGCTACAATAACGTGCCTAGTTTATTTTTGTTTGTTTTAGCTTTAAAAATTGTATGAGTTCATAGATTAAAAAAAATATATATATATAAATACGATAAATCCACTTGCACTTTCATTTAACATAAAGGGTGGTTAAACTTTTAAGGGCCGATATTGATTTTGATTATTTAGGAAATTATTGTCATTTCTTTTTATTATGATAATATGGTATGGTTCAATTATGTATGGAACAAAATATCTGCCAAATGGCCGCCGCGACCTCGGTGGCACACTTCCACCCGATGGTCCAAATTTTTGATGATGCTGAGGTATAATTGAGGTTCTATGCCGTTAATATGCCGAATCATCTCATCCTTTAGCTCTTGGATTGTTGCTGGCTTATCGACGTACACCTTTTCTTTCAACCGATTAAAATCAAGCATTTGTGCTTAGACAACAGCAAAACAAGCAAGTTTCATAATCTTCTCTGATTATGAAACTATTTTACACTCAGAACAAAAAGTTAGTAGAAAAATTTGTAAACGGCTTTCAATCCTACTTTATTATTTTTGTACTGATTTTTAGTAAAAAAAATATTATTTAGCAAATCTTTTTGCTATTTACATTTTAAAAATTACAGAATTTTTACACAATATTTACAAATTTTTGTTGCTAATTTCAGAAATCATTTTACATATTTTTGAAACCCGATTTGCTTAAATTAGCAAAAAAAAAACACTAATTTTAAAAAAATATATATTGAAGGAAATGTAATTTCTAATTAAAACTTACACCTCCGAATTTAAATTGCCTTAAAATGTTACATAGTTTAAAAAAGGGGCCGAAAGTGAAGATACCGACTCATGTCTGAAAATAGGATATACACTTCGAATAGCACTAAAAAAAATTAAAATTTGACCTTGAAAGTAAAAAAAATTACTAAAATATTTTTCAAAACAGAAATTACATAATTAAAACAAAATGATCAATTTTTTTAAGTTTTTACAATTTTTAAGTCTTTGATTTTTTTTAATTCTATCTTAAATATTTTTTGAAAGAAATAAATAAAATAAAAAATTTTGATTTTTGATAAAAAAAAAATATATTTGAAATTTTGTACTAATATTTATAATATTTAGTAATTTTTTTTTTGCTGATTTTAGCAAACAGATTTTAAATTCCACTTTATAAAAAGTTTACTAAAATTTTCTACAAATATCATTGTAGTACACGTCAGCAGACATGTATTGCTAAGATTAGCAAAAAATACAGCTGGGTTCAAATTAGCAAAATTTCCCGTAATAACAGCAAAATTTTCAGTTGCCATTACAGACTTTTTTTGGTGAGTGTATGATTAACTTTTGTCAATTTAAAAAAGTACAAAATAAATTTTTGTACATTTTTTGAAACGTTATGTGTTAATTATAAACATATATTTATAGTAGTTAAATAACCCATGAGTAATTTTCATTAATTTCTGAAACTGTAAGAAAATTTGTTTTTAATTTTCAACTAAAACTACGTATTTTAAAGTAAAAAATTGCTCTTTTTACGCTCTAAAAGTTGGCATCACTGCAAGAAAGTTTATTGCAAGTGCATTGGCATCTCTAAAATTAGCTCAAATTAAGCTTTTTATGCAGCACAAATTTTAATGAAAGGACCAATTTGGATGCCGACTAAGCTAATAAACATACCTTAATAGGAAAAAAAAAATAAATAAAATAGCAAACGTTTATATAAAATGCTTTAAAAGATATTATAAAACATAAAACCTAAAATTTATGGAAAAAAAGTTGACAGGCTTTTAGAGCTTTTATTATAAAAATAACTGGTTAAAAATAATGCAAACCTTTGCATAGTTCCCACCCTTCACTTACTCCAAAACAATCTAAGAAAATAAAAATAAATTTAAAAACATATCTACTAACACCTACTACTTATTTAAACAAATACAGCTTTAAAAGTTTATAATTATTATATCAAGAAAAAGAGAAAAAAAACTATAAAAATGTCACAAATTCCCGATGATGCTAGCAGTATGAGTGATGATGTTTTCGAAGATCCTGAAACTACACAAATACGTGTAGAGGAGACAAGACGACGTAAAGATTATGCCAACACTGAGCAGAGTTTAACCAGAGGTTCAGGTTATTACGGAGACGGGGCTTTAGCATCCTCCGAATATTGTAGATCTCAAATGCCCAGTGGTTATCCAGGATATAGAGCACCACGAGAAGCTTTACAAATTTATGCTGGCTATACAATAGATGATCATAATGATGGTTGGCGTTCCTATCGTTATGAGGAAGTGGGTATATATCCCACTAATCATCATCGTCATCAACCACAATTACAACCCTTCGATGATACAGTCAATCATAAGGTAAGAACAAAAAGTTAACCATAAATAATGTTTAAGAAAAACTTTTACTATTTATATAAAATCTATTTTAAGACTATACTGTTAGGTGATTCTGGAGTGGGTAAAACTTCATTTTTAGTTAAATATAATACTGGCGAATTTCGTTTGGGCTCATTTTCTGCTACGGTAGGCATAGCATTAACGGTAAGTTTTTAAGTTTTAACATTACTCGTTCAAGCATATAAAGTAACTCTGCAGCAACATTGTATGTATATAAACAATGTTGATAAGCTATAAATTGTGTTTTTATAAGCAAATCGTTATCTACATCAGGTATGGAAATTAAGATTTTTTTGAATGCCTTATGTGTGAAAGCGTTGCTTTCCATACGACAATCGTGTCCAAGCCAGCGCAGTCGTTGAACCTTAAAACTCGTACAGCTTATGGTTCATTCTAATTCGGAATTCATCATCAACGCGATTAGGGCAGTAAATCTTGCGGACAATTTTCCTATCGAACACTGCCAGCAAAGACTCTTCTGATCTTTTCATTGTCCATGTTTCAGCACCATGCAGTCGGACGGATAAGATTAGCGATTTATATTGTATTATTTTCGTCCGTCGAGAGAGGGCTTTACTTCTCAATTGCCTACTAAGCCCACAGTAGCATCTATTGGCAATAGTTATTCTCCGCTTAATTTCTAAGTTGACTAGAATATTTGGCACCTAAGTAGACGAAGTCTTTAAAAACTTCAAAGTTGTAATTGTTGATGGGTATGCGCTGTTCGAGACGCTGTTATGTTTTACTACTTGAAATAAAATTGTTCGTCTTGTCCTCATTCACCTTTTAGAAACATGATTTTAGACTGATTTTCAAGTTTTGCAAAGGCTCCACTTACTGCCCGTGTGTTGCGACCAAGGATGTAGATATCGTCAGCATATGCAAGCAGCATGACACTTTTGTTGTAAATAATGTCAGTCATTTAAATTTTCGTTTCCTGCAAAATCTTCTCCATCAGCAAGTTGAAAAAGTCGCACGATAAGGCATTACCTTGTCTAAAACCTCGCTCAGTATTAAAACAATCGCAGAGGTTTGTTCCTATCTTGACGGAGCCACAGCGAAGTCTCATTTCGTTGTCAGAGGTGTTGTCATGGAGATTAAATTTACCGACTGTAGGGACAAATAAGTTTTCCTTTCCAATTTTGGCATTGAAGTCGCCAAGAACAATTTCAATGTCGTGTTTCGGGCATCGATCGTAGAGTTCGTCAAGTTGATCATAGAAACGGTCCTTGACCCCTTGGTCTTCTCTTCGGTCGGCGCATGAGCACAGATCAGGCTAATGCTGGAGAATTGCTACTTAAAAAAGTGTGATGACTTTAAGACTGCCTTCCAAAATTTAAACTAAATTATAGGGTATCATATAATCGACAGGATCGACTGAAACTTTTAGACTACTTTTATCATTATTATTACTTTTTTTAAATGTTAACAAATTTACACTTAATCTGAGTGGAAAAGAGAGGGTATTGAAAAGTATGAGAGTATGACTGTAAGAATGGGACATTAGCTGTCTAATGAGTTCATATATGGTCCAAGGAATAACAGACTTCTGTCAGAATACCTTTTAGGAACATTATTTTTTCCTAAAAACTTATGAAATTTGGCACAACGAATTAGCAATTTGAATGAAATATATTGAATTTTCGTTTTTTTTTCCAAAAACGAAAACCGCCACATTTCTAAATAAAAAGTACAAACATTAACATTTTTTAATTATAAATATATTGTGATTATAACAAATCCGCCCTTTTTTCCATTATTTTTCTTGATTTACGATATTAATTATTTTTCACCCAAACCACATAACAATCGACATTGCAGTAAAATTTTTAGTTTTTCAAATGAAAATACTTTGACAGACTTTATTTTGTTACAGAAAAAACCTAAAAAATGTAGGACTTTTTATAGAAGAAAAAATGGATTCTTATCTAAAACATTTTTGTGGGAAAATTTTATTATTTAAAAAAAAAAATATATATATTTGGAAATTTTCCGTCCGTTTTTTATTATTTATTTTAAACAAATTTTTCTTGACTTTTTTTAGTTTTTTAATTTTTGTTCTTAAAATGTTTCTTAACAGTGATAAACAGTTTTCTTCATTTCCAAAAATTTCTTTCGATTTAAATTTTTTTAAGTTTTTGGAACTAAATAAAAAACTAAATCCTTTGCAAATTTATTTTAATCTCCATCCCTGATAAAAATTATGGAAAAAAAAACATTTTTTTTTTGTGGGACCAATAAATTACTCGTAGCAACATGTTTCCTGTAGTAATTGTTTGTTGTTTATTTATAAGTCTCTAGATACTTGTTGCTTCTTGTTTTTCCCAGACAGTTTGCCGCCTTTTTATAAGCATTTATATTATGAAATGATTCTGTAGTATATGACAGATGGTTATCTATATTTCATACTTTAGTTTATAAAGTGCTTTCCTAGCTTTTGGTTGTGTAAGCACTTGTGAAATACTTGTGAGAATCAGAACAAATATCATTATTATTGTCAGTTAAATTCAACCATCATAACTTTGCATTTATATAGTAAAAAAAAAAAAATTTACTGTGGTGTAAATTTATTTCATACTTGAAGCAGAATAAGAAAAAAGTGCGTTAAAACTGTACTAAAATTTTTGTGAAATACTTTTAATGTTGTTTGAGTTGTAGCTCAGTGCTGAGATACATTTGATTGCCTTGACATTGACTTTATCTAAATTTAGTCGTTATTGTATTTAGTAAATAACTACGTGTGTGGTTTGTTTTTGTTTTAAACCAGGAAACAAGTGAATTATAAAGAAAAATTGTGTTAACACAAAAGTGAACAGAACATAGTAAAATAACAAATAAAAACAACAAAAAAACCAAAACATAAATTTCTAATGTATGTATGAAAATAAACATCTCTCATCATTTAATTAAACTTAATTAAATTGTGGTTAAACAAAGCAACCAAAATAACAAAAGCTTTTACATGACAAATTTAGTGAGTTTTAATAACGTAAACGTATACGTGTTATTTATAATTAAATATCACTCATACGTCTAGTAGGTAGTCTAACTTGCACTTATAACTGTAATGTGAGTGTGAGTTGAGTAAATAAATATGAATATTAAAGTAAATATTTTTGGTAAAAGGTAAAACAACCCAGCAAAAACATGTTAAAAGCAGGTTATTACTATGTATATAACTATGTAATGATAGATCGTTACCTTTTTGCATTACTTTAAAATACAAAATAATAACCTACTAATAATTATTAGTATTAGTATCGATTATTATCGATGGTAGAAGTACTTATATGCACATGTAAAATAATGATTTACTGGTAGTTACTGAAGTAAGTACCGAATTGGTATTTCTGTTTTCTTAATATTTATTAAGTCAAAATAGAAAATTATCTACTGTAAAATATGATTTTGCAAACTTAAATTTTTTAATGCAAAAAGTAGATATTTTAAATTATTTATAGTTTAAAATACAAAAGATTTTTTTTTGATTTCTTTAAGTAAGAAAATTTTACTTGAGAAAGGTCTACTATTATTTTACTAAGAGTAACTACTTACTTTACTATTTTAAGAAATCACTTATTTCTTTACTATGAGTAACCATGCTGTGAACTCATTATTCTCACTTTTTTTGGAAAGCGAGAGGGTAATGACCACCCATGTATTTTGGGACATCGCGAACAAAAGTAATTAAGCGAGTAAATAGCCTGGTAACAAGTGAGACCCTTTGTGTGCTACTTATCCGCTTAATTACTTGGTAATGTCTGTATTTGCTGGGATATGCAAATATTTACTTTGGAAAAACAGGAATAAAAAAAATATAATGTTCCTACAATCGAAAAAGAATTGAGCATTATCGAATATTCAAAAATATGCACATTTTACAACTCTGCACTGTTACCATCGATTCTAAAACATTATCAGGTTTGAAAAAATAATAAAAATTAAAAGTGAAGAAAATATTGTTAATATTTTATCCCCAAAAATTCCCCAACAAATCCCCATATCCCCAGGTTGGCACTTGAGTACTTTTTTCCAGGGACTGAAACCCTGAAAATATAGGGTTCAGATAAATCGAAATAAAAAAATTCAAGTTCGAATTCAGGGTTTGGGTTCAACATTTAAAAAAAAAGTACAAATATTTTATCAATAGGAAATTTATGTATTTTTCAAAGAAATTTTCGTATAATTTTATAAATTATATATTCTTTAAGTTTTCTTCTTTCAAATTAGTTCTTTGAAGCGACGAAATGAATTTCAACGCTGAAAATGCGATTTAGAAAATCGTTCCTTCATTTTTAAAACTTGTTCGAGCATATTCGGAAGAACAAAATATTGATTATCTCATAAAATTCTCGTCTTCTCTTTCCATTTGCAAATTTTTGAAAATTTTAATTGTTTTTAAAATATGTTTCTTTTAGCATTTTTAAAATCTTCGGGACTTAGCATTAACTTAAATCTGCTATCTAGATATAATGCTGCAATCAAAAGTGGATTATTAATGAAGTGGTTTTCTCTTTTTTTATACTTAAATATAATTCTTGTGAAAATGTTTTTGTTTAGTCATCTTCTTTTAGCTCCAATTTAAAACTAAGCCAAATTCTATAAAAATCGCCTAAAGTCATTTGTTCTTGTTGTAGTTTCAGCGTTAATTTTTTAACAGGTTCAAAAACTTCTACGAATTCATCACAAATAATCCAAATATTATCATTCATAGCATCTCGTAATTCCGAACAAAAACTTCTGCATTCAAATAAGGCTTGAACATTGTTATAACTGGAATTCCATCTAGTTTGACGACAGTCTAGTACAGTTTTTTCAAGTTTAGCTCTTTTGTTTACAGAAGAAATTTCTGGTGTTCGCAGTTTTTTGCAAATAGCTCTGCATTGATCAAGTATTCGCTTAAAAGGACTAGATATAGTGTCGAGAATGCAAGAAATGTAATATTTTTTATGATTTTTCTATCAAACATTTTTCACGCCATGAACAGCAAGAATATTTTTTTATATTTTTGAGCCCGAACCTGGTTAAACTTTAGTGTTCAGCGTGTTCGGGTTCAGAACCCGTTTGGGTTCGGGTTCGGTTTCAGTCCCTGCTTTTTTCATACTTCTCTATACGTTATTTATTATAAGGTTGTTCACGGTAGGTTGGTTATCAGCTTATTTGGTTATAAAATCAAATGTAACCTCTGGGAACCGTTGGTTATCTAGTTATGTTTTTCAATCAGCTGTGCTTACACCAGTGGTCGGCAGAAAGAGAGAATATGAATGTATTGGTGTTTTACACCGTAAGAAATTATTTTATCTTTCTAGATAAATGAACGAATGAATAAATTAATTAATCGTTAAGAGAATATCTGCATTCATTGAATAAATATAATTAAAATAGTTCATGTTTTCTCTATTATAAAAATAATTCAAAATAATAATTTTTTGATTGCATACAGGGCACTCTGTCTCATTTAATATATTTAAAGAAAATAAAAATAATTCTTCCCACTTAATGAAAAAAATAAATACCTACAATAAAAAAAAATACCTACAATAAAAAAATAAATATATAAAATATATAAATATATAAAAAAACAAATTTTTAGAGTGTACTTTAATTCTTTAACAAAGCGGCATATACTTGCTCTGTTAAAAGTTAGTATGGTACTGAATGAAATAATTGTATTTTTTGTGCTCTTAGCTGTGAGATTTGTTGACATTCGTGTTGTGTACGTGTAAGTAGCCGGTTGTGATCGGCCTCTGTGTGCTATGAGTGCCGATCACTGGCTTACAGTCATATAACACGCTGCTAGAAAAAAAAAATTCCAAGAACTTGTGAAATGACCTAGTGTAGGTTGTAGGTCTAGCTGAGTGTATTATATAACCGGTTTTATAAGTTGCAATATACCCTCAAAATTTCGAGATATGGGGAAAAGAGTATTTTTTTTGGACTGCCGCACTTAATCTTTTCTATCTCAGTCATTTTTTAACGGATTTCAAAACGGTCAACGGCTTTAATTAGAAATGAACGTGTTCTTTTCAAATATATATACTTCTCATATACTATTAATATAAATATGTAGAAATTTTTTCATTTTCTACGAGGGTTTTTTTCGAATCTTCTTTTAAAACAACAATAATCTCAAAGTCAGTATCCTTCTGAGTAAAACAAGCTTTTATTCGTGTAAATCGGTTACAAAATGACAATGTTATAGTACTTATTCTAATCAAGAGATTTTAGAATTCCTTATTTTTGTTAACGAATCGTTTAAGGTAAGATGAACTTACCTTTAGCTTATCGGTCACTTTTAGGTTAAAGTATTCGAAAAACTAATAATCTGTCCGTTAACATCCTAACTTTAGCTATCGGCAAGTTATAATAATGAGCCTTTATGATGTTTTTTTCAATTGCAACAACAATGTTTGAGTTGTTGCTTAAAATGAAGAGTTGTTGTTGTACTATAATCTAAAAATAATATTGTTAGTTTCTTGCCAAAATGTATGTATGTTTTTTTACTTTAAATTTGTTGTATGCAAGTGTCCCTACTTTTTCGCACATAACTGTAAATATTACAAAACATTCGTATATTATAAATTTTGTAAATAATACAATGATTTTGTAAATTATTTTTAGTATAAAATTGTAACATCACTAAATTTTCGTACTCAGCTGATGGTAATAACTTTCTTAAGTTTAGAAAATTCGAAAAATAATACAAACGAAGTTTTGTTTTTGCACAAAATTATTTTGCATTGAATAGTTGTATAAGTAGGATTTTAGATCATATAATCATATTCTTTTTTTATAAATTATTTTATCGCAATGTATTTTCAGTTGACGCTACCCAACCATATTTTTTAAAAAATTTAAAAAAACAAACGAATTTATCATTTTGTTGTAATTAGGTAATTTCTGTTTTGAAAAATATTTCAATTTTTTTTTGTTTTTAAGGTCAAATTTTAATTATTTTAGGGCTGATTTTTCTACTAAAAACTTTTTAGTGCTATTTTAAGTGTATGCCCTATTTTCAGACATGAGTCGGTATCTTTACTTCCGATCCCTTTTTTTAATCTATGTAACATTTTAAGGCAGTTTAAGTTTATAGTTGTAAGTTTTAATTAGAAATTACATTTCCTTTAATATCCACTTTTTAAAATTAGTAATTTTTTTTTGCTAATTTAAACAAATCGGTTTTCTAAAATTTGTAAAATTATTTCTGAAATTAGCAACAAAAATTTGCAAATATTCAGTAAAAGTTATGTAATTTGTAAAATGTAAATAGCAAAAAGATTTGCTAAATAATAATATTTTTACTAAAAATAAGTAAAGTAGGATTGAAAACCGTTAAAAAATTGTCTACTAACTTTTTTTTCTGAGTGTATTTGTGAAATAAAGTTTAAGCTGAAAATGTCATAAAACAAACTTATGACATTTTTTCATTTTCCAATAATAACAAGAAATGTAACTGTGATATTTTGTATTTTTGCATAATTTTCCTTAAATTAGTTAAGTTAAGAAGACAAAGGACCCCCAGTGTTCCTTCGCCATAGATGCCGTGTGTCACTTAGGGCGTCCCTTTTTGCAGTTCTCTCAAGGCAAATCATTAATTAACTACGAAAAGAATCTGACTGTCACAATTTATTACGTTTCAGAATATCCATTAGTACTTTTTTATACCCTCCACCATATATGGTGTGGGTATATATCAGTTTGTCATTCCGTTTGTAACATGTCGAAATATAGGGCTAAGACCCATTAAATATATATATTCGTGATCCTTATGCGATTTCAAATCGATGTAGCGATGTCCGTCTGTCTGTCTGTCCATCTGTCTATTGAAATGGCGATAACGGTGCGAATACGCAAGCGGGGGTCTCATTTTTACCCATATTATTGGACATCCTCCCGAGCAGTTTGCTACTGAAAATGAACAAAATCGGTCCAAAGTTATGAGTTAAAAAATTATGAGTGAAAATGTGAAAAAAGAAGTGCTATTTAACTTAATGTTAGAAAATATTTTCTTATTTTTAGGGAGTTATGTCCTAGTTTTTAGTAAAAAAAATATCTAATGAACCTAAATATAAATTTTCTTAAAACCAAGGAAACATTTCCTAACAAAAACTAAAATGAACTAATTAGGAGGAAATTTGACTTTTCTTCTAATAAAAATTTAGTTCTCAATAGTAAAATTTTTCTATAATTTAGAAATTTTTACCAAATTTTAAGTTAAATTTGTTTTTTAATTTCAAAGAAAATTTAAGTTAAAATTGTCTTTGCCGCCGTTTTCATTTCAATTATTTCTCCAAATAAATTCATTTTTCTAAATTCTAGTTTTTTTGTGTAGAGTTCAAAGCCAATCATATGATAAAAATTACATAGAGGGTTTAGTAGCATAGAATGGGATAAAATTTGAAATTAGTAAGTCATACTAGAAGACGTTGGTAATGAACAAGAAATTGGGCTTACGTGTCTTCTTTGAAACTAAATAATGAAATTGCTTCCAGCACTTACAAAATGTCGACAGGATACACCTAAAGGACACCGTCATAACATAAAAAGTTGTAGCAAACTGTTTAAGTCTAAATAAAATATATTGAAGTGAAGGAACTTTTTTTAAACAATTTTTTAAATTTTTTCATAAGTAGAAATTATAAAAAATTCTAAAGTTAAAACGCAAAAATTTTCTAAATAGAATTTTGAAAATTCCTTCTTTAAGAATTTCGTTGCAAACACAAAGTTTAAGCTGTACCCACATCAAACCCTTTTCCACTATACCCAGCAAATATTTGGTAATGGGTGTGATATTCTCATGCGCTACCTTGTAATGATAGCTCGTTACCTTTTTCATTATTTGCAAGCATAAAGTAATAAGTTACTCATTATCGATTAAGTAATATATGATTTATAAATGTAAAGTAATAATTGAAATATTTTTGAAAATCTATTTTTAGATGCATTACTTTGTGTTTTTTTGAAAGCAAAAGGGTAATGTATTTCTGTTTTGACAACACTAGCGAAAAAACGAAGCGTAACAATTCATTTAAGTTTAAAGCAATCAAATACTATATGCGTGGATAGCTCAGTGGGTAGAGTTCTTGGCTGGCAACCAGATTTCCGTGGTTCGATTCCCATCTTGACCACATTATTTTTAATTAAAAAAATTTTAAATAAAATATTTGTAATAATTTTTTTTTAATAAAAATTCCTCTTTTTTAAAAACCTAGTTTTGGACGCATTACTTTTTCTATTCTTGAACCATATAACTAACCCCTTACATTATCACCTCTAAAGTAATGGGTATATATATTACTTTGAGGCTCATCGCCTGTGAAATTAAACAGTGAAGTAAGGTGTAAAGTAATCCATGAGCCCCTATGGCTACACATTACTTTACAAATTATTTGGTAATGTGTGGTTTTCCTGGGGACCTCACATTTATGTGTCAGTTGAACATTTCTCGATGTAATTATAAACTTGATAAACAGTTTGTAATTGTTCGATTTATCGAAAATCTTTAGTATTGAACTTTAAGATAAATTAAAAATTAACAAATCTTTAAAATATTTATATAGCAATTTATTAATAGGTTAAATTGTACGTTATATCAATAACAAATTGTTACAAATCGATCTAACAAGTTCACTTGCAAATAACATTTTTTGTTAAAAATTTTTTCTACAGAAAAGGTCATTAAAACTTATTTTTTGTTTTGTCTGTAACTCATTTTTTGTTTGATATTAAAAAACACTAAAGTTACACTTTTGTCCCTTGCGTGGCAATATATATAGTGAAAACAAGATTTATTTGCACAAAAAAAGCTATGACAGCGAAAGACAATTTTATGGATTCCTATTAAAAAAGTTTTTGTTTTTATTCAAAAAAAAAAAAAAAAACTCTGTTAAAAGGATCTCAAACTAAATTCGTTGTATTCTTTTGTGCTGTTGCTAAATGTAAATTTTAGCATGCCGCCAGGAAACCATGATGATTAGTTCCCATTCCTTTTCAAACAAAGGTTACTAAAATAATATTTGTCAAAATGCTTTGCAACATCAACAAAAATGTATTTTTATGTAATTCTGTTTAAGTAGAGCTGTTGAGTTTCAAAATGAAACAAAATCTTTAATTTTCTGTTGGCGCGTTCAAAAGTTGTGATTATGTAAACCGTATGTTTTTCTTATGCATGAGGCTTTCCATACCAACTGACCAGCAAAAACAAACAAATTTTATGTTGAATCAATATCAAATTTACAAGTCTTTGTCAATTTTTAACAACTAATTCTAACGGAATTGATGCAAATATTTCAATGCAATAATGTTTCGAAATTGAATCGCCTAGAGGAAAAATCATATTCTTATAGCAGAAGTTCCTCCCTTCGGGAGTAAATATTCGCTCTAGATCGATCATTTTTAGCAATGCCAAAGCAATACTTCTGGAAGATAAATCCGCGATATTTTTAAATATTAATTATTGCAAAATTATCGTCTAAAAGATAAATGCGCTACATATTACGAACTTTTTATTGCCAAATTATCATCTGGAAAATAAATCCGCAAAATTTTAAAACATTAATTATCGCCACATTTTATGAGTTTTTATTAGCGCCAAATTATCATCTGGAAGATAAATCCGCGGAAGATGAATCTGCGGCATTTAAGAACATTTTTTAATGCCAAATTATTGCCTGGAAGAAAAATCCGTGACATTTTATGGAATTTTTTTATTGCCCCATTATCATCTGGAAGATAAATCCGCGAAATTTAAGAAATTTCTTCTATCGTTAAAGTATCGTCTGGAAGATAAATCGCCTAATTATCGGCTGGATGATAAATCAACGTCATTCTAGGACATTTTTGTCGCCAAGTTATAGCCTGTTACAGAAATTCCTGACATTTGAAGACATTTAAATTAAAGATTAAATACGAGGGCGGATCAATAAGTCTGTGACTTTTCCATCTTCCCTCGTAGTTATACTACTGTCAAATTTTGAGCAAGTTTCGTCATTTACTTTGCGTTTAACAGCTGTTCAAATCATACAACCTCGTGGATTTTTTTAAAAATGGAAAAAAGTAAATTTCGAGTGTTCATTAAACAATATTTTTTTTTTCGAAAAAAAGCCGTCAATAAAAACCAAGGAAAAGTTTGATAAATACTATGGGGACTCTGCACCATCGATTTCAATGGTAAAAAAGTGGTTAACTGACTTTCGTTGTGGTCCCACAATTACAAATGACGCCGAACGTTCTGGACGGCCAATTGAGGTCAATACACCCGAAAATGTCGAAAAAATCCACGATATGGTGTTGGCCGATCGAAGAGTAAAAGTGCGTGAGCTTGTTGATGCCATGATAAATTTTTGATTAAACAAATGCCTATTTTATGGACCTATGGAATACAAAAATTGGAGAAACGTTGGACTAAGTGTATTGAGCTAAAAGTAGAATACGAATAAGTTGAAAAATATTTTTTTTTTTCAAAAAAAACTGTGTTTCATTCAAAAAGTCACGAAGTTATTGATCCGCCCTCGTATCGTCTGAAATATAAATTCAAGGCATTTTAGAAAATTTTTTATCGCCTAATTATCGTCTGGAAGAAAGAAAAAAATATTAGTCTAGATTCTGTAGGATCTAGATTAAGTTATGTCTCGTTTACATCTACATTCAAGTTACGAGATTTCGACTAAAATCTCAAGATTTTCTGTAGACTTTTACAGTATACAACACTGCGTTTTGCTTATTTTGTAGAATTTTTGCAGGAAAAAGTGTCAATGCTGACAAAAAATATCACCAAATAATAAAATACAATTATTATTAAAAAAAAAAAACATAATAAAAAGTAATTTAAACCCAATAAAAATGTGTCACTAAACCACCAAAAAGTATTGCATGGTTCTAATTTTTAACTTCCGACGGTTGAAAATAATGAAGAAAGCTTTACAAATTAACTAATTTTCAAGCTTGTAGTGCTAACAGAAAAATAAATTTATCTAATCGTTAGATCTTTACAAAAAATAATGAAAATTTTTGAAAAATATTTTTTATTTCAGGTTATTTTTTATGTTAGTTTCTTTACAAAAAAAATCTGATCGTCAAATCGAAATCTCTAAGTGCAAATGTACACGATCAAGTTTTCTATGCGAGTTTTCTATTGAAACCTTAAAATTTAAAATCAAATGTAAACACAGCATAAACTAAAATGCGGTTTACCAATTAGTCTTACAGGTCAATTTTACCGGTAGTATTGATTCGTTGGTTCCACATATTCAAAGAATATTTTGCATAATCTCCTTTTTTGTTATTTGTAAAAATATTTTATATTTTTTTTTCCAAAATGACAAAATATTTCAAACAATACATATGCAAAATTCGTAGATCGTTTAAAATCTACACTGGATATCTCAGATATGATACAAGATATCTGTAATCCATTCCTAACTCAATTCTTTCAAAAATGGTCAGTGGGTTAAACCAATAATATAAAAAGCTGATAATTCCGCAATTTTCCCCCAAAAAAAATATGTCACAAAAATATAATATTTTGGCCAATTATGGCCGAAATGTTTTCCAAATAATAAAAGAAAGATACTATTATAATATTTTTCATTCAAATAAAAAACATACGATATTGCTTTAATATCTTCTTTAAAGATATCTTCCAGATGTTTGCAGGGGTTCTTTATTCCGATTTGGGTTTATGGTTGTGCCAACTATAGTCGTACTATAATATGGTTATCATATTATGATAATAAAATAACCATAATTACCATATTGTGGTCATAAATAAACATGTTATGATTTTGAATTTATCATAATATAACATGTAATCATAGTTTACTCAAAATCTGATCATATTATGATCCCTCATAATTATATTATGATTCCTGGATTATCATTATATGATCTTTAATATAAGAAATTTTGATAAAGGAAAAGCTCTTAGAATCTATAAAAAAGCTCTTTAAATTTAAGAATATTTCCTTTAGAAATGTTTATCCTAAAAAAATTGATATTAAATACTTTTAGAAGAAAAATTGTTAAGGAAAAAAATCTAAGATTCTGAGAACTTTTCTTTCAAGAAAACTTTGATTCTGTAAGAAAAATACTTAACTTTTTGTTTTTTTTATTTTAAAATGACATTTTAATTTTAAGAAAATCTTAGATTCTAACGACATTTTTAAAATTTTAATTTTTTTTTTATAAAAATTTTTCTTTAATAAAAAATCTTTAGAATCTAATAATATTTTTGCTAGAAAAAGTCCTTAGAATCTAAGTATTTTTCAAAATCTATGTATTTGTCTTTCAAAGAAAAGCCTTAGAATCTAAGTATTTATTTTTTGGAATATATTAACTTTTATCTAAGAAACAGTTTGGAGAATATTAGAGTTTTAGAAAAGTCCATAGAATCTTAAAATTTTTTTATCAGATAAATTTCTAAATATCTATCATTTTATCTATCATTTTATATCGGGCAAAAAAATCTTGGGTTCTACAGACCTTTTCTTATAAAAAATATTTTACTAATATTTTAAGAACTTTTAACAAAAAATTAATTAAAAAAAAATATTTTTGTTACCCTTTTTGACCCAGACACACAATTGTGAGCTTTGATGTTTCATCAAAAAATGCAAATATTTTAAAAACAAGTTGGTCAATTTGTATAAAATTATTTTTATTAGATTCTTAACAAAATTATTTTTCACAGACACTTAATTAGTTTTCGAGATATTTTAATGTAAAGTCAAAAAATTATATTTTTTTTCGTGCCTGGGTCTCAAAGGGTTAAAAAAAATTATAATTGTTTTTATTGAAAAGAATTAAAAAATATAAAAACTTTATATAGGATCTTTTTGACATCGAATTGATTAATGTAAATAATAATTTATGTATAAGGAATTTTCGAAAAAAAAACCTTGAAAAGAAAATCTTCTAAAGCTAAAAAAATTAACTAGATCTAAATGAGCCAATTGATGAAATGTTTTAATGATATGTGAAAGGAATTTTCTACCCATCTGATATTTGTCCAGTTTTAGTAAACAATATATGATTGTTTTTTAAGACATTTGGTAGTGAGCTGATTTGGAGTGAAGTGATAACGTTTTGGTTTTTATGAAAACAAGACAATATTATGACTGTAAATGTCAAAGTCATGTTTTATTTGATGTATAATTATTTATTGATTGTTGCCAGCATTTTGTCGTTGCACAATTATGATATTTTTTTCATAGTAAGAATTTTTTGTTACCACAGTATGGTTACAGCCAATCATGTTAAAGGGTGTCCCAAGAAGAACGCAATTTTTAAATCTGGCAACCTTCGAAGTGTCATTGTTTGACATTTGAACAATTGTTATTGTTTGCTAGTAGAAGGTACGAGGTTAGTAAAAATGGAGCGCTACACGAATGAACAACGCATTCTCATTGTAAATTGTTTTACCTAAATGGTGAAAGTTTTGCGGCTACAGTTCGCAAATTGCGATCAATTTGGGGTCACAATAATGCTCCAAAACAGTCAACTGTAAAGAGATTAATGGATAAATTTGCCGAAACTGGGTCTGTTAGTGATGTAAAGACAACAACGCGCCATCGACCAGGTCAATCGACCGAAAATGTCGCAGCTGTACGTGATGATGTCGCTCAAACTCCATCCACCTCCATTCGACACCGAGCTCAGCAAATTGGTGTCTCCAAATCCACTTTGCAGCGAATTTTGACGAAAGATTTGCATCTTCATGCATACAAAGTTCAATTGACTCAGGAACTGAAGCCAGCTGACCATGGACAGCGAAGGGAGTTCGTTAATTGGGTATTGGAGAGACAACATGAAAATGCTGATTTTGCCGATAAAATCATCTTCAGTGACGAGGCCCATTTTCATCTTGATAGCTTCGTCAATAGGCAGAATTGTCGCATTTGGGGTGAGGAAAATCCTCGAGTGATTCACGAGAAGCAAATGCATCCTCAACGTGTCACTGTGTGGTGTGGTTTTTGGGCTGGAGGAATCATTGGACCTTTTTTTTATGAAAATGAGGCAGGTCAAGCGCAAACAGTCAATGGTGTTCGGTATCGTGAAATGATAACCAGTTTTTTCTTGCCTAGAATTGAAGAAATGAATGTGGAGGGCATGTGGTTCCAACAAGACGGCGCCACATGTCATACAGCCAGAGAAACAATTCAATTGCTGCATCAGTCATTTCCCGGTCGTGTTATTTCGCGTTTTGGAGATCAGAATTGGGGTTTTTTGAAGTCGATGGTTTACGCGAATAAGCCGACGACGACTCAAGCCTTAAAAGAGGTAATTGCATTAATGAAATACCGCAGCATTCATGCAAAACGGTCATTGAAAATTTCATTAAAAGATCGCGCGCATGCCAGCAAAGCCGCGGCGGCCATCTGCACGATATATTGTTCAATACATAACCTCATTCTGTCTACTTTACGATATAATAAAGTTTCACGATTTTTTTTAAATATCTGTGTTTTATTTAAAATTTAAAAATTGCGTTCTTCTTGGGACACCCTTTATAAAATAGAAGGTTCCAATCATAAAATTGTAAAATATTTACTAAATAATGATGGTAGCTACCATGTTAATGAGATTAGAAAGTCAGTAACTTGGTTGTGACAACCGTACCCGATTGCAGCAAGCACAATATAGTAGCTGTGATCATATTGCAACCATGTTTAATTATTGGTTTTAATTATTGGTAGGAGGACTCTTTATATGCTATGTATATGCCCTAATAACATTTTCATTCATTAATTAAAATGTGCGATATTTTCACCAATACACAAAAATATCTATTATGGATCTGATATTGAAAATAGGCAAAATCAAAAGTTATAATTAAAAATAAGAATGAGACTCGTAAGTTTTAATCTATTAATAAAAACTATTTGCTCATATTTTTTTTACCAGACATCTCGAGGTGAATAATGTTTAATATTCAACTCAAAACATTTGTTCACCTTAAATTTTTCTCTTATTTTAACAATTTGATAAATAATATTTGCAGCAGCAAACAATGAAAGTTTTTTATTGGTATATTGCATGTCATGGGTTTTGACCATAGTTTTATATATAAAGTTATTTTAACATTGTTTTCCATATAGCTTATTTTTGAATTGTCTTAACGCATGTATCCACCCATAGTTGCACAAGATAAGTATATATGAGACATTCCATACGAACTACATGGCTACAGGAAAAAATATATTGCATCAATGTCAAACAGATAGTATTTATTTTCTAATATAATGCGAATTTAAATTGGAACAAAAAGTAGGCGCGATAAGATAATACCAAATTTTATAAAATTTCACTACTTCAATAGAGCAATTTGAAAAATAAAAATTCAGAATTAGTTCTGTATTTTTAGTGTACTAAATAAATAACCCAATTTCTTTTTACGTATAAAAAATTAAGATATTTTTCTATCGATTTAAAAAGTTTCAGCGTGTTATGGAACTTAGTTTTGGAAAAAATATTCGTTTTATTTTGCACGTCGCAAATATTAAGTAAAAATTTAATATTTTCTTACATACCAGACACACACGAAAAAATCACATGATAAATATTATGTTTATTATACGTACTGATGCCCTTACTGATTATAGAACAAATATTATAATTTTATAAAATATTCGATGTGGGTAATTTTTAACGAATATTTTCTCCAAAGCGCAGGCGAGTACCTCCTAAAAGTTTCGTAATCGAAAGAAAAACATCTCAAATTGTTTCACATATTATAATTTGGCTGATTTTTTGATAAATTGTGTTATCTATTACACTAAAAATTCAGAAGTAGAATTACAAAAGAACAAGTCAAAAAAATCTTTGAATATCCTAAAAAATGTTCTCTATAGCCAGAGAAAATATTGGTTGCAAATCGATCAAAACCATTAACCTAAAATTCATTAATAAAGCAAAACTATTGTATTGGGAATTACAAAAAGGGAAAAGAAACTAAAAATCAATCCTATTATTCAATTATTGGTATTTCCAATCATCTTTAAAAATAAAATTTGTTTAGTATTTGTGTGCGGTGAAACCAACCATTTATTGAATTTATCTATCAAATTTATTAAAAAATTGTCGATATTCAAAAGTGATAACTACGAGTACGGTTATTCTGATCAAATATATCATTTAATTAGGGTTTTAGTAGAAGCGACCGAATTGTGGATTGTATTGATAATAGACGTCACTAATGATTGATATTGATAAACAAATTTTATACTATCAAACAAATTGTTTAAATTCAAAATTTGCCATCAAAATTTATAAGTGTTTGTGGTGTGGTGGGTAGAGAGGTAGCTCAGTACTTTAAATTTCCGAGTTCAAATCCCGGAAAAGGCAAAGATTTAAAAAATTATTTTTTTAATTAAAATAAATTATTCAAAAATTAGTTGTGGTGCAGTAAGCAAGAAATGAATCTGATTGCCAAGGTTCGATACCGGAAAAATCTAAAAATAATTTTTATTTTAAAATAAAATTTTGTGGAAGGTAATAATATTTCTGTGGAATGTAAATATTAAATTGTACAACTGAATATTGGCTTTTACAACTAAAAATATATATTAATATGAAACAGTTGTCGTAACCGCCAGAATTCGATTGGCAACAAATTCGGTGGCCACAACTGATACTGTTTTCTGGGTGTAATGTTTTTGATACAAATAATGTAAAAAAACATTAGAAGTAAAATTTTGGAGGTGAAAAAATTTTTTTGAGGTGAAAAACTTTTTTTTAATGTGAAAATAAATTTTGAGGTCGAAAAAAAATTTTGAGGTGAAAAAAATTTTTGGAGGTGAAAAACATTTTTTGTGGTAAATAAAAAGATTTTAGTGGTGAAAAATATTATTATTCTGACTGGTGAAAAAACAAGTGAAAATATTTTACTTGCCAGTCGCTACTATGAAATTGTATTTAAATACACCAATTTGTATGGAAAGTTTAGAGGTACCTTCACATTTTCACTCATAACTTTTTAACCGCTATTTCAATCTCTAAATCGACTTGAAATCGCATAAGGATCACGAATGAGGTCTTAGACATCACATAGAACAAAAAATAACTAAAAATTTGCCATTGATAATATATAACTTTTCCAGTAGCGGGGCAGTAGCTATGGAAAGCCTCATATTTAAACGCAAGTGTAGGAGTCAGTTATCATGCAGAGAAAACCATTTCAAACAAAAACCACGAACAGAATAGAATTTAACATCAATCAGCCTACACATTTTACATTTCATTTCACATAATTACACATATGTAATAGATAGAAAATTTAAAATTGAAATATTTCTGTTTTTAAACATAAAAATTTTATGTAAATTTGTCAATACCCTACAAAAAATTTATGTTAGCTGCCACAGAGGCAATACCTTAAGTTAAAAGGGACCTGTAACTTTTACATGGTGTTTTTATAAACTCAGCAAAAAAAAAAAAAGTTAAATCCGATGAACCACCGTACAATTTTCAATTTGTCCCACTGTGTAGTTAGAGCGGTTTTGATACTATTCTAACCAATATGTTAATGTTTGTTTTTAGCGATTTTTTTAAATATTAGATTTTTTAAAATATTCAAAAAGCAATTTTTAAAGGGACTTCTAAATGTTTTGTATTTTATCAAAATGTGTTTGCGCAAGGTTAAACTAACATTTTTTGACAAAAGCTTTTATGGAATGATATTCGAGTCAAATTTAATTCATTTTAAAAAAGTGAATTACAAAACTACTTCTTTATCTCTCTTATTAATAATAAAAAGTTAGCAGCCACTTATGTTTTTAGTAGAGTATTCAAAAACCGAAACCGAAAACCGGTCAACCGGTTTCTTTTTTTTTTAAAACCGATCGGTTTCGAATATTTTGTAAATTCGAAGAAAACCATAAACCGGTCTTTTTTGTTCGGTTAACCGGTTTTTTTAATTACATCACCAACTGGGTTACTTGGTCCCTTTTTTTATTTCCGAACACTTTTATAATCGTTTGTTTGGTTATAAAGATTTAGATGTAAGTCTGATAGATTCCGATAGACTTTACTTTGGATATTCCAAATTCAAAGAGTTTAATTTCTGATCTAAATAACACAATAAACAGTATTCAAAATCCTAAAAAAGAGACTGTACAAAATCATTCATCATTATATGTAACCTTCTGCGAGAAAAGGGACTTAGTGTGTGAAAATAAATTTTTGAGAAAAACGCATTTAAAGTTTCATTACGCATTATCACTGTGAACACACCTTCCGTTTGGAGATGCGATTTGATATGGTTGGTTATGATTGGGTGCCGACTTTGATGACGTCATGCCTATGTGGTGACGTATTTTTTTTCGCTTTAAGAGTGACAATTTAAAACCAAAAAATCAAAAGAAGTAAAATTTTAATGTTTTTCTCATTTTAATCGATTTTCCCAAGTTAGTTTTGTACGTTTTTATGGGGTAAATAAATTTTTATCAGAAATCTAACTCATTTCATCTTATTCTACACCCTTTTAGGTGCCAGAATCCACTCTTAAGTCCAAACCCGTTTTTTGACACACTAGGTCCCTTTTCTCGGAGAAGGTCACATAAGATGATTTCATATATCTTGATAAATGCGACAAAAGAACTGAAAAGTTGGACAATTTATATAATTGTCTTTTGACTATTTGTCCAACATCTACTATTAGTGAAAGAGTATTTTCCACTTCTAGCTTTATCAAAAGCAAACAAAAAAATCGTCTTAAAACGAAACATTTAAATTGCATATTATAAACAATTAACAAATTATATAAGCTTTTTATTCAAATTAAAAAAACCCGAAAAAACCGGTTGACCGGTTTTTTCTGCAAAAACCGAAACCGGTTTTTTTAAAATTCGATTTTTCGAAGAAAACCGAAACCGGGTTTTTCAAAAGGCCGGTTTTTTTAATACTCTAGTTTTTAGCCATAGAAAACCTGATACTGACTTGAAAATCTTTTAAATCTAAACATTTTTCTGAATTAAATGAATTTTCTGCAGGAGAAGAACACCTCTTGGACAACTTCTATTGGACAATTTGGTTCAAATCTATAAATAAATATTTTTGAACATACACTAAAAACGATCGAATTTAAAAACATCGTGAAAAACAAATTCTTTTTGAATTCGCACTAACTCCAGAAGATCTAACGTTTTTGATTTGCGAAATATTAATTTTTAATTTGTTTAAAGTACTCGATTTTTATTAAAACTTTATTTTAATTAAATCAATGTATTAAATATATGTTTATTTATTACATATAAAATACATTAATTCATAAGCAATCTATTTTAATTCGTGAAACAAATACGAGTTTATTTAATCATTTATAGAAAATGGATTATTTGATTTTGATTTATTAATTTGCCAAAAATTCTCTTTTTCACTCAGGAAAAGAAGTTACCCAGCAAAACCACACATTAACAAATAATAGGTAAAGTAATGTTTAGCCATAGCAGCCGATGGATTACTTTACACCTTACTTCATTGATGAATTTTACTGGCGATGAGCCTCAAAGTAATGTATATACCCATTACTTTGGAGGTGATAATGTAAGGGGTTACTTATATGGTTATGAGAATGAAAAAGGAATGTGTCTAGAAATAGATTTTAAAAAAGAGGATTTTTTATTAAAAAAAAATTAAAAATAATGTGGTCAAGATGGGAATCGAACCAGGCAAAAACTCTACCCACTGAGCTATCGACGCATATAGTATTTGATTGCTTTAAACTTAAATGAATTGTTGCGCTTCGTTTTTTCGCTAGTGTTATCAAAACAAACATACATTACCCTTTTGCTTACAAAAAACACAAAGTAATGTATCTAAAAATAGATTTTCAAAAATATTTCAATTATTACTTTACATTAATAAATCATATATTACGTAATCAATAATGAGTAACTTATTACTTTATGCTTGCAAATAATGAAAAAGATAACGAGCTATCATTACAAGGTAACGCATGAAAATATCGCACCCATTACCAAAGTTTTGCTGTAATTCTATGATTTATTTTTCTTTTTCAAAAAATAGTTTAAAATCGCAAAATATAAAAAATTTTAAAAACTTTTGTAATCAACATTGCAGGTAAATTTAGTAACTGGACCTTAAGGAATGTTTCAGAAACACTTTCATATAAGAGAACCAACTCGAGGACCGGCTTCTGCCACAAAGATCTGGTCACATGACTAACTCTGTGACTGGTCCTTTTCCCGTAGGGATGTTTCTTCATCATTTTATAACAACCCATCTAAAAATCGAAATATATATGAGCATACATGATCATACATGAGCCTGTATATGATCATACATGGGCATACATGGTCATATACGTCCATACATTGTTCAAAATATGACCATACATGATCTCATATATGATCATATATCTTCGGATCCGAAATTTGAGGGTATATGGACGTATATGATCATATACGAGCATACATGAATAATATATGAGCATGTATGATAATATATGCACATATATCACCATATACCCTCAAATCTCGGATCCGAAGATATATGATCATATATGAGATCATGTATGGACGTATATGACTATATATGCCCATGTATGATCATATACAAGCCCATGTATGATCATGTATGTTCATATATATTTCGATTTTTACATGGGAAAGTACATATTTTTTTTTGATTTTTTTTTTTTGAAAATTGTCAACATCTCGAAAACTGAAAATAAAAAATTTATTAACGAATATTTCGACTACCCCTAGCTTTATCTCATCCGCGTTAAAAGGTAATCACTAGCCAAAAATGATTGTTACTGATTATATTATGATAACTGCGGACGATTTTATAATCACTTAGAATCATTTTATGATCTCTAGCATCATAATATGATATAATGTTATTTTAAAATAATGGTAATTTCATTATCATAATATGATAACCATACACAATCATAAACTCAAACATTTATAATACTTATCGAGTGTGATTGCTCTAACCATGTTTCCTCCTCGTGGTGTAGGGTATCTGATGGTCGATCTGGACCGACTATCAATTTTTTTACTTGTTTTATTTCGTTTGCATGGTCAAGTGTTGAATTCAGGGATTTTTTATTTGTAATTCATATAAACATCAATACTAAATATTTTACAAGTTTTACAAATATGTTTAGTATGTTCCTAAGAAATTTCAAAGCTGATTTTGTTTTTATGATAAAAACCCTTTAAAACGGAAAAAAAAACATTTAAAAGATTTTTCTATAGAGGTATTTTTAACAAGAAAAAAATGTGGTTTCTGAATTACACAAAGTTCTAATAAAAACAAATACAAACAATGATTGTTTTTGAGAAACCAGCATTCTATACAATATTTTCATTTAGTTAAACAACCAAAGGTTAACATAATCTCTAAAATTTTGTGAAAATCAATAACTTTGCCAGCTGGCAATTGAAACACCAGTTTGTTTACTTTAAAATTTTTATGCTGTTTCAAGGGCATTTAAAACAATATGAAATACGATACAATTTTATATGTACAAAGAAATAAAACCTAAAATAACTTTGCAAAGTCAAAAAAAAAAACTTCCAACCCCTCAAAAATTATAAGGAAATTTAATTTTAAATGTTGTTAGCTTTAAAATAAGTCAACGAAATATAGTTGAACCTCGATTGTCCGAGTTGCCCAGGAATACTTTGGTAATGGGTGCGATAAAATCATGCATTACCTTGTAATCCGTACTCCTTACCTATATCATTATTTTGCAATATGTACTTCATGAATTGCCAATAATTGAATACATAATGCATTACTTTGTAATTTATACTCCTTACCTTCAGCATTATTATGAAATATAAGGTAATGAGTTATCAATAGTTGTATACCCTTACCTTCAGTATTATTTTGAAACATAAAGTAATAAGTTACCGACAATTGATTACGTAATGCATTACAATTTAACATAAAATAATGACTCTTAAAACTGATAAATCAATTGAAAAAATAGGTAGCATAAAAATCAATATTTGATAAATAATCTTAGCAATAACTACATACAAAGCGTCGGCAGAATAACGGCACAAAATTGTGTCGCCTTTTTTATAATTGTCAAACGAAAATGACAGCTGAGTTTTACCTAATAGCAATTATTGATAACGAATATTGCCGGAGAATTATTGCAACATAAATTGCCAGAAATAAAAATTTACGAAATCGAGTCATCCACATATTTGTCTTCATACAAGACTACGCGATGTGTATTTATTTACACTGGCGGTTATAAAAACCGCACCATACAGAAATTTGAAGAAAAGAAAAAAAGAAAAGGTGGTCCCTAATAATGTATCCATCTTTTTCAGCGCTCACGGTTCCGTGAATATGGAAAAGGGAAACCCCAATAAAGTAGGAAAAACAACCCCACACCATCTGGCTTTCTGGAAACTTCACTCTTTTAACTACACTGTTATCCTTGTAACTTTCACCATTTGAAAGACGAACATACAGCAGATTATCTGCGCATGGCAAGTTGAATTTGCTTTCATCAGACCATAGAACTTTTCTCCAATCGTCGTGGGTCCAGTTTCGATATTTTTAACCAAAGCCAGGCGGTTTGATTTCATCCGCTTCGTAAATAAGGACTTTTAAGACGGTCGTCTTCCATATAGTCCGATGTCCCGAAGCCTTCTACGCAAAGTTTCCGCGCTTAAATCGAGATTGTGGTAACTCTTTATTTCCGCGCTTATTTCCACTGCACTTTTGAAGCAATCCTTCAAACTTATTCCTCGTATTATGCCGTTTATCCGGGTGTTAGTCTTCCGAGGTCATCCTGATCCTTGCGAACGGTTCTAAATGATTTTTTTATGAGCCTTACAATGGTTGTATATGAGCATCCCACTTTATGTGCTATGCGACGATAAGGAACTCCCATATCCATCAAAAAATTTCTACCTTTTGGTCACAGGCCAATTGCTTATACCGTGTAAACATTTTTCACGTTCTTACAAAAAAAAAAAAAGGATTTATAACCAAAGTGATGCGACAAAAAATTAGCAGAAAAGAGGGTATGTGGTGTTTTGAACTTTTATCGAAATTGCTGAAGAGTTGCCAATGGTGCGCTTTTTATGACCGCCAGTGTATATTGCACACTACTGTAAAAATTAAAAAGTACTGCATTTTTAGTTTCAGAAACTTTAGCATTCGTGTTTTTATTAGTTTGTATTCTTTAGAAAAGCCTAAATTGGTTTAAAAAATTAAAGATTTTAAGTGAAAAGTTAAAGTTAAAAGATGAAAAGTCAAAGTAACCAATTATTGTTAGCCTCTTCGTAATCATTATGGTAACCAATTATTTTTTTACCTCCTATCTGCAAAAAGACAACCCATTACTTTTAATTTTTAAATAAGCATAATTCTAAGAATGAACCCATTACTTTGAGGCTCATCGCCTGTAAAATTCATCAATGATGTAAGGTGTAAAGTAATCCATCGGCCCCTATGGCTATACATTACTTTACCCATTATTTGGTAATGTGTGGTTTTGCTGGGTGCTTGGGATTGCACTTGACACGTTATACATAAACAATCATACATTTCATTATTTTTCCTAAACCGCTTACAGTTCGATTGCCAACACCATATTTTTCAGACAATTTATCGAGTGTATTTTTGCGATGATCCATTATTTAGTTCAATTTCCTCTTTAACGAATGGATTTTTGTTGCCCCTTTTTTACCCAAATTTTATAAAATTTAGTTTAATTACTTAAATTTTTTTGAGTGCACTAAAAATCTATACATAGTTATATGCTTTTGTTAAGAGCACCTCCAATAGAAAGCCCTTTTGTTTTTATATTGTAAACCAAATTTCATTTCCATTGGTCTAGACCAATTTAAAAATTGTTTTTTTAATATTTTTATTGTTGGTTTCTTTTCAACATTTATCTGTCTGTACTTGTAAAATTATATGTAATTTATAATAAATCTTAAATAGCTTTACCAATATGCTTATTTTTCTTGCGATAAATATGTAAATTTTATGTTAAATGCTTATTACACAGTTTGACACAACTTTGCAACCATGAGCGAAATAATATTTTAAAAATTGAAAAACTTTTTTAAACATCTTTGATTTTAGTACTCGCAAAAATTATGAAAAAAACAGTACAAAGCTGTACAAAAATATTTTGAATTTTTTTAAAATTAAGACAGCTGAACAACATCTTTGTGCAACGCATGGAAGATGTTGAAAACGTGAATTTACACTGGCAACATCTTTCATCTGTCATTTATTTAGCTGTCAAAAAAATAAAAGAAAAAGACGCATTATTTTTGCTAAAAATAAAAAATAAAATATGGATTTAGAGAAAGCATTAATCATTGGAGTAAATGTTGTTTTGCAAGAACAAACCCGAATTTGTGCCGCTCATTTTCCATTGTTGAATGAATTTGTTTTGTTTATTTCCTGCAATGTCAGCTTGCTAGTGATGACACAAAGAAATCCATTTTTTTGCCATTTTTTTAGTGATGACACTTAAAATAACGAAAGATGTAAGATGGAACTAAATGAGAAAGGATCATCTTTTGCAGATGTAGAAAGATGTAGAATTTTTTTCTTATATAATTCTTATGGGAAGATGTTAACATCTTTGCAAATTGGTTAAAGACGTAAGATGCAGGTCAGGGGAAAAAAGCCAATTACATTCAAATGTATGAACTACCCAGCAAAACTATGGTATTAAATGCTTACCAGCCTATTTACTCGCTTAATTACTTTTGTTCGCGATGAGGCCAAAAGTAATAGGTACTCATTATTTTTTGGCTGTTCGTAAGCGGAAGGGTAAAGACCACACATTATTTTATGTTTTTTGTAAGTGAGAAGGTAATGACCACTCATTACTTTTGGGCTCATCGCGAACAAAAGTAAAAAGCGAGTAAATAGGCTGGTAAGTAGTCGATACCATGGTTTCGCTGGATAGTTAAAAATAAATTCGAGGTTTAAACGACTCAACGAAATGATGGAAGACACAGTTATCTTATATTCTAATATATTGGATTTGCTCATGGGTGAAAAGTTGTGTCGGAAGGTGTGCTAAACAATTTACATGAAATTGACATATTTATAGTAAAATACGTAACTATAGACGTAAAACAATTTAAGATTTATTTAAAATTATTTACATAAAATATCTTATTACAAGGGAAACTGCAAATATGCTCCAGAAAAACTTTTTTATGCGCATAAAATATGCACTAAAAATATAGAAATATTCACTTAAAATATGCTCTAAAAATAAAAAAATTGTATATATTTATAAAAAAAAAAGATATTTTTTAATAAAAAATCAAAACAATTCAATTTGATATATACACTCACAATATATTTTCTGTTACTGACTGTAGAATATTTAAAAAGTAATACGTAGAGTTTCCCAGCAAAACTTTGGTAATGGGTCCGATATTCTCATGCGTTACCTTGTAATGATAGCTCGTTACCTTTTTCAATATTTGCAAGCATAAAGTAATAAGTTACAGATTATTGATTACGTAATATATGATTTATAAATGTAAAGTAATAATTGAAATATTTTTGAAAATCTATTTTTAGATACATAACTTTGTGTTTTTTTGTAAGCAAAAGGGTAATGTATGTTTTTTTTGATAACACTAGCGAAAAAACGAAGCGCAACAATTCATTTAAGTTTAAAGCAATCAAATACTATATGCGTCGATAGCTCAGTGGGTAGAGTTCTTGGCTAGCAACCAGATTTCTCTGGTTCGATTCCCATCTTGACCACATTATTTTTAATTACAAATATTTTAAATAAAATATTTGCAATAATTTTTTTTTAATAATAATACTTCTTTTTTAAAAATCTATTTTTTAGACACATTACTTTTTCTATTCTCGTAACCATATAAGTAACCCCTTACATTAATACCTCCTAAGTAATGGGCATATACATTACTTAAAGGCTCATCGCCTGTAAAATTCATCAATGAAGTAAGGTGTAAAGTAATCCATCGGTCTCAATACATTACTTTACCCATTATTTGGTAATGTGTGGTTTTGCTGGGTTACTACAAACGATCTTAGTATGTTCGTTTCAAAATTTTTATTAAAAGGATAGGGGACACAGGACAGTAATGCATCTCTGCGGTAATCTTGATATTAAAATAAATATGAAAGTTTGTGCAGTCACCGTCGTACGTCGTTATCTTGGGCGCGTTTTCTCTCATAGCAACAATTCTTGCATGTCACGTTCTAATTCTGGGTCGACACTTAATTCAAATTTTTCGTATATTAAAATCAAATTAATTTGCATTATTTTAAAGAATTTTTTTTTAATTAAAAAAACATCACAAAATTTTAAGTAATTAAAAATATTTGTTAAAATTTAAATACGATTTTTAACAATATTTTGTTTGAAATGTTTGTAAATTATTATTTTTCATATAAAAAATCTTTGAAAATAAAAATTGAAGTTCCAAAAAGTAACAAAAACAATTTTTAACAATTTATTTTTTGTATTTTTAAAAGTATTTTAAGAAAGATGTTCAATATTACAAACAGAATTTTGTAATTTTATTATGTGTAAGGAAAAACTTATAGATTTTATTTTAGTAAGGTGTATATAATATTTTAGTTCAGACATTTTTTTTTTGAGTGTATAGAACATTTTTAAAACCAATTTTTTTTTGGAATTTTTCAATTAAAGATTTGATAAACCAGTATTGATTAAAGTTCTTGTAATTTAATAATATTAATCCATTTCTTTTAGTTTTTCAACTAAATTTAATTTAATTTTTTAATGTCCGTTGTATATGTAACAGTTTTTAGCTAACTGAATATGATGGGTGTACGTAGTTTAATTTTAATTCTTATATGTAACTAGTTATGCCATAAGTATCTGTGTATAACGTCAAGCGTTAACTTAGTTCACTTCCAAGTGACAACAACTTAGTTCAGTTATTTCTTGGTAATGACTTATATGTATTTTATACTCATAAGCTTTACATAATCACTTACCTTCAATAACCCATGGGGTACAAAAAAATGTGCCAAAGTGTAGGTACATACAATTTTTTTATTGTATTTTCCCTTTACCTTATTAGAAAAGATTTTGCTGGGTTTCTGTAAACAAGAAAGAAAAATTAAAAAAGTTGTAAAAAAGAAAAAAAAAAATAAAGAAATTGTAAAAATAGTAAACAAAGCTAATAAAAAAATGCATGTATGTTAATCAGTGGCATACCCACCACGAAATTATTTCCAAAATAAAATATTTTACTATTTATTTATTTTATTTATTAAACATATAATTACAAATTATATGTTAATATCCTAACCGAGCGAAAACAGACCAGAGCCTCTGGTGGGAATTGAACCCACAACCCCCGCACTGATAAGCTAGCACGCTACCAACTAGCCTACCGGGGCGCTATGTTTAGTATACATATATACAAAATAGCTTTTATTGTTTTGTTTCTAACTAATTTTCTTTTTAAGACCAATTGATTTCTTTTGCAAGTCCAATTGGGTTTTACCAGATTTTACTGAAATATGTGCAGAAATGAAAAAAATTTGCCTTGAAATCAGTGAAATTTTTTCAATATTCTCTGATTTACCGAACCTTATAATATGTACAAAATTTTATTAGGCCACTTCTTTCGATGAAATCTCTATACTTATACTTCCTCTATTATTAGTTATTAACACACTCGTAATATTATTTGAGTAAAAACAACCAAAAATACACTTAAGTTTTTAAAAACCGACCAATTACCTTTTTTTTATTTAATTTAACGCCTTTTATATTTTTTTCGAACGTTTTCTAAAAAGGAGTAATTAAAGGTTAATTTACACGTTGACTATCCTTATCTGTTATTACTCCGTATTGGGTTAAAAAATTAGCAAAACAACAATATAATTGTTTTTAAATGTTGTATTTTGTGTGGGTGTAAGCTGGCTAAATAAAATCTAAACTAAATTCAGGTATCCAAATTTCTATGAAATTTTAAAAATTGTTCAAATATTTTGTCAAAGAAATTTTAAAATCTTTTGTCAATTTGTATTTAGTCGTGACCTAAGTGGAATTATTTAATTTGTATATTTTATTTTAAAACAAAAAGAAATCGTGATTCCAATTGTATTATTTTTGCTAATTAATAATGTGAGATTCAAATACCACATTAAGTGTTAACTGGAATCCCCAAAATTTCAGATTTATGAGTTTATTTTTATATCAAAACATATGTATTTAATATTGAAAATATTTAATAAACAACACTTACATAGACTTGCAAAGTAGTTATAGTAGTTAAAAAGTAAGATTTTATAAAAATGCTGCCAAGTATTGGCAATTCTTGGCTTTTCTCTTTTAAATGTAAACAAAAATAGTGAGAATTTTATTAAAATCAGACAAAAAATTGTATACAAATTAAAAAATCACCATATTGGATTCGCCATTTTAATTTTAATTTTTTCCAGATTCAGAATCAGCGAACCTAAGTTTTTAAAAAACGATTGATTAAAATTTAATATATTAATATTTTAAAAATAACGGTCACCATTATGGATCCGCCATTTTGAATTTTTTTAATTATGATTTAAGATTCGTGCTTAGCAACCGTAAGATACCCTGCATTGACAATTTTATTCAAATCAAACAGAACAAATAATTTTATAAAAATTAATAAATCGCCATATTGGATTCGCCATTTTAATTTTAGATTCAGAATCAGCGAACCCAAATTTTTAAAAAACGATTGATTAAAATGAACTATATTTAAATTTTAAAAATAATGGTCGCCATATTGGATCCGCCATTTGAATTATGTTAATTCTGATTTCAGATTCATGGCCAGCAAACCCCGTATTCTAGTTTTAGCCAAAATTCGGGCTTGCTGGACCACAGTGAATTACCTTAACAATCAGATACTATAAAATAAAAAATATTAATCTTAAAAAAATAAATTTTAAATTCTTACAAATAGAAACGTTAAAACAATAAAAAATATAAATAAATCGAGTTCTTTCTATATTGCAAATAATAAACACTGTTTGTAATTATTTATAGCTCTATTTATTTATAACAGTCTCTAAAAAAAATTACAGAAAAACACTTTAATAGCACACTTTATTTACACGACATAGATAGACTAAACGTTAGCCACACTTTAGTTCTTCACACTCAGCGTTTACTTTCTAAACTGAACTGCTGCGTCACCGAGTACCAGTATTTATATGAGTAGTCAGGTATTCTGGTTATTTCCAGTTTATTACGACACTAGATTTTTCTACCTGTCAAAATTCGTGTGAAGAAATTTCGAATTGTAGAAATTTCTTGTAACAATATATATTTCAAGTACATAATTTCTCAATGTGCACCACTACGTATGAGTGATATTCACTTTTGTAATTAAAATCACTCATACTTTCTGTATTTAAATAATAACAATTTGATAGACAACATTTTTTTTTGTTTTAATTCACATCAATTTGAAATTCAAATTAGAAATTAACTTTAAAATTCTTTTTACTTGTATATAATTATAATGTTTGCTTTCGTTTATCCTTTAAAGTTTTTTTAAGTGTTTTTTTTTTCAATTTGGTCTTTACATTTTTATACAAAAGCAAAATAACTGCTATCAAGCAGAAAACACTTTACACTTCATTGAATTGTATATTCTTTATGTTGCAAAACATCAACTACAGCAGGTACAAATGCCATAAAATATTTAAGAAAAAATATATATTTTTTCCTTAAATCTTTATTTAAATCTTGGAAATTTAATGAATGAATACATTAAAGATTGTTGTTAAAGAAATTACAATATTATTTTGACATTGTTGTTTAAAAAGGTGGCAAAATTGTTTGTTTTGATTGAGCCAATGTTGTGAATTATGACTTTGATACTCTTAGGGGTCAACAAATAATAAGATTTAATATTTCTTTGAAACTTCGTTAAATATCAAATTGCTTAATAAACTTGTTTTACTTGTGAATAACAGTAAAAGTTTGTGGTTTGTTTGATTGAAGTTTCCGAAGAAAGTTAAATTCTTTTCTAAATTTTTTTTTTCATATTAATTTTTTTTATGTTCCGCTTGATACAACCGAACCATGAAAAACATGCCTTAACAAAAATTGGTTATAACTAACGAATTTTTGTTAAGTCAGCCAAAATTATGTTGTCACACATTGTCACTATGAATCTGTCTTCTCTGTGATCATTTTGTTATAAACATTAATAATTATTTACCATTCAGAAGACTAAATCATCTACATCATTATTATTGATAATAATACATATTATCATCTCATTACTAACATTCGTTGTTATAACAATGATGTTAATAAAACTTTTTTTAAAGTTTAACCACATTTTGGTACACTGATTAATGTCTAACTTTGATTGACTTTGTATTTTATATATAATGTAGTACACACAGATACAAATAAATTTTTAATCGAATTTAAAATTGTATTTTGGTTGCGACAACAAATAAATTCGGTTAGCATAATCAAATTCAATTTTGTTGCGGAAACCAATATTCAGTTGAAACTCAATTTCAGTTGGAAATTTACCAATTTTTTCTCTGTGTGTATAATTTATAAATGTTTTAGTAAATATGTACAGTTAAACCTCGATTATCCGGCTCTCGTGGGACCGGCACCTGCACGGATAATCGAAATACACCGGTTAGAGGTTATATTAAAATATATAGAAATTTATTTTTTTTTATTTAAACATTCGATTTATGTAACTACAGATTTAAATATACCACATGTTTTTATACAAAACATACAAATCGTCATAGAGAATGCAAAATCAAATATGTATGTATGTATGTATCATCAAAAACATTAAAATTGGGATTTTTACTGATTATGCTTTGGTTGATCAAACTACATGTCTGTACATTTTACGTATTTTGCTTTTCCTGTACACTTACAAGGAGCAATATTTGTTTTTGCATTTCTTCTGACGAAATATTTGTGTATTTAAAATATTGTTTTATAGTACTTTGCCTCTTTGCTTTTAATTTTTCTCTCAATAATTGGTTTTGAATACAATGCATCTGGATTTTATCTGCTTCTGATATAACTGGAGAATTTTCTACAAACCTTAACAGAACATTACAGGCCTCTATCGCCTGTGCCAGCGTTGGAGTTTCTGTTTCAGGCTCTTCATCCTCGGAACTTGTGCTGTTATCGTTTTCCTCAGCTTGATTGACCATGCTAACGATTTCATTATCAGATAAAATTGCAAACGGTACGACTCCTGTATCGCATTCAATCCACTCTGATATATCATCAGGGGAACAACCAAAGGGTATTTCTATATCTGATTGTATTACAGGACGATAACTCACTGCATCTTCAAAAGCTAGTAAATTAGACCAAACGTTATGCATGACCTGCCCGGATACAGCATCCCAAGAAACAGCTGCTACACATACGAATTCATGTCTGTTGCCTGCACATAAAAGTTTTTGCATAATCGACTTGCGATAATTGCATTTAAAACTTCGAATCGCTGCCTGGTCCATGGGCTGAATCAAAGATGTGCAGATTGGCGGAATATATTTTACTACCACTTTTTTGACATCATTTCGCTTACATCTGGGTGAGCTGGGCAGTTGTCCAATAACAACAGAATTTTACAATTTCTTTCTAAACCATTTCGTTCCACATGTTCTCTAACTTCAGGAACGAAATTTTTATTAAACCACTCCAGAAAAACTTGTTGCGTTACCCGAGCTTTCTTATTGGATTTATAAATTACAGGAAGGTTTGAACGTTTTTTAAAGCTCTTGGCTTCGCACTTTTTCCAATTATCATCAATTTGCACTTATGAGTCCCATCGGCATTGGCACATAATAAGGCTGTGAGTCTTTCTTTCGACTCTTTGTATCCCTCCATGGAATGTTCACTTCCACTGGCTAAAGAATATTGAGGCAAACATTTCCAAAATAGACTAGTTTCGCCTGCATTATAAATTTGTTCGTTTGTAAGTTTTTCCTTCTGAATATATTTTTTCAAATCGTCCACAAACATTCTAGCAGACACATAGTCAGCACACTCTTATTCTCCCGTTGACTTCAGTCTAAGAACACCGTGTCTCTTTTTAATTTTTTCCAGCCAACCAGATGAATACTGACACTCGGAATCAATGTTCAATTTAGCATGAAAAAATTTTGCTTTTTCAGTAATCATCTGTCTTGAAATTTTGAAGAAATTTTCTGCCAATTTCGTACTATGTATGTATAGCTTGTCTTAAAGTTGACTTACCTGAAATTGGCGTTCCCTTGAATCTTTCTTGCCGAAACCATTCGTTTAGTGCAAAATCTTCTCTCGGATTTTCGGAATTTTTGAGTGTATATCTATTTTTTAAACCGTCGATTGAATCACTTTAAGAACCATGTAGCAAAATTAGTTTTTTATTTTTCACCAAATCGCATACAGTTTGCTTACCAACTCCATAATTTTCAGACACAACCCTGCGGGAAAAAGAGTTCAGTTGAAAATTGCGACCTGTCCCGTGATTGGTGAAAACTGAACCGTTTCCGAAAATAGGTGAAAAGAGGACCGGTTCCTAAAGTACCTGCCACGTGACCGGTTTAAAAGTAATGACATGTTCTTTTAGAGCAGTCCTGTGACATATCACAGAGGGCAATTGACCCCTTCCTAGGACAAGCCCATGTTAAAGTGACCAGTCCCTATCATAATGAACCGGTCACGTGTTGTGTCCTGGGATAGGCCCTTTTCCCGCAGGGAACTAGACAGATATGTTTTTGTCGTAGTCATGAATCAAAGTAATTTTGTCTTTAATTGAAAGAGCTTTTCTTGCTCTTTTTGGTAATTTACTATTTGAAGGAGCCATCATTCCACAACAGGTGTTAGCAGATCAAATTTCACTTACTAAATAAATAAAAACGCAAATATGTTCTTATGTGTGGGCACATGAACTTAAAAAGCCTTGCGGGAAAAGAACCTATCCCAGGACACGTCACATGACCGGTTTATTGTGATAGGGACCGGTCACGGGACCGATCACTTTAACATGGGCTTGTCTAATAGGACAAGTCGTGACTTTTAAACCGGTCACGTGATAGGTACCTTAGGAACCGGTGCTCTTTTCACCTATCTCGTGATATGTTTTTTCGGAACCGGTTCAGTTTTCACCTATCCCGGGACAGGTCCCAATTCCCAACTGACCCCTTTTTTCCCGCAGGGAGGGCAAACACGGGATTTAGATTAACATAATAAAAAACATATGAATGCTGCACGGATAAAAGATGTAAAGCACGGATAATAGAGGGATAAAATAAAAAGAACCCCATGCCGGTTAATACATGTAACCGATTAATAGAGGCCCGGTTAATCGAGGTTTAACTGTATTTATGTACATAAGTATGTATTTATCCCGTTGTAGGTAGCAATGTTGTTGTAACAAATAACAACATCAAATAGCCTACAGTAACAATTTTTAGTTAACATAAATCTCAATATTTCATCATAATTTGTTGGTACATTTATATACATATGAGGATTTTTATGCATATTATCTGTTCCGCTATAGAAAAAATATGCTATACAAGATGCAGCCACTTTTTAAATTTTTCAAAAAGTGGCAGATAAGACGTAGTTAACTATTAAACAATTAAGACATTTTTTTAAATATATAAGGCGGATTTATTATATATTTATTTATTTTTTTACATTAGTGTCAAAAAACTTTTACCAAATCTGGTAAATTGATTTTACAGGGTGGAGCAAATACCATCATCTGATTTTCTTTCGCTATAATTTTTGTTTAAAGTAAAAACTCATTTGTTTTTTTAATTGATTATGTTTTTTTGCACTTCTAAACTTTGTTTCAATTAATTGTGGAAAATTATGTCCGACAAATGGTCGCCCTAGGAGTTGAAGCAAACGCGGGATCTTTTGATTACATTTTGTATAACTGTACGCAAAATTTGTGGTGACACATAGTCAATTTTGGCTCAAATGTTGTTCTTTAACTAATTCCAGAGGTAGAAGTACGGAGGTAGAAGTACGGGACGTTTACTGTAATATCGTTACAGTCGGATCCTTCTTAAAGATAAGCTCCAATCTCGTTTTCTGACCTAACTGCTCACCACACGGTGACTTTGAGAGTGTGTAATGGTGCTTCAGGAATTATGTGCGGATTTTCCGTCCTCAACATCGAAAATTTTGCTTATTGATCAATTTTGGTTGCTTATGATCAATTTTGATGGAAAATCAAACACTTCGTCGTTAAGTTCCAAAATCTAATGGCTGTATTATAAACGGAGGGCAAAGTCATTTGGTTACAACGCTTGGGCCACCTGAATTTTGCCTGGAAACGTTTTCTAGTTCAATGTCAATATGTGGCGCAGGAAACGCCGCGAAATTTGATATTTTGAGCACGTTTTCTTGCGGATGTTTCGGGCTCCACTACCAGATTTCATTTTTCGGGGCCTGTCGGGGGTTTTATGCCGCTCTCTTCAAATCGGGTCACCATACGCCGAATTGTCGCAATTATCGCATGATCTTGAGACGTATACCGATTTGTTGTTATTCACTATAAATTTCGCACGTATCTACTTCATAAATCGTATAATTTGATATTTCAAACATCCTCAAATATGGAAATTTTAAAATATTCTATTTTTGGTTTGTTTTCCATATTAAGTAGATATGGACTTGCTAAGTAGTTATAGATATAGCTACCTTAAAATTAAGAATCTATAAAAAGTCTGCCAAGTCTTAGAAATTCTTGGCTTTACTCTTTTAAATGTCAACAAAAAGATTTGAATTTTTTATATTTTTTATTTGATAAAATATTAAAAACAAAAAAAGCTAACAAAACCTAAGAAATGAATTATGTGTTTGTAACAGGGTTGGCAGGCAATACCCCTAAAATACCCTTCCAACTCACTATCGCTGCCCCTAAAATATCGTTACCGAAATAACTGAAAAAATCGTTATCCTCAAAATACCGTTACCGAAATAATAGAAAATACCGTTATCCCTAAAAAACCGTTACCGAAATAACTGAAAAAATCGTTATCCCTAAAATAACGTTATCGAAATAATAAAAAATAGCGTTACCCTTACCGATAACCGCATTTGTTTCGGTTACCATCCATGGTTTGTAAGTAAAGGTAGAGCAGGGCAAAAAATATAATTGCTCTATTTCGATTTGGACAACAGATGGCATAACTATCACATATGGGTTGTGTCAATAATAACAAATATGGTTTTTTGGAGGGTAAACATCTGTCATTATAATTCAGTATTCGATAGACGCCTAACACACATTTTTTCCAATCGCTATAATAATGTCGAATTTTGTGCCTAAAAAATATGTTTAGTGGGGAAGTCCGATAACATTCTTTCATTTGAAGAAAACGGCTGCTAAAAGTTATCGACTATTGGTAGAAGCTTACGGTCAACATGCACCAACTCAAAAAACTTGTGAACGATGGTTTGCCGATTCAAAAGTGGTGATTTCGACACAGAAGACCTGGGGCGGCCTGGTCAGCCGAAAAAGTTTTAAGATTAGGAATTGGAAGCATTACTCGACGAAGATTGTTGTCAAACCCAAGAAGAACTTGTATTATCATTGAAAGTCACGCAACAAGCCATTTATCTATGTTTAAAAGCATTGGGATTCCTTCAAAAGCTAGTAAATCGGGTTCCATATGAATTGAAGCCGAGAAGCGTTTTTACATGTCGAAAATGCTGCTTGAACGCTACAAAAAGAAGTAATTTTTGCATCGTATTGTTACTGGTGATGAAAAATGGATACATCACGATAACCTCAAGCGCAAAAAGTCATATGTAAAGCCCGGCCAACCAGCCAAATCAACGCCGAAGCCTAATATCTATGGCGCCAAGGTAATGCTCTGTATTTGGTGGGATCAGAAGGGTGTTTTGTATTATGAGCTATTAAAATCGGGTCATACGATCACAAGATCGTTTGAAGAGAGCAATCAACGAAAAACGACCAGAATATTGGAGCAGATACGAGGCCATAATCTTCCATGATGACAACGCTCGGCCACATGTTGGTTTGGAAGTTTTGGGTGAGCCTCATTATAGCCCAGACCTTGCCCCTTCTAATTACCATTTGTTTCGATCGATGCAGAATGCCCTTCCTGGAATAGGCTTCTCTTCAGAAGAGGGTATCAGAAATTGGCTTGATTAATTTGTGTAGTGGCTAACGACGGACAATACTTTAAATAATGTATCAATTCATTTTGTTATTATAATAAATGCATTTTCAAGCAAAAAAATTTTAGCTATAAAATTCGACAAAAACAAACCTTTTATAAATAAAGAATTTTGTTTGCACACTTAAAATATTTTGTAAGTCAAAATAAAAAAAATGCCATTTAAAACAAATGATCATTTATTTAAAATCCGGACTACATACTTTTCATTGAAATCAAATTTTATTTGTTATTTATTTTAAATGTTCTTTAAACAACTGACACATCCGTAGGAAATAAATGATATAATCAATTAAAATAAATGTTAAAATTTTACCACCAATTCCTAAAAAATATATGATTTAATCATTTATTTGAAATTGTTTCCGTTTTTGTATTTTTTGTTTGTTTTTTTTTTAAATCTACAAAATGTGTGTACATTCACATTTTGTGTGAATGTGTATGAATGTGTGTATATGAAGTTCTTGAAATTTGAATTGAAATAATTTTGAATATAAACAAACAATTGAAATAAAAACAAATTGGATTTTTTTGCATTTTTATTTTTGACACAAACAGCAAATAAAATTTAAATTTGTAATAACTGTAACGGACACAAATAAACAAAAAAAGTTCCAATTTGTAGGTAAAATTTTATTAAATTTCAAACAAATAAAATTGAAAAAAATCGTTTCGAACAAATTTATAAATATGTTAAAATATACATTTCTTTGAAAAATAAACGTATGTTCTTTTATTTTAATTGGAACGCAAAACTTTTTTTATTAAACTACAAACAGTAAACTACATAATATTCTGAGTGTAGGGTAATTTTGAAAAAATCAGAACCAGTTCTAAATTATTAGTATAACTAATAATAACTAAGATAACTTAATTTATATAACAATCTTTCAACATTTGTGTTAAGCTTTTTTTTACAAACAAATCGTTCACATGTATTTTAATCGATTCAGAAAGTTTCAGCGCGATATTCGGCTTTGTTTTAACAATATTCATTAAATATTTTATGTAATAAATATTTAGTAAAAATTAAAAATGTTTGGTCTATATATATTAGGGTACTCCATCCTTGAATGGAGCAAAAAAATGTCAGTTATTGACAACAACAAAAGAACGTTTCCCAAAAAATTAGGACAATCGGATAAGAGGCCCCGAAGTTTGAAAAACGGTGAATATGGGAAAAATATGATTTTTTTTTAAAATTTCTTAAAATGTTCAATATTTTAAATTGATCTTGAATGAAAAAGATTAATAAATCGTAATAAACAGTAAATTATCTTTCTAATAAGGCAATAAAAACTAAAATCGGTAAAAAAAAAGTTATTACAATTGCCCCCGACAACTTATATGTCACAGAAAGTTTTATCAAGAAGTTCGAGCCCAAATTTTGAAATTTGTAGAAATAATGTAATGCCAAAATGTCTTATTAATCTTTTTCATTCAAAATAAAGTTAAAAAATTAAAAATTTGAAGAAATAATGGAATTTTATGAATTGTTGATCTGTTATTTTGTAAGTGAATAGTATGTATAGTAGGATTTAAGATCATATCATATTCTTTTTATTAATTATTTTATTGTAAAGAAACATGAAAATTTTATTAGTAAGTTATAGAGAATAAAAATTGAGAAATTTCACAGAGCCAGCAGGATAGAATATTGTCTATTCATTAACTATCAACATAGATTAAGTTGTAGATTTAATATGGATTAGGACAAACATTTGAAATTAAATGCTTCATATAAGCCATGTTGTTTGATACTTTAAGAATTAAAGTTCATAACAAAAACTGTAAAATATAGATGATAAATATAAATTGTTAAATTTCGTTAATGTTAGTCTAATTGTGTTATTGTTTACAAGTTTGTTAATTTGTTTCCTAACTTTCAATATAAAATAGACAATCATCAACAAGCAATGACCATAAGGGAGAAGAAGAGCATGGATATTGACAAGGTTGGGTATCGTCAACCGAAAGTACTAAGTATTCTATCCTGCTGGCTCTGTGGAATTTCTCAACTTTTATTCTCTATAACTTATAAAATTTTCATGTTTCTTTACAATAAAATAATTAATAAAAATAATATGATATGGGGGGGCAGTCAACTCACAATTTTTTTTTTTTTTTGGAGCCCCTTATATATATATATATATAGTATGTCTCATAAGTATAAGGTCACTCCTGTTTTTTGAGTATCTCTTAAAATATTGCTCCGATCCGTAAGAGTAATTTATCTTGGCATGTACTCTTAAATAAAGTATAATGGAATGTGTAAAAAGTTGTTATTATTTAAATTTTGGAAATATACCGTTATTTCATGTTGCATAATTATAAGGTCATTTAAAAAAAATAAAGCAAAATAGATTAGTAGTAAAAAAATGTGCAGTGTAATTGGTATTATTAGAAAGGATTTAACTTAAATTTTTTAAATGCCGCGTGGTTGCAGTTTAACTGACATTGAGAAAGGTCAAATTTTGGCGTACAAAGATGAAAATCATTCTTTACGTGAAATTTCAACAAAAATAGGAAGAAGTCTCTGTGTGCTCCAAAATTTTCGGAATGATCAGGACAATAACGACAAAACTAAAAGATTTGGCCGAAAAACATTACGCGTTTGGCAAGTCATTCCTCCTAAAGCCTTAACTCTATTAGACAAAAAAGTGGAGTAAATGTTTCGAAGTCCACTATACATTGTCTATTCCAAAATGAAGGAGGTGCCAAGATTATTGTCCCGACATATCATGGCCAGGCTTGAATTTGCCTGCGAAAACATGAATACCAACTGGGAACAGGTAAACCATTTTCAAATTTGTTTAAGAACAATAATAACAAAAAAATTTTTCTTAAGGTTATATTTTCCGATGATAAAAAATGGAATTCGGATGGCCCTGATGGATATCGGGGCTATTGGAGAGTTTTAAGAAAGTCACCCCTCAACTTCTCTGCAAGAAATTTTGGTTCTGGCTCACTTATGGTCTGTTGAGCATTTTGTGCAGATAACTTTCTTGAGATTCAGTTCGTTTCATGTAAAATGAAAAGCACCAACTATGTTTCGACTCTAGATATGAGTTTAATGCCTTTCCTAACTCAAAATCCCACAACAAAGTTCAGATTTCAGCAGGACAACGCCGCAATTCACAACAGTGTATATACAAAAAATTTTATTTTATCCAAAAATATAGAGGTAATGAATTGGCCAGCTTGTTCCCCAGGCATGAATCCGATGGAAAATATATGGGGAATTTTGTCTCGTCGTGTGTATGCCGAAAACCGACAATTCGATGACATTTCTTCTTTAACAACGGCAATTTTAGATGAATGGGAGAAAATTGTTAAAAATATAATAATAAAATATAATAAATAATTTAGTTAGTCGTATGAAAAATATTTATTTATTTATTTTATTTATTAATCATATAATTACAAATTATATGTTAATACCCTAACCGAGCACTAGCAACAAAGGCCTTCGGCTCGTTGTAGCGAAAACAGACCAGAGCCTCTGGTAGGAATTGAACCCACGACCCCCGCTAGCACGCTACCAACTAGCCTACCGGGGCGCTCCGTATGAAAAATAGAATTTTTAGTTTAATTACGAATAAAGGTGGCCAAATTTGCCAAAAAACCTAATAAAATATTATTAATTTTTGTTTAATTTAAAAACTAAATAAAGTGACCGTGTTATTTTGAAATACTGAATAATTTTTTATGTAAAAAAAAAAATAAATCAGCAACAACGGTACACAAAAGATGAATAACTTTTCAGAAGAGACCAAATCGATCAAAGCAAAATTAAAAAAAAAGTAATAATCTTATAATTATGAGACATACTATATATATGTATATTTTACACTGTTTACTGATTATAAAACACTTATTTGAATTAGACGAGTAGCTCGCTGAAATTTTGTGATCCGATTATCCAAAATATCTTAACTTTCTTACATAATAAAAAATTGCTGATTTTGTGATAAATTAAGTTATCCATTGTATCCAATTCGAAACTAGTTTTGAATTTTTAAAAAATCAAATTTCTTATAAAAAACTCTTATCATTTTCCAAAATCCACTAAAGTATAATAAATATTCAAAATAAATGTTAAATTGGTCATTATTTTATCACAACTACTTCATCCACCTTTCGGATACTAAATACTGTAAGTTTGATAATGATACAACATACTTTTTTAGTGGGACAGTTGATATGAAAAGCCTCATATACATTTCTTATGCATTCATCTTCTATTCCGTTGTATGTAGTTATAAAGAAATTAAATGTTGTTTTCCACTTCTTGTTAATTTTTTTTATTTTTTTACTTTTTGCTTAGAACATAAAAAAGCAATTAAAATATTGGTCCTTCCTTAGAGGTATTAAAAAAATACAACATTAAGGATCTGTTGAATTCATCCTGTCTGTTTTGACAAAACATATTTAAGGGAAATCAAAGTGATGATGAAAGTAAAAAAAAAAAAAATAAAAACATAAACATAAACATAAAACAAATGCTTGTTTTTGACATAAATATAAAATCAATTTGGAGGGAATATTGACATACATATTGCTAATTTAATGATATTCTTTTATAAGTTTACAGAATAATTTACTCTTATTTTGAGTGCCCAGAACAACAACGTGCCGTACTTTTCCATACAAACTGACAATTTAAACTCGCCGAGCGTTACAGTTGTGAAATAGAATCTATTTAATTTTCAAAACATTTTTTTATTCTCTTGTTTTTTGTTTCTAATTCTCTTTCTATAAACAAAAAACATATGTTGAGTAAAATCAACATAACTCTCACGTTCTCTTTGTTTACTAGCGAATGAACAACAACGTACTATAAACCAACTCACCATGTTCATTTCTGAATTTTTGTTAAAAATATTAATTATTTTTATTGTTTTTATAAAATTAAAATTTTGAAAAAATGGGTCGTTAATAAGGGAAGGAGACACTGGAGAAGAAAGAATCTCTACGGTACTCTTTACACTAAAATAAATATGACAGTTTTTGCAGTCACCGTCGTACGTCGTTATTTTAAGCGCAATTTCTCTCACAGCAACAATCATTGCATGTTGCGTTCTATTTCTGGGCGGACACTTATGTGCGCCTAAAAGCATTGTTCTCTCTTTTTTGTTTGGATTCCCATTCGTTGTTATGGTAATGCAGCAACAAAATAATAAAGTGTATTTTAAAATTTTTCTATTCACAACTAGCTGCATACACCAAATGCAGTAAAACAATAAAGAAGTTGTTGTATGCAAAATTTACTGTTTTTTTTGCTTATTAAATGCTAAAATTTGGTATATGGAGCAAAGTCGATGCTGGATATCTCAGATATGGAACAAAATATCCAAAAGCGGGTTTCGGAATCAGAATTATATTTGATCCATTCCTTTATATAGAGCTGCAATTTGGAAAAATTTTGCGAGTTTTCCTTTATGTGTCTTGACATTTGTCGAAATTTTTAGGGGGTGAAATATTACTAATGAATAATAATTATTTATACACAGAAAAAATTATTGCCAAAAAAAATTTCAATTCAATTTTTTGTAAAATTTCAATTAAAAGTTTAATCATATCAATTAACTTTTTAATTCATAATGAACTTGGTGTAAAAAATATTGTTATACACAAAAAAAATAAAAATATTGAAAATTTGATTAAAATTTTTATTAATTTGAGTCTGTAATTTCATCTAAAATTGTATTAAAATTTTAAGTGATTTGATGCTGAAATTTCAATTAAAAATTTGATTAAAACTTTAATTGAAAATGTTGAAGATAGGAGAATTTGTCTTCAAATTAGAAAATTTATTGATAAAAAATAAATAAATTTGGATAGATTTTTCAGATCGATAATGGAAAACTATTTCTGCTAATTTAATGATGTATTGGCTTTATAGTAATGCAGAGCTTGATAATTAATTATACCCTCCACCATATATGGTGAGGGTATATATCAGTTTGTCATTCCGTTTGTAACATCTCGAAATATAGGTCTAAGACCCCATAAAGTATATATATTCGTGATCCTTCATGATTTCATTCTGACTCGATTAAATAATTTGTTTTGTGATTCTGTTTAGGAATGATTGTTGGTTATTTTATTTGTTAAAATTTGATCAATTTGATTGATTCTATGAAAAGAATCAAAAAAAAAAAAAATCAAATTGATTCTCTGATTTTGATAGTAATTGAATAAAGTAGAAAATTATTTAAACAATGAACAGAATTTTTCAAATCGATTTGTGGAAAATTGAATCAGATCTAAAAATTAAATCAAGGACTCATGTTTTTAAAAGTCTATTTTAAAATTTAAAAATTGGATAAAATTTTAATTTGTTAAAATTTGTATTTGTTAAAATTTGAATTCTTTGATGATGTCACCCATTTTTCTAGAATATTTATTTTTAATTTTTAGCAAACACAATCTTCGAAAAATCATTTTTTTAAAAAAAAGCAAAATTTGATTGTTTAACAATTTGTTAAGGATTTTTGAGTATTTAAAATCTGAAAATAATTGAAAAAAAATAATTCAAAAATTTTAATTAATTAAAAAAAAAAAATTAATGAAAAATTAAATTTTTAATTGTATGTACAAATATTTTAATTGAAACTCGATTTTAGTTTTTTCTGTGTAGTTATAGATATAGCTACTTAAAAGTTAAGAATGCATAAAAATGCTGCCAAGTTTTAGAAATTATTGGCATTTCTCTTGTAAAAGTAAACAAATTTAATTTTTTAAATGTGAACAAAATATTTAAAATTTTTGTATTTTTAATTTCATAAAATATTTAAAACAACAAATGCTAACAAATGAATTATGTGTTTGTAAGTAAAGGTAGAGCAGGGTTAACAATATAATTGCACTATTTCGCATTGCCGCGAAAGCTTTCATACAAAGGTGACCCCGAGGCCGACGTGTCCGCGGTGGCCATATGAACGAAGTCGAGTTCCATTCATAAATGTTTTGATTGTATTTTAAGTTGATCATAAAGTTTTGGAAATATCTAAATGGTTTGCGTTTTATTTAAAAAAAATTAGCAAGTCCTTATTGGAAAACCCTTTAGATATAGAAAATACAAAAAAACAAACCTATTATGGTTAATATTTTTTTTATATCTAGTCGATTACTATTAAAATTTTATTCGATTAGCCGGTTAAGAAAAAAACTAGAATAATTTTTTTTAACGTGAAATCGATTAAAATGAAAAGGCGACTTATTGAATACCCTATGTGAACATTATATTTTCAAGCGTGTTAACGAAGATGTTAATGTATGCATGTATGTATGCAAAAACAAAAGCTAACAAATTCATATTGTTCTTGAGAATGATTTATTTTGCTTTTTCTATGTGCCGTTAGAATTTTTTTATATGTTTTCTTGAAAAAAGTACTGTTGCAGGTCAGTTTTTTAGTTAACATTAACATTACATTAACATCTTCGTTAACACGCTTGAAAATATAATGTTCACATACAAAATGTATTTTTTCGTGGTACTACAATAGAAAAAAATCGGAAAAAAATAGAATCCATTCGACTTCCATTCTAAAATTTACAGGGAATATTAAGGTTATATTGAGCTTTAAGAAAATACTTTTTTAAGATTTTTCTACTTGTTCGAAGAAGGTGGAAAACAGAAATTAAGTAAAAAACCAAATTTTAAAAATAAAAAAATTAATAAATTAAAAAAAAAAATAATTTTTAAAAAGGAGGTTCAAATACCTTTAAAATTAGGCATTGGTCTTTAAAATCCATCCACAAGTTTTTGCGAAACATTATTTTAAAAGTTGTCATATCGGAAGATTTTTTTCGATTTTCAAATGCACATAACTTTTTCAAAAAAAATTTATATTTTTTTCTGGAAACGCATGTAAAATATTTTTTAAGGAAGAATACGTACTAAAATTTTGCAAGACATTATTATTTTTTAGCAAAAATCGTAAGTTTTGACATGGAATGACTCATGTATAAGGTATACGTATATCGTATGTAAAAATATCTTTCAGTTTTACATAAATCAATAAACATCTTAGTTTATAATCCTTTGATACATAATTTATGTACAATAATTTTATTTCAAATATTTTCCTTTTACCAATTTGCTTAAATTTGCACACAAAACAGAATTCAAAAAAAATTTATAAATTTCTCAATACTAAGAACTATTAAATACTACCAATATAAATATTTATTTAAATTTAATCTAAGCAGCAATTTTGTTTATGAACTATTACTTGCCAACAAAATCACAACTAGCTTGTTTGGTAGAAATTACAAGGGGGTTTTCCTTTTGTTTGTATAATAGAACAGGATGTTTATACAATTTTAAAAGGAAATTATTTAATTAAATAATATGTAGACACCTTTACAATACACATTTATGCCAATGTCAAAAACAAAGAAAAACACAATCTTTAGGAAATACCACAGTAAACAAGCTACACTTAGAGATATTCGAATAAAAACACTTAAGATTATTGATTTAGAGCTTAAATTTTTTTCTTAAATTAGAAAATTAATTTTATGAATTATAAAGCATTTTTTATTAAAAGATGTTTTTTTTAATATACAAAATATCAAGAGATCACTCAAAAAAAACATGAACAAAACTTAATCCAAAATTTTCTTTAAAATACCGAACCGTTTTTAAATACGCTTTAGTAAAACTTGATTCAACAGGTTTAATTATTGAAAAAGACATGAACTAAATAAAAATTAATCCAAAATTTCCTTTAAAATAATTTAAAAATGTTCCTCAAAGTAAAATTGTATTAAAACTTAGAAAAATTTTTTTAAAATAAATAAAAATTTCTATGTTTGGGTAAACACGAAATAGTTTATATACTCAGAAATAGTTCATTCCTTTTTTAAGTAATATTTCTTGATTTTAGGAAAAATACAAGTATATTAAATAAAAATTTATCAATTTTTAAGAAAAACATCTCAGTTTTAAGAAATTTGCATAATAAAATGTAATAAAACTAAGTTTTGTTAAAAAAAAAAAAAATTAGAACATAATTTACTCCCAGTGAGCTAGAACACACCAGACTAACATTTAAGCCGCACAATTTTTGTTCTTTTAAAAACACACGAGAATGTTTCATCTGGCATAAAATATATACGTATACATACACTCAGAATATTATGTAGTTAACTGTTTGTAGTTAAAGTTTTCCGTTCCATTTAAAAATAAAGGAAGATACATTTATTTTTCAAAGAAACATCTATATTAACTTTTTTAAACATTTATTCGAAATAATTTACTATCATTTACAGATTTTTTTCAGTTTCATTTATTTTTTTCATTTGTTTGAAATTTAATAAAAATTTACCCACAAAACGGAAACTTGTGGTTTATTTGTGTCCGTAACAGTTATTACAAATTTAAATTTTGTTTGCTGTCTGTTTCAAAAAAAAAATATTCAAATAATTTCAATTTGTTTTTTTATTTAAATTGGTTGTATATATACAAAATTTTTCAATACAATTTACAAGAACTTCATAAACACACGTACATATACCAATACATTCACACAAAAAGTATTTATAGCTTCATATGCATACATACATTTTGTATTGTACGAGTATATTAAAAAAAAAACAAAAAATACAAAAACGGAAATAATTTCAAATAAATGAAAAAAACATTTATTTCTTAAGGATTGGTGGGTAAAATTTTGACATTTATTTTAACTGATTATATCAGTTGTTTCTTACGGATGTGTCAGTTGATTAATCAACATTTAAAAATAAATAACAAATGGCATTTATTTTAAATGAAAATTAAGTAGACCGGTTTTTAAATGAAATATCATTTATTTTAAATGATATTTTCAGTTATTTTAACTTACAAACTTTTTTAAGTGTAGCTTTGTGTGTGTGTGTGTGTTAGTGTTTTTTGTATGCATTTAAAATTTAGGGTTTTTAAAAATGTGCATGTAATGGTTTTGTGCTGCTAATGCGGGGTAGAAGCCGGTTAAACATTTACGCCACCAAAAAACCATTCTCTTCATCCTGCTTGCCAACAAACTGGCATGTTTTTCCAGCATAATTGTTCTCGTGTGTTCTAGCTCATTTAGTTCAAAAAAATGTGTCTAATTTAAAATAAGAAAGTAGTTGAACTAAATGTGTGTTCAATTTATTTTCGTCAATAGTAAAATTAACTTAATTTTAGAAAGCCATTTCTAAATTCACTTTTTAAGTCTACCACTTTCTAATTTTAAAGAATTGGTTTGTAAAAATAAGTTCAAACAAAAACAAAAAATAATAATTTTTTTTCCTATGTAATAATAAAAATTTATTTGGTTTTAGAAACTCATAAATTATTTCCAAGGAAAATGTTCATGCAACTTAGTTCAGATAAATTTTAAAAATTTTAATAAAGTATTTATTTTCAAGTAAAATTATTCTAATTTTTGAAGAATAATAAACTTAGGTATAGGACTTATTTTAATATTCTTTTCCAAAAAAAAACTAGTTAGTTTTCCTAATTTTCAAGATAAAATATTCCTGAAGGAAACATAATTTTAATTTTTATTTCGTGATCATGCGTGAGTCAAAAATGGCTGACTTGCCCATCTCTAAGCTTAACAGTCTCAAATATTAAACTTAAAATAGCTTAAAATATATTTTAAAAAGATTAAAATTCGCGCTTTTATGTAATAATTTTATATGCTAACTACAATACAAAATATCGCAGGCACATTTTTTATATTACGTCATAATAGCTTTCCTATAATTGACGTTGCGCCTATTAAACTTTATATTTATCGAAGGCACTTAAACTACACTCAGAATATTATGTAGTTTACTGTTTGAAGTTTAATAAAAAAGTTTTCCGTTCCATTTACAAATAAAGGAACATACATTTATTTTTCAAATAAATATCTATATTAACTTTATTATACATTCATGTGAAATGATTTACTATCATTTACCGTTTTATTTTTTCAGTTTCATTTATTTTTTTCATTTGTTTGAAATTTAATAAAAATTTATCCACAAAAGGAAAATTTGTGTTTTTTAGGTGTTTTTATTACAAATTTAAATTTTGTTTACAGTCCGTTTCAAAAAAAATATTAAAAAAAATTTCAATTTGTTTTTTTATTTAAATTGGTTGTATATATACAAAATTATATCAATTCAAATTACAAGAACTTCTTAGGCACACATACCTACACAAACACATTCACACAAAAAGTGTCTACAGCTATGCATACATACATTTTGTAGATTAAAAAAAACAAAAAAAAGGGAAACAATTTTTAATAAATGATAAAATCATTTATTTTTTGAGGAATTGGTAGGTAAAATTTTAACATTTATTTTGACTGATTATATCATTTGTTTCTTACGGATATGTCAGTTGTTTAAAAATAAAATTTAAAAAGAATTAACAAAAGGCATTCAATTTAAATGAAAATTAAGTAGACCGGTTTTTAAATGAAATATCATTTCTTGTAAATGACAAACTATTTTAAGTGTATTTTTTTCACTTAATTAAAAAAAAATTAAATTTGTATATGTCAATTAAAGTTTAAGCTAAAAAAAAAGTCATAACTTATGACATTTTTTCATTTTCCAATAACAACAAGAAATGTTACTGTGATATTTTGTATTTTTGCAACAATTTCCTTAAATTAGTTAATTTAAGAAGACAAAGGACCCCCAGTGTTCCTTAGCCATAGATGCCGTGTGTTACTTAGGTCGTCCCTTTTTGTATTTCTCTCAAGCAGAACCGTTAATTAACTACGAAAAAGATATGAGTTTGTCACAATTTATTACGTTTAAAATTAGAAAATTAATTTTCTGAATTAGAGCGCCCCGGTAGGCTAGTGGGTAGCGTGCTAGCTTTGTTCGATTCCCACCAGAGGCTCTGGTTTGTTTTCGCTACAACGAGCCCATGGCCTTTGTTGCTAGCGCCCGGTTAGGGTATTTGGATATTATTTGTAATTATATGATTAATATAAATATAAATAAAAATATAAAAAAAATAATTTTATAAATTATAAAACATTTATTAAAATGTGTTTTTTTTTTTAATATACAAAATGTCTAAAAAACTGATTTTAAATAAATCTCGTTAAGTGTATAAACAAGGGTTATTGTAAGTAACAAAGTTATATTTAATTTTACAACTTGTTGAATTGTTATACCCCCTGCACACTACAATGGTGCTCAATCAAAAACAAAGTCACATACTTGTATACATACAGTGGCATACTCACACATACATACATACCAACACATGCAGAAAAACCTCAGCAACATTTCCATAATATGTTATAAGACAGAAAATGTTGCCCGCCATTTTGTTTTTTTTTTTTTATATATGCAAACATAAACGAAGCCAGCTACAACTACAAGTTCAGCAACATTTTTGTTGCAGAACATTCTAAAACAACTTGTTGCTAAATTGTTATTTTATTGTTTTTAAAGCAACAAAACTTACTGGTGTTTGCCACCGTCCCGTAAAGTATGCAAATATTTTGTTAAATTCCTTAGTTAGTGCGTGTGTGGGTGCGTGTGTAGGGGCGTGTGTAGGGGCGTGTGTGGGTGCGTTTGTGCATGTGTACGTAGTGTTTTTGTTTTCGTTCTGTTGGTAATAGCAACGATGTGATGATGACGATGTTGTTATGTTAGTTACATTTGGTAAAGCTTAAACACAGGTGGTTGAAAAGAAAAAATACATCAAACGGTTCAAACATTTGTTGTTGTTAATTATTTTGTGCGGCTGCTACATACAAATATTTAATATTTAACCTTCAAAAGGCCACATAATGTTGTGTTAAGTGCTGTGTATATTAAACATTGACATTGATATTGAATGTGATTATTCAATGTAAATTACAATTCAGTGACCTATAAAATCTTTTTTTTTGAATAACATGGCTTTTAATTGTTATTGAAAATTGTATTAAATTAATAGAAAGTGCTTTGATTTAACTACCAAGGAAACTATTTTAGGGTGAACTAGCTGATTTTGTTGAAATTTTAATATGTGGTGGAGGAATGGGTAAAATTTATTTGTACAAATTTTAAAAGAAACTCTCTGATTTTGATGAAATTGCATAAATTTTAATATGTGGTGGTGAAATGAGCAAAACTTATTTGGATGAAATTTGGTACCCTATTGGACCACAGAAAGGTCGTATATAAATTAAGCTTAAATAGTATTTGGACATATAAAACTTTAGGTAACTGATTGAAAATTAATGTTTCCAATTATTCGACCCTGCCGGTTAATCGGTTAGGTCATTATTCGAAAAATTCAGAAAATTGATTAATCGGTTATTCGGGTCGGCTAATCGATTAATGCAAAATAGTAAATGTATTTCTTTCATCAATAAGAACACAAAGAACTGCTTTTTGCTAAAATATCAAGTTAAGTCTATTGCAGTGTCGATAAAGTTGGTTTTTATTTTCTTTATATGACACTGTCCAAAATAAAAAAAAAAATGCTTAAATAAACAAGAGCTGCCTTGAAAAAAATTAAATATCAAATTCTTAAAAATACTTATTTAAACAGATCAGGAATACATTTGCTTGTTGTGCCAACTAAATAATTCGTTGGCTGCAACTAAATTATTCCGTTGGCAATAAATTCGGTTGTCACAATGAATCTGTTTTCTCTGTTTACAATTACTTTTATTCTTTTTTAATACTGTTACAATTACCAATATTTTTTTTTATTTCATTAAACATATAATTACAAATTATATCTTAATACCCTAACCGAGCACTAGCAACGAAGGCGGCTTTCGACTCGTTGTAGCGAAAACAGACCAGAGCCTCTTGTGGGAATCGAACCCACGACCCCCGCACTGATATGCTAGCACGCTACCAACTAGCCTACTGGGGCGCTCAATTCAATTAAAAATTCCGAATTTTTGTTGAAATAATTGATTGCTTATTATAATATTCTAAAAATAGACATTATATAAACATATATTCTACTAATAGTTACATGTGCCACAAAATTCAAAATTTCAAAATTTTTCTGGTCTTGAATTTGATTATTTTTGTTTAAAAATAGCATTGCAGCTACAACAAAAAATAAATTGTGTCTTTAATTTTAATCAATAAAAAAAATTTAACAAAACAAAATTTTTTGTGATATTTAAACTCAAAATCCTAAGACTAACAGGCTGTGTCTTTACCCACTGCACCACAGACACATTAAATTGTTGTAGAATTATGAAAATAAATATGTATACGTATAAAAACCAAAAATATAACACATTTTCAAGTTTTGTTATAATAATTAAAAATTTAAGATTGAATTTATTTTCCAAAATTGATGTTGATAAAAACAAATTTGACGTTATATTAAAATTGAAATTGGAAAAACTTATATTTTAGACGGTATAATCATTTTCATTGAAATCGTACTTATATTACATTTTTATTGCCAATATTTTTTTTTAATTAAAAAATCTTAAATAAGATGTTCGTTGTTTATTAATTTTTTGTATGACATGCCATTGTTTTGGTTAACTTTATAAATTTTGTGTTTATAATTAAATTTAAATATTCTAACGATTCATTTTAATTACATACAATTATATTTTTGAATAACCATAAAATTGTGGTGTGCATAATTGTTTAAAATTTGTATTTCCTGGACTCTTTAAAAGTACGTGAAACAAGCCCACCCACCACCCAATTTTTGTATACATATTTAAATTTATATGTGTTTATATAAACATAATATTTAATATGTAATATAAAAACCATTAAGGCTCATTGTATTTAATAATATGGTTTTTATGTTACCACATGATTAAACATTATTTCTTTGATATGGAATTCCTCATGTTAACCCACAAATGACAAATATTCTATCCTCCTCTCTATCGTGACACAAAATAATATCAACGTAATTTTAGTAATCTTTTTATATACTATTTTTATTGTTTTTGCTGTGAACTTTAATACTTGAAGTGTAACAAAGCGGATTGCTATGGAATTCAAAAGTTAATTTCAAATGTTGGTTCCAATCATTTTTGAAATATACCACATATTTCATGTTGATAAGAAAAATTTTCAATTACAATATTCACTGTATGTAGTGTGTTAAATTTGACTAGCTGAATTTCATAGCAACCAGCTTTGTTAGGCTTTAAGAAGTAAAGTTCGAAGCAAAAAGAATAATAATAAATCATAAAAAAAGCATTGTTGGTTTGACACATACGCCAAAAAGTTATTATCGAGAAAAGCGACAAAAAAATTTTAATTTTTCATTTTTGTATGTAAAATTGGGAGACAGGTCAGCTATGATACAGGATGTCGAAAAACGGGTTTCAGAATCAGAATGAGAATATTAACTTTATAAATAAACCCAATTTTTTCACAAATGGTCGGTGGGTCAAATCAATAATAAGCTGACGATTTGTCTAGTTGTATGTTGGGTCAATGAATTAGGGGAGATTTTTTTAGTTTACATTAACCCAATGCCGGTGAGGATTTTTTTTTTTTTAATTTGATGCTGAATTTTGCTGAAGGAGGTTGATGAGAATTCCCGTATACAAATTCGGTGATTTTTTTTTTTTTAATTTGTTCCAGCCTGAGGGGTAGTATAGCAGGGAGGGTTGGTTAAACATTTGTTAAGCACTGTCGTAACAATGGAAACCTACAATCGGCTCGGAACATGTTCGCGTGTGCTTATAGTGAAGTGTAGAAGTAAAGATATTTTTCAAAAACAGGACTTCCACTTAAGCCAGAAAATCAGCTTGTTGAGTAAAAAATACTCTTCTACAAAATATAAAGATGAAAACTCATTTTTTATATGGAGTTTGATAGCTTAATACCGGTCTTTATATGCAAATTGTTTTAGCAAACATTTGTTTTGCTACCAAAAACTTTATGTACTCAAATTTAGTACCGGTAAAAAATTGTTTTTACTAATTTCATTGTACTACACGTCAGCAGACTTGGGTTGCTGAGATTAGCAGGGCTCAAATTAGCAAAAATAAAATAAAAATTTTCATTTGCCGTAATGGCAAATAAACGTTCCGTTTATGTACCGTTTTCGGTCCGTCATATACGGAATCCAATTCCGCTTACGTACCATTTTCTGGATACGTAAACGGACCAGAAAACGGATTTTAGGGAACAACGAAAAAAGTCCGTCAATGACGGATCGTTTACGAATCCGTATTCGGTCCGTATTGGTACCGTTTTTCAATAAAAAACGGATTTGTGAAAATATCTTTTATTTTGATTTTTGATACCAAATTTTATTTTTAAATTTATTCACAAAGATATTTAAAATAAAATAACAAAACCAAATTGAGCGCCCCGGTAGGCTAGTTGGTAGCGTGCTAGCTTATCAGTGCGGGGGTCGTGGGTTCAATTCCCACCAGAGGCTCTGGTCTGTTTTCGCTACAACGAGCCGAAGGCCTTTGTTGCTAGTGCTCGGTTAGGGTATTAACATATAATTTGTAATTATATGATTAATAAATAAAATAAAAAAAATAAAAATACAACAAATACCATATTTATGGCCCATAGAAAATCATGAAAAATTAAAACAAAAATTTAATTTACGTTTTAATGGTGGTACTAACTATATGATGTAGTACACAATGCAAATTTGCAAATATTTTTACAAAATCTATTACAAGCTCTCAGGAAATATTTTTATTTGCAAATCTACATAAATTCGCACACATCATTGTAAAACTTGTTTTAAATTCCATAAATATTTACATCATCGATATTTAAGTTTTCGTTTTTGATAACTAAACAAATCCAAAAGCAACGTAAGAAAAACTGATGAAAAACAGTGGTCCGTATTTGACGGTACAGAAACGGATACACCAAAACGGAATCAAAACGTATTGTTGCAGAAAACTCAATTACACGGTCCGTTAATGTTCCGTTTACGTACAAGCTTTGCCGGATACGTATTTTCGGACCGTAAACGTACAGTAGAAGCCGGATTCATGAATCCGTAAAATTGTTTCTTGGGATATTTTTAGTAAGAGCAGCTAAGCGATTTCACTCAATTTAGAAATTTTGAAAAAAAAAAAACAAAATTGATGTTTCTTAATGCATTTATACATCGCAGCCGTCACCAAAGTTTTGCTGAAATTCGGCTGCTTATTATTGCTTTGACCCACCGAATATTTTTTAAAAAATTTAGTTAGAAATCGATTTTATATAATAATATAAAAATATCCTGTTTCTAACAAGAGTTTGTATTGCGGCCAAAAAATTATTCGCAATAGCAAAATTTTTACATAGGACTTTAAGTAACATAAAAATAATGGTGAATATTTTTTAATTTAATGTGTTTTTAACCACTCCGTTATCACAATTAATGACGGACCGTTTACGGATCGTACACTTAATTTGTGCACTCCGTTTTTTATACAACACAACGGTCCGTAAACCATACGCCATTGACGGACTTTCAACGGATTCGTATCAGTTTCGATGTTACTTAAAAAGTCGTTTTCTGGCCCGAATACGGATCTAGAAAACGGTACGTATTGGGAGTTGGATTCCGTTTATGACGGAATAATAAACTTACGATTTGTGTAAAATTTTGTGCTATAAAAAAGTAAAATTTTAAACATTTTTTACTTTAATACAAATGAATTTATATAATGCATATTATCTCAGGGTGATATTTATGTTTTTAATTTTTTTTTTTTACATTTTTAAATATTTTTTGTGTTAACATACATTAACATGGACTTGTTCGGGTTAAGGTTTTATCGCTTCTGTTTTTATTTTATTTATTTTTTTGTCATCACTGTGTTGTTTTCATGTAAGCACGTGTTTCACTTGAGGGTTCCTTAAAATTGTGGTATACATACGTATTTAAATCAAATGTTTACGTATTTTTTGTTAAGATTTTATAAAGCTTAAGTTTAAAATAAAAAAACATACAAAAATTTTACATCATTATTTGTTTACAAAAGGTTATTAACTTGATAAAGAATATAGAACAAAAAAGAAAACAAAATAAATGATTTACATAGATTACAATAAAATTAAAATAAACAAAAGAATAAAAAGTTGATGTCAATTGGGCCTCAGACAATCACAAAATTTATGAAATTTATCTTACGCAAAATTTATAAAGCAGAAAATAAATTAAATTTTAAAAGAAATTTTATTTAAAAATTTTAAATTAAAAAAAAAAACAATATTTGAGATAAAGGTGTTAAGATAAAAAATCGCTAAAATGATTAATTGTCTATACTTTCCGAAATGATACGAGTATTCAAATAAAAACAAACCCCCGCGGGAAAAAAGGGGTCAGTTGAGAACTGGGACCTGTCCCGTGATATGGGATAACAAGACCGGTTTCGAAAATACATGTAACGAGAAAGGGGTAAAGAGGACCGGTTCCTAAAGTACCTACCACGTGAACGGTTTAAAATTCTATATCCTGTGAAAGATCTGAAAGTACCACTCCTAGGTAGGTGAAAACAGGATCGGTTTCTAAAGTACCTATCTTGTGATCGGTATAACAAGTCTTTATCACGTATTAAGTACTAGTCCGGTGTTAGGTGTACCGGTACCGGTTCTAATGAAATTTACCACATACTTGGTTTGAAAGCCTCTATCACGTGATGAGTTTGAAAGTGCGAGTCCTGTAATATGTTCTTAAGGGTTAGTTGTGTGACATGTTCGTTTAGACCATTCCTGTGACATGTCACAGAGGGAAATTGACTCCCTCCTAGGATAAGCCCATGGTACAGTGACCGGTCCTTTTCATTAAAAACCAGTCCAGTGACCGGTCCCTATCACAATGAACCAGTCACGTTATGTGTCCTGGGATAGTGTCCGTTACAAAACAGCAACAAATATTTCACGCTCTTGATGAGTGTTCCAAGGCTTCACAAATATTAAGCATCATTCGATGATACATTTTGGGCCACTAAAATTATATTATAAAAATTTTTCTTCCAGTGCTGTAACTATTGACAATATAAATTTTATGTAATTCAAAAATGTTCTCCTAAATTTCAGCTCATTTTTTAATTTTTGTTTTTTGTTAGTAAACGAAATTATAACTTTGGAACCATGGTAATGCATACTGACATATGTAAATATATATGATAATGTATGCTTTCATTTGGGATGCTTTTTATAAGGGGTGCCCAAAAAGGATTTGAAAAACAGGGAAATTTGCTCAAAATTTTGCAAAAACCAGAGATATTTGCTCAGTTTGCCCCTGTTTTTTCTTAGCTTCAGAACCTTTGTATTTGTAAAAAATTTTATTTGGCCGCTGCCGGCGTTGCAATCTCTATACTATACTTCCTCTATGCTGTAGCTAAGTGCTTTCACAAAAACAAATAAGCATCAAGCGCAAAGGGCTTGGGCACCCTTGCTTTAAATACTACTTCTTTCTTTGCTTCCAAAGTATTCCTTAATGTAGTTTGACTGCTTTTTTAGAAGTAATTCTAAACAACTTCGGTAAAGGTAAGGCTATTTTATATCTTTTTGGTAACGGTAAAGAAAGATGATATTTCATTTAGTTCGGTATTGGTATGTAAGGATACCGGTATTTCAGATATTTCGGTATAGGTATTTTAAGGATGATGTTATTTTAGTTTCGATATCGGTATTGGTATTTAAAGAGTAACAGTATTTTTGTTATTTTGGTAACATTATTTTTGGGATAACGGTAGTTTTTATTTTTTTATATTAATCATATACATAATTATAAATTATATCCTAATACCCTAACCGATCACTAGCAACGAAGGCGTTGGCCCGTTGTAACAAAAACAGACCAGAGCCTCTGATTGTAAAAAAAATCCAGTCAGCAGGGCTCTATGGCAATCGCCGTTGACCGTTATAATGTTACCGTCGGCTCTTTGGAAAAAATAAAGTAAAATCAAGCTTTCTGACGTAACTACTCACCAAATGGTGACTTTGCCAGTTCGATAGCCGGTAGCGGCAAAAATATTTTATAAAAAATAAAAAAAATAAATATTTTTTTCTATTTTTTGGTATCCTTTCAGTAAATAAAAATGCAAACTTAAGTGAGAATCGCAAGCAGCAGTGTTTTGCAACCATTATAAATAATTTATGGAGGTTTTTAATTAAACATTTTTAGGAAATTTTTTATGAAATCATGAAACTTTTTTCTCTTAGTTCACACAAATGATAATAAAAATCATTATGAAAATTCATTACAAAAATTTTATTTGCTTGGCTTTTGTTTTTGTTTTTGTTTTTTGATTTTTGTTACCCATAAACATTTAACATTATGTAGCATTAACGTTTTACAGTTGGTATGGAAAGCATCTTATGTATATAATTAATAAACTGTAATTAAATGACGGTTGAAAATTTATTCATAGTACTGTTAATTGGGATATTACACATTTTTCTATTAAGTATAATATTAAATATATATTTAATGAAAATCAGCAAGTAATATTAACCATATTTTTAAATAATGTTTTTTCCTGGTAAAACTCTTTAAGCTTAATAAACATAAAGTTGTTTTTTACCATTTGTTTGAAATTGAAATTATGTTAAAAATGTTTTCTTTTTATATGGTCTTAAACAGCGTGTTTTTTAAGGAAAAAATGTAAAAGCAATTTATTTTTTTATAATTTTGAACGTAAATTGAAATTGAATATTGTTTTTTGTTAAAAGAACATTTTTAATTTATGAACTTGACATTCAAATGAAATATGCTAAGGAAAACTTTTATTAAAAACAAAAACACTACACAACAAAAATCATGGTTTTTACACACATTTTTACTACATAATTTTTTTAAATATTTTGACCTACTAAACACGAATCTGAAGTCAAAAAAGTTCTATCAAAACGGGTTTCCCAAATACAGGCCTTTCATGGCTCAATATTCAATAGAAATTGTTCAAAATCTTTAGTTATTTTTACATATTTGAATTCTAGATAAAATTACTTTTGATTTGAGTATAATCATGACGAAATTTGTGAAGGCATATTTTAAGGACCTCATAGTAGAAACTTTATAATATAAATAAAACGAGCAAATCGATTGAGAAATATATTTTAAAAATAAATCAAAAGTTTGAACTAAAATTAAATATTTTGGCTTTTATTGGCAATTTTATACGTAACCATAAAATTTTCATAAATCTTACTTAATATTTTAAAAAAGTTCTTCATGATAATTATAAAAGGTTTTATAAATATGATCTAGTGCAATATTTAAATATATCCAGTTTGATAGTCTTTAATAAATTTATTTTATCCGAAAAACGACAGATCAAATTATATTCAGCAATATTTTTGAGGCTTTAATAAGATATAAATTGATAAAAAAAATGGCATATTACATTATATCCGATTAGATCTAACAATATATTGTATGGTATCTAGTTTATAGATTTGATCCCTGTCTGTCAGAATTGTAGTCAATCGCTGAACTCACTCAGCCACATACTACTACACATAATAGCTCGCTTTATTAGATTTTATTGTTCATATAACTATTTTATATAAAGAGTGGTCCAACCATAATGCACGATGTTAATTTTTTGTGAAACAAAATATCGGCCATATCGGAGTTTGACGGCTCTCCTGCCGCACTATCGCGAACAGCAATGTTTTCCGGAGAATGAACTGGGCGGGCATGCACGGGTGTTTTCACATTTTCTACAGACCTGCTGAAATTTACGCACAATTCTCCCGGTTGTGGACACATTTGGTCGATTATGCTGACGAAAAAAATCACGAAGTGCACGAAATGCATTTTGATTTGAACGCCAATTTTCGTAAAAGGCTTCAACAGTCTTAACGCCTCTCCATGTGACTCACAATTAACATCATGCATTATGGTTGGATCACCCTTTAGAAGCACTTTCAAATGTTAGTTAGTTAGTTAGTTAGTTAGTTAGTTAGTTAGTTAGTTAGCTAGTTAGTTAGTTAGTTAGTTAGTTAGTTTGTTAGTTAGTTAGTTAGTTAGTTAGTTAGTTAGTTAGTTATTTAGTTAGTTAGTTAGTTAGTTAGTTAGTTAGTTAGTTAGTTAGTTAGTTAGTTAGTTAGTTAGTTAGTTAGTTAGTTAGTTAGTTAGTTAGTTAGTTAGTTAGTTAGTTAGTTAGTTAGTTAGTTAGTTAGTTAGTTAGTTAGTTAGTTAGTTAGTTAGTTAGTTAGTTAGTTAGTTAGTTAGTTAGTTAGTTAGTTAGTTAGTTAGTTAGTTAGTTAGTTAGTTAGTTAGTTAGTTAGTTAGTTAGTTAGTTAGTTAGTTAGTTAGTTAGTTAGTTAGTTAGTTAGTTAGTTAGTTAGTTAGTTAGTTAGTTAGTTAGTTAGTTAGTTAGTTAGTTAGTTAGTTAGTTAGTTAGTTAGTTAGTTAGTTAGTTAGTTAGTTAGTTAGTTAGTTAGTTAGTTAGTTAGTTAGTTAGTTAGTTAGTTAGTTAGTTAGTTAGTTAGTTAGTTAGTTAGTTAGTTAGTTAGTTAGTTAGTTAGTTAGTTAGTTAGTTAGTTAGTTAGTTAGTTAGTTAGTTAGTTAGTTAGTTAGTTAGTTAGTTAGTTAGTTAGTTAGTTAGTTAGTTAGTTAGTTAGTTAGTTAGTTAGTTAGTTAGTTAGTTAGTTAGTTAGTTAGTTAGTTAGTTAGTTAGTTAGTTAGTTAGTTAGTTAGTTAGTTAGTTAGTTAGTTAGTTAGTTAGTTAGTTAGTTAGTTAGTTAGTTAGTTAGTTAGTTAGTTAGTTAGTTAGTTAGTTAGTTAGTTAGTTAGTTAGTTAGTTAGTTAGTTAGTTAGTTAGTTAGTTAGTTAGTTAGTTAGTTAGTTAGTTAGTTAGTTAGTTAGTTAGTTAGTTAGTTAGTTAGTTAGTTAGTTAGTTAGTTAGTTAGTTAGTTAGTTAGTTAGTTAGTTAGTTAGTTAGTTAGTTAGTTAGTTAGTTAGTTAGTTAGTTAGTTAGTTAGTTAGTTAGTTAGTTAGTTAGTTAGTTAGTTAGTTAGTTAGTTAGTTAGTTAGTTAGTTAGTTAGTTAGTTAGTTAGTTAGTTAGTTAGTTAGTTAGTTAGTTAGTTAGTTAGTTAGTTAGTTAGTTAGTTAGTTAGTTAGTTAGTTAGTTAGTTAGTTAGTTAGTTAGTTAGTTAGTTAGTTAGTTAGTTAGTTAGTTAGTTAGTTAGTTAGTTAGTTAGTTAGTTAGTTAGTTAGTTAGTTAGTTAGTTAGTTAGTTAGTTAGTTAGTTAGTTAGTTAGTTAGTTAGTTAGTTAGTTAGTTAGTTAGTTAGTTAGTTAGTTAGTTAGTTAGTTAGTTAGTTAGTTAGTTAGTTAGTTAGTTAGTTAGTTAGTTAGTTAGTTAGTTAGTTAGTTAGTTAGTTAGTTAGTTAGTTAGTTAGTTAGTTAGTTAGTTAGTTAGTTAGTTAGTTAGTTAGTTAGTTAGTTAGTTAGTTAGTTAGTTAGTTAGTTAGTTAGTTAGTTAGTTAGTTAGTTAGTTAGTTAGTTAGTTAGTTAGTTAGTTAGTTAGTTAGTTAGTTAGTTAGTTAGTTAGTTAGTTAGTTAGTTAGTTAGTTAGTTAGTTAGTTAGTTAGTTAGTTAGTTAGTTAGTTAGTTAGTTAGTTAGTTAGTTAGTTAGTTAGTTAGTTAGTTAGTTAGTTAGTTAGTTAGTTAGTTAGTTAGTTAGTTAGTTAGTTAGTTAGTTAGTTAGTTAGTTAGTTAGTTAGTTAGTTAGTTAGTTAGTTAGTTAGTTAGTTAGTTAGTTAGTTAGTTAGTTAGTTAGTTAGTTAGTTAGTTAGTTAGTTAGTTAGTTAGTTAGTTAGTTAGTTAGTTAGTTAGTTAGTTAGTTAGTTAGTTAGTTAGTTAGTTAGTTAGTTAGTTAGTTAGTTAGTTTGTTAGTTTGTTAGTTTGTTAGTTTGTTAGTTAGTTAGTTAGTTAGTTAGTTAGTTAGTTAGTTAGTTAGTTAGTTAGTTAGTTAGTTAGTTAGTTTGTTAGTTTGTTAGTTTGTTAGTTTGTTAGTTAGTTAGTTAGTTAGTTAGTTAGTTAGTTAGTTAGTTAGTTAGTTAGTTAGTTAGTTAGTTAGTTAGTTAGTTAGTTAGTTAGTTAGTTAGTTAGTTAGTTAGTTAGTTAGTTAGTTAGTTAGTTAGTTAGTTAGTTAGTTAGTTAGTTAGTTAGTTAGTTAGTTAGTTAGTTAGTTAGTTAGTTAGTTAGTTAGTTAGTTAGTTAGTTAGTTAGTTAGTTAGTTAGTTAGTTAGTTAGTTAGTTAGTTAGTTAGTTAGTTAGTTAGTTAGTTAGTTAGTTAGTTAGTTAGTTAGTTAGTTAGTTAGTTAGTTAGTTAGTTAGTTAGTTAGTTAGTTAGTTAGTTAGTTAGTTAGTTAGTTAGTTAGTTAGTTAGTTAGTTAGTTAGTTAGTTAGTTAGTTAGTTAGTTAGTTAGTTAGTTAGTTAGTTAGTTAGTTAGTTAGTTAGTTAGTTAGTTAGTTAGTTAGTTAGTTAGTTAGTTAGTTAGTTAGTTAGTTAGTTAGTTAGTTAGTTAGTTAGTTAGTTAGTTAGTTAGTTAGTTAGTTAGTTTGTTAGTTTGTTAGTTTGTTAGTTTGTTAGTTTGTTTGTTTGTTTGTTTGTTAGTTTGTTAGTTTGTTAGTTTGTTAGTTAGTTAGTTAGTTAGTTAGTTAGTTAGTTAGTTAGTTAGTTAGTTAGTTAGTTAGTTAGTTAGTTAGTTAGTTAGTTAGTTAGTTAGTTAGTTAGTTTAGTTCATTTATAAATTTTTAAATATTATAAGAATAACAAAAATTCTAAAATAATAATAAATTTTTAACTGACAAAAACGTTAGAAAAAAACAATATTTGTAGATTGTTTTTTCAAATTAAAAGTTTTTTTATTTGCATGTAATTACAAAAAAGAACACACACAAAGACATATATTTTTATTTTACAAGCCATTATGTATATTTAAACAATTTCTTGTAATTTGTATTGAAATAATTTTGTATTTAAACAAACTTTTTTGATAAAAATAAAACAAAAAAGAATTATTTGAATTTCTATTTTTAGAAAGAAACAACATAAAATTTTACATTAAGCAGACAATATCAACTTCTACTGAAAGTCCATATTTTTTATAGTTTTTTTATTTGAATGACTGATTCAAATAGTTAAAAAAAATATATTTCCATGAATTTCAGATGATTTTTCATTTGAAAACAAACTCCACGTATTACTTTTTCATAAAGACATAGAAAATAAAAATATATGCCTTTGTATGTGTTGTTTTTTGTAATTACATACAAATAAAAAAAACTTTCAATACGAAAAACAATCACCAAAAATCGTTTTTTCAAACGTTTTGTCAGTTAAAATTGATCTTTTGTCTATTATTAAACAATGATTAAAAATAAACAACAAAATGGGCCGAATATAATGAAAAATCAGTAGTCCTCTTTTTTATTCTATTTTCGATTAATTTAATGTGAATTTTAGATTGTTTTTACGAAATAATATTGTGAGTGTAGAAATGTTAAAAGAATTCAGTGGCAATAATTTACTAAAAATTTGTTATCATAAAAAGAAAAGAAAGGAAAAACTCTGGTTTAACAAACACAGCACCAATACGAATTTCCGTCATTTATGTGTATTTTGTTGTTTGGACGGAAATTCGTATTTGTGTTGAATGTACGTATTAATCACTATCCTGCTTTCAAGAATTTGCAATATCTACTAAAACATCATTGAATATCATGTTTTTTTTTCCTATGAGCGCATTTTTTATTATATTGCACAAAATTTTGCCAATTAATACCATAAATAAACTTGTTATGGTAACGATTTTCGTCAGTATCATCACAATTAACGTTAAAACATTATGAGTGGTAAATACTGCAGACACTAATTTGAGGCACGAGTGATTTGAAGAAAAACAAAACGCCTTAAATTAAGTAATTTATTTTCGCAGAATAAATTATTTCCGTCTAATGGGTAATATAGAATTTATTCAATCGTTATCAAATAGGAATGTCCAAAAATTATATGTCACATTATCAATGTGACAGGTTACTCCATACAACATACATACATAAGTATCGTGCATATGTCAGATGAATAATTTGTATTATTACACCCTACACGTGGTCAGAGTATAATGAGTTTGTGTCGATGATTGTAACTACTAAAAATATTAAACGACGATCGTCTGTGTGTCCATGTAAACTATATAATCAACTTGAAGAGTCGGTCGCAAATATATGTTTGCAGTTTGGGTTGTGAATGTTATGTTATACCTTAAATCAATCACTCTTCCGATTTTAAAGAAAATCATAACATATTTAGACCTACCCCTATGTAAATCCGCCTTCCTGGTATATGCTTAAACGAACTTTAATCAAACTAAAAATTGCAAGATTAAAGGTGTTTGCATGAATATTGGCGCATAGGCTTCCATTGGCTCGGGGACCTAGTCCCAATATAAACCCACCTTTCTTGTATTTCCTTAAGCGAACATTTTGGGCTTGGATCGCTTGCCAAAATTTTGCCCATATTAATCAGGTTGGCCGAAAAATATGCAACCGGTATTCTTTTGTCATATTTTAGTTATTTTTGTAAATGTTTATTTGGGTCTTAAGTTTTATTCCGTTAATTTTTAATAATGGCGCCGCCATTATTGACGATCATGTGGGCTCTACTTAACTTCGACCGATAAGTTTACGCACTTTTGTTGGTTATTCCCTTTAAGAGCTTCCAGAGTCTGTGACTTGCTCACATTGACCCGTGAATATAAAAAAAACCCCAAAGAGAAAAGACTTAAGCGTTTAAATCTGGCGATCTTGCTGTGCGCTGCAAATCGGCCCAACGAAATATAATGCGACGTGGAAATGTATCCCTCAAACTATCTATAGTCGCGCGAGCTGTGTGTACCGTTGCGCTGTCCTGTTGGAAACATATGTATTGCAGTCCCAATTTATGAATAACAAATATTTGATCTTCATTCTGTATCGCTAACCAGTCTCAATAACCATGTTACCTACGGCGTCCTCGAGAAAATAAGTTCCAATGACAATTTTGACATAAATAGAGCACCCTGCAGTGTTTTTGAGTAGATTAAATGGCTCTATGTGAATCATACGTGCATTTCAAGTGATCGTTCAGATGGTAACAGTTCCTCGTCGCTTAAGGTAAATTTGGACAGACAATCGTCCATTGCAGAATAGTTACGAGTATGTCGCATTCATGACGAGTATAGCATTTTATGGCGACGGGTATTCCGCGGTATCTGTTTAATTTGCAAATATTTAAACAAAACTGAAAGTTGCTGATTTCTTGCATTTTCCGATAAGTTTATATATATTGTGGGCAACCTTGTGCTTGATGTAGAGAAGCAGTTAAAAATCATGCCCGATTTTAAGCTTATTACTGGTTATTTAAAGCAATAACACACTAATGGGGTTATTCTGTAACTACTTAAAAATTTGTCACGTTCAAATATGCAACTCTTATTATATTTACCACAGGTTGAGCCGCTTATATCAAAATTATATTTAGGTGAATTTTTGTATATACCTTTAGGAAAATTTAACATTATGTGACTCTCCCAATCCTAAATGTGGTAGAGTTGCATATTTCGATGTGACAACGGAATAACCCCATAAGAGTTTTAAAATTTTTGAAATAAATATCTCTCCAGGGTGGATGAGAGAATTTTTTAAATTGTAATTTATTATTTTAACTTTTTTTAAAAATGTTTCAAAAAACAAAATAAATAATTGAAGTTATTTTTGTGGAAAAATTTCGCCATTTTTAGAAAAACTCTTAAAAAGTTATCTATGATTTTTTTACTGCATGGAAAACTTATCCGATTTAAGATCTGCTTGATACATAAGCAAACCAAATGTTTACTTAAGAAATATTCGCAAGCCCGCGAAAAATAGCGAGTGCTTGATGTTAAGGAGGGATCTGATTGAATAATAAAAAAATCAAATCTTTATAATCTTGTACAGTAGTCTTTAGAGAATCAAAAATCATCCTGCGGGAAAAAAGGTTTAATAAAGAATTAAAAACAAAAACGAATTATTTGAATTTATATTCCTAAAAAGAGACAACATTAAATTTTACATCAAAATGAAAATATTAACTCCTACTCAAAGTCTGTATTTTTGTATAGTTTATTTTTTGAATGACCGATTCAAATAATTAAAAAATATATTTTCATGAGTTTCAATTGATTTTTCATTTGACAACAAACTCTACGTATTACTTTTTAAATAAACTACAGACGGTAACAGAAAATATATTGTGAATTTTATATAACTATTTGAAAGTATTTTTAACCTCTTTTGTACGAATCGAAAGTCAAAATGCTTTGTCAAATCAATCTTCCGCAATTTGGCCCTGTATTTAATAAAAAAAAAATTTGTTAAAAATTTTGAACTATTTTGCAAATATTTTTGATCTACTGAATGGATTTGTAAATTTGACACTTAGATGTATTTAGTTTTGAGTTTAGTTTTAATAAGTCTAAACATATAAGCAAATTTTAGGGCTTTGAGGAAAAATCCAAAAAAAATTCAATTGTCACAATCCTACTGGGGTTCTAAGAATACCCTACATTTTTACATTACTCTCTGTTTTTATATGACAAAAGGAATAATTCTTTCGGAGGAATTTTATGTATTTTGTTTTTCTTACAATAACAAAATACACATACATAATTCCGCTGGCGGAATGCAAATGCACAAAAAATTAAGGTATTTCTCCGAAATTTTGTCCACAAAATATTTATACCTGGTCAGGGGTTAAAAAGTCTTCAACTAGAAAAAGCGTTTTGTTGGAATTTTCAGATTAGGACATCAATGTACTTTAAAAAAGTATTAGTAAGAAGTTTGTGCTTGTGTGAACCAGCAAAAGAATTTGTTATATCAATTAAATTTTTTTTGTTAAAATTAATTAAAATTTTTAGTTATTTCTATAATCATATCAATTAAATTTTTAATCAAAAATCTTCAACATTTTCAATTAAAGTTTTAATTATATCAATTATAAAATTAATTAAAGTTCTAACCAAAAATCAATTAAAATTTTAATAAATATTTTAATTGAAGTTCCAGATTCAAATCAATTAAAATTTTAATAAAAATTTCAATACTTTTTTTTTATCAAATATACATACCCTGCGGGAAAAAAGGGGTCAGTTGGGAATTAGGACCTGTCCCGGGATAGGTGAAAACTGAACCGGTTTCGAAATAACATATCACGAGATAAGTGAAAAGGGCACCGGTTCCTAAAGTACCTATCACATGACCGGTTTAAAAGTCACGACATGTCCTTTTAGACCAGTCCTGTGACATGTCACAGAGGGCAATTGACCCCCTCCTAGGGCAAGCCCTAGAGAAGAAAGATTGTTCTCATATTCCCATTTTCAAAGTTGAAATACACAAAATCCTTAACAAATTGTTAAATAATAAATTTTTAATTTTTCTAAAATGATTTTTCGAAGATTTTGTTTGCTTAAAATTAAAAATAAATATTCTAGAATCATAAAAGAATTAAAATTTTAATAAATTCAAATTTCATCACTTGTTTAAATTTTAAAATATACCTTTACAAAGATGATTCCTTGATTTAACTTTTAAATTTTCTCAAATTTTTAACGAATGGATTTGCAAATGTCTGTTCATTGTTTGAATAATTTTCTACTTTATTCAATTAATATCATATTCAGAGAATCAGTTTCATTATATGATTTATTCTTTTCATAGAATCAATAAAATTTATTAAATTTTAACAAATCAAATACCCAAAAATCGTTCCCGAACAGAATCACAAAACAAATAATTCATCGAATCCAAATTGTATCATTGATATGAAGTGATTTATAATTTATTCATAGATTCATAAAATTAATAATATGAAATAAAATTAATTATCAAGCTCTGCATGAAAACCAATACGTTATTAATTTATCAGAAATAGCTTTCGATTATCGATTTGAAAAATCTATCAAAGTTTAATTTTTTAAATCAATAAATTATCAAATCTGAGGCCAATCCCCCCTTTCTGGCAACACTGATGAGTATACACTCTGATGCATACATAGACTATGTTGTTTTTGTAAATGTAAACAATGAATGCGATTCCCTCTCTTTAAAATGTTAAGTTATGACGCTGTTATTAATATGCGTAATATCAAACATATTTTTAATAAACATTTTTTTGTTTAGGGATTTGGGATGCAATTTTTTGTTTGTTTTGTTGTTAACAAGAATATTCAAATTCAAATCAATTAAAAATTTAATTGATATGATAAAACTTTTAATTGAAAATGAACAAAAATTAAAAAAAAAATTAATTGAAATTTAATTTTTTCCGTGTAGTTATGTGTATTCTCAAATTTTGATGTAGGTACAAAATGCCAGATGTATTTCGCTGGTGAATTTACTGTGAAATTTCAATGGTATTCATTGCCTAGTCTGGTTAAAAGTGTTTTTAAACTTTATTTTTGGTTTCTAGTTGATGTAAAGGTTCCCGAAAATATGCTGCTAAAGTTGTTCCAGAACGCTAATGTTTAAATAAGAACATTTTACGCTCTTAAAAAGTAAAGAAAGGAAAGGAAAGGAAAAACTCTTTTTTAAACCTATATTAACCTCGTAATTAACAAACACAGCACCAAGACAAATTTCCGTCATTTATGTGACGGAAATTCGTATTTGTGTTGTATGTACGTATTAATCACTATCCTGCTTTCAAGAATTTGCAATATCTACTAAAAGCATCATTGAATATCATGTTTTTTTTTTCTGAGCGCATTTTTTATTATAATGCACAAAATTTTGCCAATTAATACTATAAAAAACTTGTTATGGTAACGATTTTCATCAGTATCATCACAATTAACGTTAAAACATTTTAGACACTAATTGGACCAATGAGTGGTTTGAAGAAAAACAAAACGCCTTAATTTAAGTAATATATTTTCGTAGAATAAATTATTTCCGTCTAATGGATAATATAGAATTTATTCAATCGTTATCAAATAGGAATGTCCAAAAATTATATGTGACATTATCAATGTGACAAGTTACTCCATACAACATACATACATACATACATAAATATCGTGCATATGTCCAATATGAATATTTGTATTATTATACCCTATACACAAGAAAAAATTATTGCCAAAAAAATTTCAATTAATTATTTTTTTTTTATTTGAATTTTTGTTCATGAAAAGTTTAATCATATTAATTAAATTTTTAATTGATAATGAACTTGGTGTAAAAAATATTCTAGTGTACAATAAACACTATTGACAACATATAAAAGTCATACTACTTTGATTTATTTTTATCTTAACTTTTATTACAGTTATTTGAATTGCAAAATTGCATATCAAAGCCAAAAAAATAAAAACACAACAAAAAGGTTTATCAAAAATATTTTTAATATTGAGCGCCCCGGTAGGCTAGTTGGTAGCGTGCTAGCTTATCAGTGCGGGGGTCGTGGGTTCGATTCCCACCAGAGGCTCTGGTCTCTGTTAGGGTATTAAGATATAATTTGTAATTATATGTTTTTGTATTAATAAAAGCGTCATAACTTAATTTTTTTTAAGAAAGAGAACCTTGCTCATTGTGTAAATTTACAAAAACAACATAGTCTATGTAGTGTTTGTATGTATCAGAGTGTATACACATCAGTGTTGCCAGATAGGGGGAATTTGCTTCAAATTTGAAAATTTATTGATTAAATTGATCGATAATAAAAAGCTATTTCTACTAAATTAATGACGTATTGTTTTTCATGCAAAGCTTGATAATTATTTTTTTTTCATATTATTAATTTTATGAATCTATGAATATATTAATCACTTCATATCAATTATTCAATTTTGACTCGATTGAATAATTTTTTTTGTGATTCTGTTCGTGAACGATTTATGGTTATTTGATTATTTGTTTGAAAAGAATCCACGAAAATCAAATTGATTCTCTGAATTTGATATTAATTAAATAAAGTACAGAATTATTCAAACAATGAACAGAAATTTGCAAATCGAATCGATAAAAATTGGAGCAGATTTAAAAATGAAATCAAGGAATCATGTGTTTTAATATTTATTTTAAAATTAAAAAAAATTGTTAAAATTTGAATTCTTTAATGATGCCACCCTTTTTTCTAGAATATTTATTTTTTAATTTTTAGCAAACAAAATCTGCGAAAAATCATTTTATCAAAAAAGGAAAATTTGATTATTTAACAATTTGTTAAGGATTTTTAGGTATTTCAGCTTTAAAAATGGGAACAAACTTTTTTTGGCAACACTGCGGATACGCAGGCATCAGTTATGATATTTGGTACAAAGAATTTGGAAATTTTCATGCGTTTAATGAGTTATTACACACAAATATATGTATATTTGATAAAAAAGAAGTATTGAAAATTTGATTAAAATTTTAATTGATTTGAATCTGGAGCTTCAATTAAAATATTTTTTTTTAAATTTTAATTGATTTGATGCTGGAATTTCAATTCAAAAATTTATTCAAATTTTAATTGATTTTTGGTTAGAACTTTAATTAAAGTTATTATTGATACAATTAAAACTTTAATTGAAAATGTTGAAGATTTTTGATTAAAAATTAAATTATAGAAATAATTGAAAAATTTTCATTAATTTTAACAAAAAAAAAATTAACTGATATAACAAATTGTTTTGCTGGTCCAAATTCAATTAAATTTTTAATTGTATTTACAAATATTTTAATTGAAACTCGATTTTAGTTTTTTCTGTGTATATGTATTGGTAAAGGGGGAAAATTAAATTATCCTTGCTTTTTTATGTGCTCGCAGACGTGTGTAATTTTTATTTTTTCTATAACGTCACTTTTTATTATTTATCATGACATTTTATTAAACAATAGTATTTTGCGTTGGCTTACAATTGAAATCAGACATAAACAATTAATTTGTTAAGATTTATGTGGCTGTGTGGATGCTATTGGCTGTCAGCTGGATTAACATATGTGGACTGTAAAGAAATTTAATAGACAGCAGCAAATTGTTTGTCTTTCAAAAAAAAAAAAAAAAATAAATAAATAAAACACAGATGAATGGTTTAACTAAATTATTAATTACAATTAAATTGGTGTGATTTGAATAATTTCACTAAATGCAAAAGCGCTCCAATTAGCCTTTTTCGAAGTATTTTTGGTGTAAAACAAAATCGATTGTTTGTTTGATGGCTTCATCTACATGTGATGATCCATTTAAATCCGATATCCCAGCTACACTGTGAATCTATCTATCTATGATGTATTTAAATATATTTCATTACTCTAAAATTGTTTATAGCTTAAATTCTTCACTAGGGCAGCTAACATTACACACCATATTCAATGTAAGATCAAATATTAGAACAAAATATTAAGAAAAAAAAACATGTTTTCCATCCAAAGCAAATTTTTGCCAAATTTTTCCATTCAAAGCATATTGGAAATATCAATGCAATTTTTTTTTAATGTTCACTGTACATATGATGAATATATATAATTCAGCAACTAAATAATTATCGTACGTACAGTGTGTAACTTTGCATACATTTAAATCAAACTGCAAATTCTAGCGTTTAAAAACTGTTGCTTCATTTTCAACCCAAGTACATACATAAAGGAGGAAATCTGTAGCTTTGTAATAATTAAAAAAAAAATACTTTTATTATGCAGATATTTGAAGGGAACTACGTTTTTTAACGTTCAAAGAGTATTAGGTAATTTTTTGCATGAAAGGGTTGATTCCGAATTTTTCCATTTAAATATTAATTTCCAGTTTCAGAAAATAGTTTAGTAATTTTTCATCAAAATATGAAGTTACTTCACGATATTTCGTCATAAATTTGATGACAGATTTCAGATTTAAAAAAAATTTATTTTTGAAATCTTTATCTTCCCCTCCACTTAACAGTGTCCAGATACCCATATCAACCTGAGAAAAATTAACCCTTATCGCTCTCTTGTAGTTCAAAACCGTCTTCGATTTCACAGACTCCACTGACAGAGCCCTTACCGCAGCTTAACTATCAGTGAAGATGACTGCATTAGTCGCAGTTAAAAACCGAATGCACTCCGTAATAGCCACAACTGCCGCATGAAAACGGTGTTGTGGTCCGGAAGCCGTTCAGTTTAAAGCCATCAGTTGTACGAATAAATTATATTGGTATCATCCAAAATAACTTTATTCCTCTTCCGCTTTCTGTGAGGAATGGGAAAATTGCAGTTTGTCAATATACGTTGTTTCGCCCTCCTATTACATTCAATATTTAAAATGTGATAGCATGGCAGATTTTTAAGGTCTGTCTGACGCTGGGTACACCGGCCTCCAAAAGACCACTCCCCGACCACCATCAGTCTATAAGTCGTAGCCTCATACTTAACCTGAACATTTGTTGGTCCGATGGGGAGCATGTCTCCATTGTCCTTTTAGATTTCAATCTTATCGCGTCGCTAATGCTCAGACAACATAGAAGCTGAAACTATTGGAGTTTCCCCACATTACAATTCCTTAGGATAGAAGGCGACCACACAATAGCGGCATATGTAATTATCAATCTGACGACACTTGTTTAGAGCCCATTGGTCTTCTGCACATTGCCCACATGGTCGTCCCAGCAAAGTTTTCTATCCAGAACAACTCCCAGTTACTTGACACTATCATTAATTACAGTGTTCCAACCCTGGAAAACAGGAGTGGCAATCTTTTCCTATTAAACAAACAAAATTCGGTCTTATCCGAGTTCACATTCAGTACCCTAGATAATAACCTATAACGGGATCTGTCCCGTGATAGGGGAAACCGGTTCTGAAAATACATATAACCAGATAGGTGGAAAGTGGACCGGTTCCTAAAATATCTACCACGTGAACGGTTTAAAAGTCTATATACCGTGATGGGTGTAAAATTATCAGTCCTGTGGTAGGTGAAAACAGGATCGGTTTCTAAAGTACCTATCACATGATCGGTATAAAAAGTCTCTAATATTATTAGGTCTGAAAGTAGTAGTCCCGTGTTAGTTGAAAACAGTACCGTTTCTCAAAAAACCTACCATGCTCTGTTTAAAAGCCTCTATTACGTGATGAATTGCAAGTATGAGTCCTGTGATATGTTCTTTGGGGTTATGTGTGTGACATGTTCTTTTAGACCAGTCTTGTGGCATTGACCCCCTCCTAGGACAAGCCCATGTTAAAATGATCGGTTCTTTTTCATATAAAAACCGGTCCAGTGAAAAAAAATCAACAAAAATATAAGTACTCATCAAAAGAGGAAGATTAAAATGCAGGTATAATTTAAAATAATATATTATTTTGACACTGTTAGATTTTTTCTGTTTGAAATATTGACTATCAATTTTTAAAAAGATACTTGTATTTGGATTACCCTTTATTGTTTTGCTTTTTTTAAGGGAAGCAACACTCGGGAAATTTTTCATACTAAATAATGTGTTGGTTTCTTTGGAAAGGGAATAAGGGACAGTTGAAAGGTGGTGAATGATGAAGGGCTTTAAATATGTCAACAGTATAATTGTGCGAGATAATTAATCTTAGATCAGTTGCTGCGCGCCACCTGATGGAGAGTTGACGAAATTGTTGAAGATTTTTGGTTCACAGCCCTGTTATGTTATGTTATTTTACTTCGGTGGATTTAAGTTCTAGGCGTAAAACAAAGGAGAACGTTGCCCTATATATAAGAGAAAGAAAACTCATACATAGTTTTTTCTAAATTGATGTTTTCGTTGCCGGGAATTAAACACGCAACCTTCTGTGTAACAGTCCATCGCGCCAACCACTGTACGCCCAAATTTCGCAGTCCTTAAGGTAGACATGGTAAATAGTAAAAAGCTCAGTTACTAGTATATGGTCCTTTGAAATCTCTTTCCATTAATACCACAACAGTTCCTTTAAAAAAAAATTTAATAAACAAAAGAATTACAGATTGGCACTTTTTTACCCCATAAAATCTTACGATTTTTATTCTCTATCATACATCCGAATTGCTTTCAAATTGGCGTGTAAGTGCAAGAGATTCCCCTGTAAATTCAACAACGGTTTCGTTTAAACTCAGACAAACGTATTTTCGCCATTGCCAGTGTTGTATATGTGTTGATTTTTGAAATTACCAAAAAATCTCTTGAATTTAAAAAAATAAACCACAAAAATCTTATTTTTCTGACGTTTTGTCGGTCAAAAAATTTAAGATTGTTTTAACTAACTTTTATTGTGGTTTTTACAGCTTTAATTTTTTTTGTAACAAAATCAGTTAAATTAAATGAAAATTCAGTAATAGTCTTTTTAATTGTTATTCTGATTATTATAGGCTGCTTTTAGCCAAATAGTTATTTAAGAGTTTTTATTAAAAATATATACAGGGTGGTCCAAATACAGGTATCTTTTAAATATGTTATTTTGACACTGATAGATTTTTAAAATTAGTTAAAATGCAGGCAATGTTGAAAAATTTCTAATTTAATTAATTCGACATATTAAGAAGAAAAGTCCAAAGACCAATAAAAAAAATTTGAAGTATAGTTTTTCACTAAAACCTTAACGAAAATGATATCATAATCCTAATATGAGATCGTTTTTGCTATCGTAATATGTTGTACTAAAATTTCCAGCATATCTAAAACTTCATAAAATTATAAAAAAAATCAAAAATTTGTCTTTGAAAAAATTAAAAAAATCTGTTCCATGTTTCCGTATTATAAAAGGCAATAAAGACTGTAAGTTTAGCATTAATTCTTTTCTAATTCTACATACTTTTTCGGCAGTTGACGTGAAAACCCCCAAATATCCATCACATATATTTCTCCATCAATAACAATAAAGTTAACTTTAATCCTATATAAATACATTATGAATTTAAAAAAACATACAACATTTTTCTAATAGCTTCAAAGAACAAAATAACACCCCTAAAGTTTGTAACATTGTCTACACCCATCAAACAAAAACAAGTTTTTAATCCTTTTTAATACTTGCACAACAACAACAACAGAAAACAATTGAATTTTCCCGCTCAAATAAGGGCATTAAAACCATTTTAAGAATTTTACGTGAAAAACATAATAAATTAATATGTTGTTGATTTTTTCCCGACAATTGAATACTCGAGTTTAGTCACACCCTTATACAAAGTTTCATAGAGAAATCTTATCAAGATTTTGTGCTTAAAAGTAGATTAATACGCTAAAAGTTACATTCACAATTGTGGAGTATTTCGCCCTACCGTAAATTAAATATTTTTTTTTCTAACATATTTTTGTATTTTACTATATTTTTTATCCACACCCGGGTCAAAGATGTTTGCATGCTATAGTTAACATTGCTCTGTTAACTGTTTAACATAATAACATCCAAAAAACACTTTCCTTGTTAACAACTAAAAAAATATATAATAAAATAAAAGAAATATTTATAAAAAATATATATAAAATTTTAGACATTTTCAGTATTATTTAATTTTTTTTTTCTTCTTTATTTATATTGCAATCTATCATTAATACAGATAATAAGCAAATTTGATGAAAATTTTATAGTAACATTGATAGATGTACTCTTTTAAGTACAGCTATAAGATTTGTAATTTTCAATTTCACAGAAATTTTTAATTAGGTTTTTTAACAGTAACTTAACTACTAAAAGCATAAAATGCATACAAAAACATAGAATTTAATAAATTTGAATTTGTTATAAATTGAAAATATTATTTACATTGATACAAAGAATTACATTTTTGTTTACGTTTACAATAACATATTTGCAATAATTTTGATATTTACATTAAACTACAAAATTTAGTTAGTTATATTTTTTTTACATTTGTATAACAGTCGTTATCTGCGAAATGGTAAATCCAAAATATGATATCGTTTCAACCTTTTTATTTAATTTGTGTCGTCTAATAGGGAAATAGCTAAAGTGTTGGTATGGTTGCTTAATCTGTTCAGGTACCTTTCGCTTTGAGTTCTTATAACATCCATTACTATTGGAATGTTAAGATCAGTATGTATGGCAGCGTTTGTTATGAACCATGGTGCCTGGGTGATAAGTCTGAGTGTTTTAGACTGGTATCGTTGTATTATTTCGACATTTGAGTTGCTCGCTGTACCCCAAAGCTCAATTCCATATGTCCACACTGGTTTTAATATTACTTTGTAGAGTTTTACTTTATTTGCCATATTAAGTTGTGATTTTGGGCCAAGCAATCAAAAGAGCGACCTATTTTTCATTTTTAAATGTTGCTGTTTAGCTTTAATATGCTCCTTCCAAGTTAGCCTTCGATCTAAATGTATACCAAGGTATTTAACTGAATCTTTTTTGGGGATTTTGTTTATTATTAGGTCTGGACAATCACCTCTTCTTAATGAAAATGTTACATGGACAGATTTTTGTGCATTTACTTTCATTTTCCAATTTTTTAACCATGATTCTAATGGATTTAGTTCATTTTGTACCATGTCTGAGGCTATAATTGGAGAATCATGAGTAACCAACAAAGCGGTGTCATCAGCATATGTTGATTTACATACTTCGTCTGAGACAGGCATATCTGCAGTAAAAATTGTATATAGAACAGGGCTAAGTACACTGCCTTGAGGAACTCCTGCTCTAATTTCAAAAATAGATGATATATCGTCTTTTATTCTAACATAGTACATTCGATTTTGTAGAAATGCTTTTAAAATTTGATAGAATGGAGCTGGAAGAAGTGACTTTATTTTTGACAATAACCCATCGTGCCAAACTTTGTCAAATGCTTATTCAATATCTTAGAACAGCGCTGAGCAATACTTTTTCTCTTCAAAAGACTTTCGAATTGTGTTGATCACCCGGTGAACTTGTTCTGGTATACCATGTTTTTGTCTAAAACCGAACTGATATTCTGGTATTATCTGGAGATTATCCAAAATGGGTTGTAATCTATTTAAGAAGAGTTTTTCAAAAATTTTTGAAAAAATGCAAAGCAGGCTTATCGGTCTGTATGACTTTATTTCAGATTCTGGTTTGTTTTTTTTTTGCAAATCATAACTATCTCAGCGCATTTCCACTGAGACGGAAAATAATTAGTTCTAAGTATAGCATTAAAAATGTTCGCTAAATATATTATAGCTTTGTTTGGTAAGTTCTCTACCATCTCTACACCTGGTGTCATGACTAGGTGATTTATTGCTTTTAAGATTCAACTTCTCGAGGTGAAGATAAGATTTAACTTCTCGAGGTGAAATGTGTTTAATTGGTAAGCTCATTTGAAAAGGCATGGTGAGATATTCTTTGATTTCTTCATGAAAGGCCTTATTTTCACATGCATGAGTATTGAAGGTGTTAAAAAGATGATTTCCAAAAGCTTCTGCTTTACTTGCATCTGTTCTGCACCACAATCCGTTTGCATCTCTAAATGGTGGATTCCTTTTTGTTGGACGTTTCAAATATTTTGTGGCCTTCCAAAGTTTATGTCCATTATCACAGGAAGTGTTTATATTGTTAAAAAAGGAACTAATTGAAATGTTTTTCAGGTTTTCCAAATGAAGCTTTAAATTTTTTGTTGCCTGATTTAAAAGCCGTTTGTCATTGGGGGCCAAGTTTTTCTTAATCTTCTTTTATTTCTAATAAGTTCACGTGTTTCCAAGGGCAGCTGGACATTGTTTGGTAAATTAGGATGATTTCCCATAGGTGTTGATTTATAAACTGCTTCATAAATCAAGTTTGTGAAACTTTGAACGACATTATCGAGTTCATTATTGTTCCTAATGGGCTCATTTAAATTTATGTTTTTTTCTATCCAATAACAAAAGGATTGAATATCGGTTTTTTTTTGTTAGGACTTTCTGTTTTACATTAATACAATTTACTGATGTACTGTATGTTAATATAATTGGTGAGTGATCGGAGCTTAACTCGTAATTTTCTATTATGTTAAGCAAGTTATTTGATATGCCAGAATAGACGAAAAAGTCTATAAGATCCGGAATTTTCCTAACATCTCAAGGCCAGTAAGTTGACTTGCCGGTCGATATGACAGAAAAATTGTTTTTTAAAAGACATTTATGTAGTTCTCTACCATTAGGATTAATAAGGCGCGAACCCCACCATGGATGCTTAGCATTGAAATCGCCTCCAACTATAAAGCGAGGGCCAAGTTTTTTTAAAAAATTTTGGTAAGCATCGCAGCTGATGTTGTGTCGGTGGGGAAAATAAATTGCAGATACTGAGAAAGCACAAGAGTTACTCATAATTTTAATTGAAGCTGCTTGTAAATAGGCATAGCTTATTTGCTCTACTGATACGTATTTAATACTTGACTTTATCAGAATTGCTGATCCTCCATGAGCTCTTTCGTTCGGATGGTTTGCGGTTATTAGATCATAGTTTTTTATTATAAAAAATGATTTTTTGGTGAAATGAGTCTCCGATATTAATACAATGTCAATACTGTTTGCTTGTAAAAATAATTCTACCTCCTGTAAATGGTTTCTAAGGCCGTGCACAATTCTGACATCATATTTAGCAAAGTGGTTGTCAGTTCCATTTGTTTTTCTAGAAGGGTTTCTATTTTTTTCAAAATTGAATTTTCGTTGATGTTTTTGTTACCTTTAAGTGCTTCCGAATATGTTAAATTTGGTGTAAATGATGATTCGTTATTGTTAACGTTAGTTTGTGGAGTCTCATTGTTTGAGGAATTGATTTGTATTCTACTCTGTTGATGATAGAATATTTTATTGTGTAATTTTTTCTATAATTCCTGGTGAACTATACAACCTTTTTAATTCGCTGGGTGAGATTCGTGACAATTAGCACATATAGCAGGGAAATTTCTGTTTTTTGTGCATTCAGCAGTTATGTGGTTTTCACCACACTTAACACATTATAGGGCTTATTGCAGTAGGATTTCGTGTGTCCGTACTGTTGACAACGATGGCATTGTGGAAAGTTATTTGCCTTTCTTGGTGGTTCTACTACTACAATGCCATTATTAATAAGTCTCAGATTATATATTTCCTTATTGTTATCGTTTGGTTCAAGGTCAACGAAAAACATTGAAAGTGTTTTTTTTGTAAAGTGATTTCTTATATTCGAAACGATTCGTACTCTATGTCCGAATTTTTCAAGAAAAGTCTTTATTTCATCAATGTTTGTTGAATAATGTAAATTTTTAACTACTACCCTATAAGCTTTGTCTTGCTTGGTTTGAAATGTATGAAAACTGATATTTTTAAGTTTAAGATAAGATACAAGTGATCTATGAGAACTAATTGTCTTAATCATAACTGATTTGACCGTCTCTCAGGGCTTTGAAGGAATATTGGGTTGGAGCTATTACAGATGAAAAGTGTTGGTTCATGTCTTTCACATTGCTTACGTTTGGTATGTACAAAGGTGGTGGTTTTGGGGAGTTATCGGTATCTTCCGTATTTGGATCTTCAACTTCAAGGCCAGCGAACCTGTTGTTTGTGGAGCTGGAGGGTGCTTTAGTTTGAAGTGATCGTCGTTTGCTTTGAAATGACTCAGGTGAGTCAGAATGATAACGCATCTTTGTTTTTGGCTGAAAAACAGTTTGCCATTCTACCTCACTTTCATCACTATCAAAATTTGTGCTTGATGTACCAGCAATATCCATGCTGAGCACACTAGCAAATTATCAAAAATTAGATGTCTCTTGCTTTGGATTTTTTTTAACGGTTAAGATAATAAACAATACACTTATTTAGTATTGTATGCAAGATGTTGGTTTGTTGTTGTTATTTTCACTGTTGTTCTATTGTTTTTAATAATTTAGCGTCTATGCACTTCTTTGTTTTTTTCCTTTTTTTTGCTTTTAATATTTTTTTTTTTGTAAATTTTGTGTACGAGCTTCGATATCATACGTCTGATTGCAATCGCAATGAATGAATTGATTATTTAAAATAAATAAAAAAAAAATAAACTAACTATCAAGAAAATATGTTTTGAAGTAATTCTATTCTGCATTTTAAACAGTTAACGTTTCAATCTGTGCTGAGGCTTAGAGTCAAGCTAAAGTTGTGAACGCGACTTAAAAGTATAATTTTGCGCTTTTACTATTTTTTTACAATTAATTTATTTTTTAATTTTAAAAATCTACTTGAATTAACGATTGGGTGTCTAGGATTTTCTAAATACGTGGGCAAAAATATAACAAACACAATCACAAAAAAATACACAAAAATTGTTGATAAAAAAACAAATTTTATAATCTGAAACATAAAGAAAAGTTAAAGAATATTAAAAATAAATTGAATTTTAAAAAATTAATAAACTAAATATGATTGGGTGTACAACTAAAAAATGCAAGATTTTTGGCAAATTATGGGTGTTTATTAACGAAACATTGGTACAATATAAATATATATATATATATATATATATATATATATATATATATATATATATATATATATATATATATATAAATTATTTCCCACCGTTAGCTATAATCTTTTGCTATATTTCTGGTAACACATATATTCAGCGCCAAAAAAAAGCTCATTTTCGAGGCCAAGAAAGAATCAAGCCAATTTAGTATACCCTGTTCTGAAGTGAAGCGTAATTCAGTGAGCGCATTCTGCATCGATCAAAACAAATGGTAGTTGGGCAGTCAAAGTCTGGACTATGAGGAGGGAGAGGCAGAACTTCCCAACCACTATTTTCTAAACAGTTTTTTAAAAGGCCTTGCAACATGTGACCGAGCATTGTTATGATGGAGTATTACGGCTTTATGTTTAGATGCATATTTCGAAAGTTTTTCGCCCAATGTTCGCTTTAAGTACCTAGTAATCGTCTGGTCCGTTTTTAGCAGCTCATAATAGATGGGACCCTTCTGGTGAAAACAAATACAGAGCATTACCTTGGCGCTCTCGATAATCGGCTTTGACGTTGATATAGCTGGTTGGCCAGACTTCACATACGAGGGCGGATCAATAAGTCCGTGACTTTTCGAACTTCCCTCGTAGTTATATGAAATGCAACACTGCTCCTATCAAATACCACCTGTTAATAGACTACTGTAAAATTTTCAGCAAGTTCGAAGTCCATAAAATAGGCATTTGTTTGATCAATAATTTCATCGTTGGAGCTAAACCTCTTTCCACCGAGCCATTTCTTTAGGTTTAGAAATAGGAAATAGTCATCTATCGCACATTTAATCACAGATTGGCCAACACCATATTGTTAATTTTTTTCAATTTTTTTGGGTGTAGAGACCTCAACTGGGCGTCCAGAACGTTCGGCATCTTCCATGCTTGTAAGGCCACAACGAAAGTCAGTAAACCACTTTTTTACCATTGAAATCGATGGTACAGAGTCCCCATAGTATTTATCAAGCTTTTCCTTGGTTTGATTGACGGCGTTTTTTTGCACTTGAAATTTACTTTTTTCCATTTTGAAAAAATCCACGAGGTTGTATGCTTTGAACAGCTGTTAAACGCAAAATAAATGACGTAAGGTGCTCAATATTTGACAACAGTCTATTAACAGGTGGTACTTGATAGGCGCAGTGCTGCATTTCATATAACATAACTACGATGGAAGTTCGAAAAGTCACGGACTTATTGATCCGCCCTCGTACGATTTCTTGCGCTTCGGGTTCTTGTTAAGGGTTCATTTTTCATCGTCAGTTATGTTTCAATGCAAAAATTACTTCATTTTAGAACTGCAAAATTGTCTTTTAACGTCTCTCGGCTTCAACTCGTGTGGTACCCAATTTCCTTGCTTTTGGATGATCCTGCCGCTTGCTAACGCTTTAGAATTGCTACTTGTGCGACTCCCAATTATTTTGCAAGTTCCTCTTGAGTTTCACAACAATCTTCATCGAGTAATGCTTCTAATTCTGAGCGGTATTTGTTTTCCGTGTCAAAATCACCACTTCTTTCAGTTTATTTTATGAAAAATCAAAGGGAGACGTATACTCATAAATACTTAACGTTGATAGCTGTGAGCTATAGTAGAGCTATGGTATTAGTGATAAGAACCCTTTTTTGAAAAGTTGGTTGCAACGCTCTTATTCAAGCGCAACATTATTATTTTATTACAAACAAAATTACATCAGGCTCTATTATATTTTTAAGTGAAATTTAAAATATAACCAGAAAAAAATACAGTGCTTAAATATGCGTGACTATTTTTATCAACATCCAATAAACAAAATGTTAATATTAAATACTACAACAGCAAAAATATATTAAAAATGTATGTACATTGTAAAATTATACTATTCTGCTGGAAAGTAGTAAAATTTGCAAAGGTGTCGGAACTTTTCTATGAATTCATTAATGTAATTTATGCAAAATTAGTTCTACTTTTATTGAGGTATGTTAAGTTCTTTTTGAGCTGAAATTGTGTGCTTCAAAATTATTGTTATATCAAAAAAAAACGGGAGACGGGAGCTCTACGCACTAAGCTAACGACCCGATTTACGATTATATATAAATATATATAATGCAATAAAACTAAAATATTGGTTGTCGATTTGGACAACAGATGGCATAACTATCACATATGGTTTATGTCAATAATAACAAATACATATGGTATTTTTGAGTGTAAACAGCTGTCATTAAAATTCAGTATTCGATAGACGCCAAAGTGTAAACAGACATTTTTTTCAATCGCTATAATAATGTTGAATTTTGCGCCTGATAGGTCTGATAACCTTCTTTCATTAGAAGAAAACGACTGCTGAAGGTAATCGATTGTTGGCAGAAGCTTACAGTCAACACGCACCAACTCAAAAAATTTGTGAACGATGGTTTGCGCGATTCAAAAATGGTGATTTCGACACAGAAGACCTGGGGAGGCCTGGTCAGCCGAAAAAGTTTAAAGATGAGGAATTGGCAGCGTTACTCGACGAAGATTGTTGTCATTATCATTGGGAGTCACACAACTAGCCATTTCTCTACGTTAAAAAGCATTGGGATTCAAAAGCTAGGAAATTGGGTCCCATATGAATTGAAGCCGAGAGACGTTGAAAGGCGATTTTGCATTTCGAAAATGCTGCTTGAACGCTACAAAAAGAAGTAATTTTTGCATCGTACTGTTACTGGTGATGAAAAATGGATACATTACGATAACGTCATGCGGAAAGGGACATATATAAAGCCAGGCCAACCAGCCAAATCAACGCCGAAGCCGAATATCCATGGCGCCAAGGTAATACTATGTATTTATTGGGATCAGAAGGGTGTTTTGTATTATGAGCTGTTGAAATATATGAAAAACCGTGGATGGGAAGTTTTGGCTCACCCGCCTTATAGCCCAGGCCTTGACCCTTCTGACTGCCGATGCAGAACGCCCTTACTGGAATACGCTTCACTTCAGAACGGTATCAGAAATTGTTTTGATTCATTCTTTACCTCAAAACCGGAGCAGTTCTTTTGGCGCGGTATCAATATGGGAAAAAGTAGTGATTAAAGATGGACAATACTTTGAATAATGTATCAATTCATTTTGTTATTATAATAAATGCATATTTATGAATTGGGCTACGAATTGGTACCTCATCCGCCACATTCTCCGGATTTAGTCCCCAGTGACTATTTCCAATTTCCAAGCCTAAAGAAATGGCTCGGTAGAAAGAGATTTAGCTCCAACGATGAAATTATTGATCAAACAAATGCCTATTTTATGGACCTCGAAAAGTCCTATTTTTTGGAAGGGATACAAAAATTTGAGAAACGTTAAGCTAAGTGTATTGAGCTAAAAGGAGATTATGTTGAAAAATATTTTTTTTTTTTGTAAAAAAAAACTGTTTCATTCAAGCTCCTTAAAATAGACATTAACCGTAAATCTTTTATTACCGAGCCATTTTGTCAAGTTTGGAAATAGAAAATAATCCGAGGGAGCTAAATTTGGCGAAAAAGGTTCATCACGCACCAGCAATTCGAACTTTTTCCATGTGAGCAATTTTTTCCATGATTACAAATTCACTGAGATCGTTTAATTTTTAATGGCTCAAAAAAAATAATACTAAATAACGTGGTGCCTTGAAAATATGTTTTATAACGTTGCCACCTTCTACCAAAGTAATATTGGTGATTTGAAATTATAGTGCAAAGACAACTGAATGAATTATTTTATATATAACTCGGCAACTATGAGCCGCGAACAAAAAAAAAAAATGCATTGTCAGGCTCACTATTAAAACTATTTTCAAAATTAAAAAAAACAAAATCCAAATTTAAAAAAATGTCCATGGTTACAAAAAAATTATTTTTTTTTAATTATATTAAATCAAATTAAAAATAACTTGATCAAATTAGATGAACCAATTTTTCGGATCAAAATAAGATATGATATGGAATTACATATTGTTACGGAAATTCTATTCACCAATTTCCATTTACTCGCAGAAACATAAATTCTCATATGTAAAACAGTTGACATCAATGGCAACTCTTCAACACGACTAGTGTTGCATATGTGTTTTTCTTTTGTCAAAATCAGCGCTGCTACTTTCTAGTTTTTCTCGCCACACTATAGAAATGTGCTAGCAATGTGGCATGTCAGTTTAGTTGATAAGAAAACGCTGCAAAAGTAACATTGATGATTGATTAATTGAGTAAATGATGTAATCTGTTAAAGAGCAACTTAATAGAGCTTCAATAAAGTCTCTTGTGTAATTGTTTTTAAGTTTGTGTGTAACTAAACAGTTGCTATAGAAAATTTTAACTGTGTTTATTATTTGTATATACAAAGAATTTGATTTAAAGGAAATAAATCAACGATTTTAAAAGGTAAAATCGTAACAATATGTATATGACTATATATAATTATATCGAAACTTTTTTTTATCGAATTGTTGTTAGAATTGCCAGCTTATATAGTTTCTAAAGAATTCAATATGTAGATTGATTAAATTCTTAAACTAATTTTTCATCATTCGATTTGTCAATCACTGAATTTAAACGTTGGAAATTCAATCGGTGGCAATTCAATCAATTTTTACTCAATTGAATTGTAAATTTAGGATATATTCAGTGTTGCCGTTTTTGGTTATTTTTAACCAATCGTTGATTATTTTTTTTTTCTTTCCAATGTGGAGATGTGAACTTTTTTTCATTTTGGTAACGTTTTTAGCAATTAAAAATATAAATTGTTTTTTTTTTTTTAAAGTATGTAGTTCGTTGTACAAAATATGCTAATCAGCTCTGCATTAACAAAATATGCACGACTGTTTTAATTGGCGGCATTCTACCGATGAGAACAAGGATTCTGAATTGAACGATTGCTAAGTAAACTTAAGTGTTGGTGGTAAAAAAAGCAAAATAAATAAATGCAGAATGGATAAGTATATGAAATTTACATGTTTGAATGTATGTGAATTCAAGAAAATATTTTAACTTCACAAGAAACATTTTTACAAACTCTCCAACACATACGAAAGCATGAATCTGAATTTTACGAGACGTTTGTGTCCGTAAAACACGTATTCATCAAAGCTTGTACGTAAACAGAATATTAACGGACCGAATAATCGGATTTTTGAAAAGACTACGTGTTTACTCCGCTTGCTGTAACCGTTTCCGCGCGGTTAAAACAGACTTCATCGTTTTTCATAAGTCTTGATTTCGTAACATTAACGGTGTTGTTTTTTGCTTTTATAAAAAATTGAATATGCAGCCAAACAGAATAAAATATATATTTAAAATCGCCCTACCCTTCTGTTAAATTTAAAATTGCATGAATGCAAACTAAGGTGCAGAACTAGTGACTTGAAGTACTTTTATGCGGCTAATCGAAAAGAAAATATTATCAGCTGAACATAAACTTATTTGTTTTTTTTTATTTCTACCAGGTATTAAACTTTATAAAAGGCCAAAATTAAAACGTGGTAATGGATGGTAATTGCTTTTTTCGAATGTTTTCTTTGTGTTGTTTATTTTTTTGTTTTAAGAAATAAAAAAAAAATAATAATAGGACCAAGAACTCAAGACCGTTTTTGCCCTTCAATGACTGGCTTTCAACGGACTCAACTATGGTTTTTACGCCACACAATGGCACAAATTCGAATAAGTTTCGATGTTCCTTAAAATCCATTTTCTGGTACGTTTACGAATGGAAAACGGTACGTAACCGGAGTTGGATTCCGTTTATAACGTACTGAAAACGGTACGTAAGCGGAATTTTTTTTTTGTTGGGTTGTTTTGGGTTTTCATTGAAAAAGACTGCAGTCAATGCAAAAAGTGAATCCGAAGATTTATTATTTGAATGCGACAATAAAAATAAAATAATATTTCCAGTACAAATTTAATGGTTTAATATACGAGTATTTAAATAAAAACATAAAACTTTAAATTTTGGTTATATTTTTTCTCATTTGGTAACTTTTTTTTTAATTTGGTTACAACAAATTTTTGTCCGTGGCAACACTGGATATATTATTCATTCGATATTGTTTTATTCGATTTGGTAATTTGGAAATGACTTTCGACTTGCTTCATTTGATTTTAAAATTTAGAAAATAAATAACTACGTTATTGGATTTAATTTAAAAAAATTTAAAATTTTTATTTCTAGTTTATAATGAGCTTTCAACCTCCGCATATTTACAAAAACAAGGCAAATTAACGATTTTTAGCTAGGTTGATACATGCATTTCGATCCCTCAAAAGATCTCTTCAGAACCCAAAATTTTAGACAAGCTAGAGCCTCTAAAAGAAGGCAGAGCCTGAACACAAATCCTATTAAAATTTAAGATTTTGTTTTTACAAATACAAGAAAAACAAAATTAAAAAAAATCCTTAATATGTAAGAAATCGCTATAATTTAAAAAAATCTCCAAAAAATTAAAAAAAAATCCAAAATCGCTTAAAACTGTAAAACTTGCCAAATTAAAAAAAAAATTACCTAAATACAAAAAAGCGAAAATTGAAGAATTGCTACAATTCGAAAACTAAATTTGAAAAAACGCTAAAATTAAATAAAAAAATCTCCAAACTTTAGAAAAACCGACAATACTAAAATAATCCCAGAATTTCTTAAAATCGCCAACATTAAAAAATCACTATATTTAAAAAATATACCAAAATTAAAAAATCTCCAAAATTTAAAAAAAAATAAAATTGTTTGGATAAAAATTTTATCGTCCATATCTTTCGAATTTGGACTTTAAGTTTTCGGTAATATAAAGTAATTGGGCATTTTTGTAATCGGATAAAAATAGTTGGTTTCTTTGTATTAAAAAAAAACATTTGCAATATTTACTGTTTTTAACAGTAATTTTTACGGCACTGTTAGTTATTTTAATTGAATTTATCAGTTATTTTAAACTGTTAAAATATATACATTTTAGCTGCATATAAATATGTACATTTGTTTAGATTCTATATACACACTCATTTTTTTCAGTGCATGATATTCTATAGGAATCCTTAATTAAATTACCTAAATACAATAAAGCGAAAATTGCAGAATTGCCACAATTCGAAAAAACGCTCAAATTAAAAAAGAAAAAAAAAAATCGCCAAAATTTATAAAAATCGCCAATACTGAAAAACGCCAGAATTTTTTAAAATCTCCAACATTAAAAAAATCGCTTTATTTAAAAAATATACCAAAATTAAAAAATCGCCAAAATTAAAAAAAAAAACTATAATCGTTAAGATAAAATTTTAATTGTCCATATCTTCGGAATTTGAACTGCATATAAATATGTACATTTGTTTAAATTCTATATACTTATTTTTTTGAGTGCATGATATTCTATAAGAATCTTTAATAAAATGTATTCAAAGTAATAATAAGTGATGAGTGATGATTAAATATAACAATAAGTTAATAAATATAGATAAAACAATAGCAAGGTTTTAACAGAATATTATTGATTTCCTCTTTATAAAATACAAAGAGAATTATATAAAATAAATTGAACAATAAAAAAAAAAAAAAAAAACATAATAGAAATATATAAGAATCCTATCAAAATGCGTCGTAATTTAGTACCAACAAATCGAAATCGTTCACAATCTATAAGTGGTACAACACCTTCAACGTCAAACAAACATTCTCAGATGCTGCATCATTATCCATATGACTTACGATCTGCATCAACCAACTCATCACCAAGTCGTACTAATGAAGAAGGACGTCGTGAATCATTGGTAAAGCCTACTTGGCAAAATATAGGCCCTGGTCAAATTCCGTTAAAAACTTTGGATAAAATTAATGGCATCACTTCAGATTCTGATAACGATGATTTTGAGTATGGTTATCGTTCCAGTTTCAACTATGGTGGAGGAGGTGGTATTGGTCATAGTTATTTATATACTGCTTCCCCATCATCAGCATCGTCGTCAGCAACTGCAGCAGCAGCAGCAGCAGGAGGAAATCATCAGCAACATCATCAATCTAAGGTTCGTAAGCATAGCGGAAGTAATCTTGGACAATTGACACGTAAAGGTAGTTTAGTTGTACATCGAGATTCATTATCAAATAGTTCTTCCTCATCTTCTGCTGCTTCGTCTTTTAAATCAACCCCCCAAAATGTTGATGATTCTTTTGTCGTCCGTATGAAATCAAACAAATGCACTTTTTTTGTGGGTAGTGATGAGGATTTGGATTATGATTTTTCGGCAAAGGTGAGTAGAATAGAAAAAGAAAATATTGTGGGTTGACAATTTTATAATTTATTTCTTATTTTGTATTATTTTTATTTAAAGTTTTTCTTATTATTTTGGTGGTATGAATGTTAAACGATGTGAAAGGTTTCTATGATTTTTTTAGAATTAATTCCCCTACGAACATATGATTATCCATTAAAATTTCACTTTTTTTTTAATAGGATTAAAAAATTTATTTTGAGAGCTACGAGGGTCATCAACACAATTTTTACATTTATTTTAGCTTATATTTTTTTTTTAAACCATAAATGCGGGTTTGCTTGTTTTTACTCAGATTATTCAAATCAAATGAGCAAAATCGGTCGAGTAGTAAAATTCTAAATTTTCCATACAAATTTGTGTATTTTAGTACATTTTAAAATTAGCGTATGAAGAATACAATATTTTGTCATATTTTTTCACCAGACGGTGAATAATAATATATATTTACTTTAAAATTTTTTTCACTTCAAAAATTTTTTCAACCAAAAAAAATTTTTTTCTTATCAACTAAAATTATTTTCTTTTATTTTATCTGTAACCAAAATACTGTGCAGAGCATACAGACCTTTAAAAACATAATTCCTTAAATCAATTTTCAAATCTGATTTAAATTTTGAAGAACTAATTCTCGAATTTATTTTTTTGATTAGTTCTTCAAAATTTAAATCAGATTTAAAAATTGGTTTAAGGAATTATGTTTTTAAACGGGTTAATACCCTGCACAGTGTTTTTGGTAATAGATAAAATAAACTAATTTTAGTTGAAAAAAAAAAAAAAATTTTTTTTTAGGTGAAAAAAATTTTTGAAGTGAAAAAAATTTTAAAGTAAATATAAAATATTATTCAACTTGATGCTTCTAATAAGATAAAGATCGAATCATCGATTTTATCTGTTACCAAAAACACTGTGCAGGGTATAAACCCGGTTAAAAACATAATTCATTAAATCAATTTTGAAATCTGATTTAAATTTTGAAGAACTAATTCACGAATTTATTTTTCTGATCAAAACTATTAACCACCATGATTCGATCTTTATCTTATTAGAAGAATCAAATTGATTTAAATAATTCATTTTATAAATCAAACGAAATATTTCAATTAGAATAATTCAATTTTAATTCAAAAAATCAAATCAATTTTGATTTGATTCGCGAATAAAAAAAATATTATTTTTATTCTCAAATATGACTAGATGATTCGCGAATTAAAATAATTTGTTTTAAATCACAGTTAATTTAATTTTAAACCTGAAGGGTTTTATGAAATTTTTAATAAACAGACTTAGATAGACTATTTTTTTATCAATTTATATACAAATTTCTTTTCCCGCACCATTTCGTTCGTATACAAATGATCACCCTGTGGGATGATCTAGCAAAGCAAAAATTTTGACCAGTTTGCCCTATCTTGCTTTAAAAAATTACCATTTTATAAAATGGCCAATATCTAGAAAACTAAGCGAGATTTGCAAGACAATTTTAATGTTTCTTTTTTTAATTTTTTTTAGTACGCAAATCAAATCAATCTTTTTTAATTTGCGAATTAAAAAAAGAATTATGTTTGAAATGATTTGATTCAATTGAATCAAAAAAGATTCAAATGAAATTGATTAATCAATTATGACTTATAAAATATTGAATCAACTCGCTGATTTACAAAAATAATTTTTTTTTCGCGAATTAATTCAATAAAGATTTGTTTTTTTTTTAGGGTCTGAGGGTATAAAACAAATTAGGTAAAGCCGAAAGTGTATTAAACTAGTGTTTTACTAGAAATAAAATCTCAAAGTCCCAAAATATGTTACAAATCAAAAAATATGCACAAATATGCATTTAAAAGAACTACACTATAACAGCACCATTAGTTTTATCAATTATGATTTTTGTTTAACATTGTTTCAAAATAAATATTCTTTGAAAAGTTTGAAAAATTGAACTTCAATAATTGGCCAAAAATGTGTCAAAAAGAAAAACCTCAAAATTGTGGTATTTTACCTTAATCTTAAATTTTACCTAAAGTTGTCACAATTTACATGTAGGTAAATTGAACATACTTAAAAATGATAGAATAAGACAATTCATTGTATTTATATGAATGATATTCAATTCAAATTTAACAAGCTTCTTAAAATTTCTTTAAAGTAATGAACCACTTTTGTATCATAAAAAAAAAAAGAGAAAAAAAACGAAAGTTCAACAACAATTCCAAAAAGGCTTCTTTCACCATCTCTCATCACTTCAAACACGCAATAAAATTGTTAAAACGTTAAAAGAGCCTTCGTTCAACACCCCTCCCCACCCCCTTTTTTTCTTTTATCTTTGTAGTTAGGTTGTTATTGATTTTCGACTTCAAATTGGGAAGTTATGAACAAACTTTTAGGGGAGAAAAAATAAATCCAAATTTCAACTGACAGTAGAAGACAGCAGCTGTTTAGAAGTGCAATGACGAGGGGGAGCATAGTTAAAGTAAAAGAGGTCATAAAGAACGGAAATTACAAATACTGATATTTATTTTTAAACATAAAATGATTTATCTAATCCTGGTAGACATAATACTTTTTTTGTTGGCATTAATTTTTTCTGTTCATATTTAGTTGAATACATTAAATTTATGGAATTTTTTTTTTTGTGAACAAAATGTCATTTTGGGTTTGTTGTGATTGTGTCTTTCTTATAAAATAAGACAAAATATTTAATTTTACAATCTTAATTGAATTAGCTTTAAATTTCATTATAATAGGTTTTTTTCGAGTTTTATATCTATAACTACACAGAAAAAATTATTGCCAAACAAATTTCAATAAAATATTATTTAAATTTTTTTTTAATTAAAAGTTTAATCATATGAATTAAATTTTTAATTTATAATGAATTTGGTGTAAAAAGTATTTTAGTTTACAATATATACTAATGACAACATATAAAAGTCATATTGCATCCCAAATCCCTAAACAAAAAAAAAAAACAAAATAGAAAAGATTTATTAAAAATATTTTTAATATTACGCGTAATAAAAGCGTCATAACTTATTTTCTATATGAAAGAGAAGCGCACTTATTGTTCAAATTTACATAATTTTAACGATTTTTAAAAACCTTATCTTAATTGATTAATTATTAATTTTGTTGGAATTTAAAAATCATTACCATTAATCAATGAAATCAAACACTTAAAATCATTACAAATTATTTAAAAAAAATGGTAATGAAAATTATTTCATAATTGATATCAATGAAATGCTAATGACATCAACAATTAATTAGTAAAATCAATTAATTGGTCACATGTATGACTCCAAAGGCCATATAAATGGTTATTTATAGGGTGAAAAAAACAGATCTTTGTAGGTTAACTATATCTACACTCAAAAAAAAGGCATGAACTAAAAATTAATCCAAAATTTCCTTTAAAATAGTTTACAAATTTTCCTCAATTTAAGTAAAATTTTATTAAAACTTTTCTTAAAATTAATAAAAATGCCTATGTTTGGGTAAAAACGAAATAGTTTATATACTCAGAAATAGTTCATACCTTTTCTAAGTAACATTTCTTGATTTTAGGAAAAACACAAGTATATTAAATAAAAATTTATCAGTTTTTAAAAAAACCATCTCAGTTTTAAGAAATTTGAAAAAAATTTAGAACATAATTTACTACCATTTAGTTCAGAAAATGTATCTAGCTTAAAATGAGAAAGTACTTGAACTTAATGTGTGTTAATTTTTTTTCGCGAGTAGAATTGTTTTCTAAAAATTAGTTCAGACGATTAAAAACAAAAAAGTAATAAATGGTTTCCTATGTAATAGTAAAAACGTATTTAATTTTAGAAACTGATTTCTAGATAAATTTTAAAAATATTGATAAAATATTATTTTTTTTTCAAGTAAATGTTTTCTAATTTTTCAGAAATAATTACCTTAGGTACAATTAAAAAAAAAGACATAAACTAAAATGTAATCAAAAATTTCCTTTAAAATAGTTTATAAATTGTCCTCAATTTAAGTAAAATTTTATTTAAAAAATTTTTTATTAGAAAAATTCTCTTAAAAAGAATGAAAATTCCTAAGTTTGAAGAAAAACGAAATAGTTTATATACTCAGAAATAGTTCATATTTTTCCTAAGTAATATTTCTTGATTTAAGAAAAAAAAAAAACAAGTCAATTAAATAAAAAATTATTAATATTAAGGAAAAATATCTTAGTTTTAAGAAATTTGCATATTCAAATAAAATAAAGTTTAGTTCAAAAAATAAAATTTAGGACATAATTTACTCCCATTTAGTTAAAAAATGTATCTAACTGAAATCAAAAAAGTACTTGAACTTAATGTGTGTTTATTTTTTGTTCGCCATTTCCAAATTCAGTTTTTAAGTATACCACTTTCTAATTTGAATGATGAATTATTTTCAATTGAAAACAAAAAGTAATAAATTTTTTCCTATCTAATAATAAAAATTTACTTGATTTTAGAAACTGATGAACTATTTCTAAGGCAAATATTCATGCAACTTTATTTAGATAAATTTTAATAAAATATTCTTTTTTTCAAGTAAAAGTTTTCTAATTTATAAAAATAATAAAATTTGGTATAGAATTTTCTTGTTGGAAAATGTTTAAATTATTTTCAATATTCTATTTCAAAAAAAAAACAATAAATTAAAAACAAACTTTTTAGTTTTCCTAATTTCCTAGAAAAAATATTATTAAAGGAAACAAACCATTTAAAAAAATTATCGTACACAATTGTAATTTGCGTGATCAAAAAAATGGCTCACATGGTCATCTATAATCTTAACAGTCTTTAACATTGAACTTAAAGTAGCTTAAAATATTTTTTTTAAATTTTGTTAGGAAAAGGTTAAAAATTTCGAATTCGCGCTTTTATGTAATAATTTTGTTTGTTGACTACAATACAAAATATCGCAGACACATTTTATACATTACGGCATAATGGCTTTTCTATAATTGACGTACTGCTTATTAAACTTTATATTTATCGAACTATTTTTTTCACTTAATAATAAAAAAGTTTAAATTTGTATAGTTTAAGCTAAAAATGCCATAAAATAAACTTACAACTTTTCCATTTTCCAATAATAACAAGAAAGGTAACTGTAATATTTTGTATTTTTGCAACAATTTCCTTAAATAAGTTATTTTAAGAAGACAAAGGACCCCCAGTGTTTCTTAACCATAGATGCCGTGTGTCACGTAGGGCGTCCCTTTTTGTAGTTCCCTCAAGCAGAACCGTTAATTAACTACGAAAAGGATCTGACTTTGTCACAATTTATTACGTTTCAGGATATCCCACAGTACATTTTTTTTAATTTGTTTACCTTTTTGCTAATGAAACTTAATTTTTTTAAATACATGAGTTAACTATAATTAAATTTAATTTAAAGACAAAAATGTATAGCAAAAAGCTTGTAAAAAGCAGTATCATCACAAAGCGAAAGTCCTACTCAATGAGTGTAAAGTACTTTAAAATATATGGTAAAATATATTACCTTTACTATAGAAGCAGGATATGGATAATTTTCATTTAAAAGAAGTGCTTTTTAACTTGTTGCTGGAAAATATTTTTTTTTATTTTTAGGGAGTTAAGTTCTAGTTTTTAGTAAAAAAAATTGATCTAATGAACTTAAAAAAAGTAAAATTTTTCTTAAAACCAAGGAAACATTTCCTAACTAACAGTACAATTTAAGATGATGTATGAACTAATTAGGAGGAAATTTAACTGTTTTCAAATAAAAATTTATTTCTCAGTAGTAAAATTTTTCTATAATTTAGAAATTTTTACCAAATTTTAAGTAAAATTTTTAATTTCAAGGAAAATTTTATTAAATATTGGTAGGAAGTGTCTTTGGTGCCGTGTGACAACCGAATTTTACAGTTGTGCCAATAGTAATTAAATTACGACAACAAAATCGTGGTTGAACTTATAATACACTCACAGTTTATTTCATTGAAAACAATCTAAAATACAAAAAGAGAACTACTGATTTTTCATTATATCAGCCCATTTTGTTGTTTATTTTAAATTTTTGTTAATTAATCGACAAAAGTAGTAAAAACAAACGAAAATCGTTTAAAATAACCATCAATTTTTTAATGGCAAAACGTTAGAAAAAACGATTTTTGTGGTTTGTTTTTTAAATTGAAAGTTTTTTTATTTGTATGTAATTACAAAACATAAACACACACAGATGTATATATTTTAATTTTCTATGTGTGTATGTATATTTGAATAATTTCTTGTAATTTTTTTTTTTTGAAATAATTTTGTATTTAATCTAACTATTTTGATAAAAAAAAAAAAAACAAAAAGGAATTATTGGAATTTCAATTTTTAGAAATAGATAACATGAAATTTTATATTTAACTGGAAATATCAACTTCTAGAAAGTCTGTAATATTTTATAGTTTGCTTTTTGAATGACTGTTTCAAATAGTAAAAAAATATATTTCTATGAATTTCAATTGATTCTTTATTTGAAAACAAACTCTACGTATTATGGTAACGGAAAGTACATTGTGAGTGTACATAATTGCCACATATAGTAGCAAAAAAAAAATTGGTTATCACACTGAATTTCTAAACACAGAATAAATTTTATCAGTATTTTTAGTTCTAGTTAAAGTATTCTGCACCGATGTCAAACTTTCTAATTTTTTATGCACATCAACATGTAGTTTACCTGAAAAACCTCGTATGCAGTTTAAAATTTTGTCTTTTGCAAACTCATTAACATTGAGTTTGCAAATTGTAGCCGACGCACAAACAAATTATCTTATTCAACTTAACTCTTTATATCCTTGCACCTGGCTAACAACATGATACACAAACAAATGTGCACATGCAAATATAACAAGGTTGTGTATTTATCATATCACCTGTCCTTAATGTCCTTTACAGCAAACACCAATATTGTGAAAGTTCATTGGTTACGCTTTTGAATAGAAAGTGAATTTTAAACTTCATAGTCAATGGAAACGAAATAAGATTAATAACTTAATTTTGTTTGCATTGTATCTTTATAATTTTAGTTAATTTTCACCATAATTTAATACATAGTTTTTAGAATGTTAGTAATTAAATTTTATAATTACCAAAATGCTGTTACCAGATAGTGCAGGGATTTTATAGTTTTTGATGTACTTACACTGAAAAAGAAAAGATAGTAGAAATAATTATTAAACAGTTTTCAATCCCACTTTAATATTTTTGTACTGATTTTTAGTAAAAAAATTATTATTTAGTAAATTTTTTTGCTATTTACATTTTACAAATTACAGAACTTTTATAGAATATTTACAAATTTTTGTTGCTTATTTCAGAAATCATTTTTCAAATTTTTGAAAATCGATTTTTTAAATTAGCAAAAAAAAATTACTAAATTTAAAAATGTGAATTTTAAAGAAAATGTTATTTCTAATAATTAAAACTTACAGCTACAAACTTAAAGTGCCATAAAATGTTAAAAAAAAGGGATGGGAAGTGAAGATACCGACTCATGTCTAAAAGTAGGACATCCACTTAAAATAGCACCAAAAACTTTTTTAGTTCTAAAAATCAGCTCTTAAAACAATTAAAATTTGAACTTAAAATCCACAAAATTTACTAAAAATATTTTTGAAAACAAAAACTAGCAAATTAAAACAAAATGATAAATTCGTTTTTTAATTTTGTCTAAAATATTTTGTGAAAAAAAATAAATAACAAAATGTTGGTCGATAAAAAATTAAATAAATTTGTTTATTCGAATTCGTAAGGCAATTTCAAAAGAAATTAGCAGCTTTAAACGGTAACAAGTGTATTTAAAAATAACTGAGTTAATTTGTGCATTTTACTAATTTTTTTTTAAGTTAAAATTTTGCTATATTTTACAATTCATTGAGTTTACAGCAATTTACTAAAATTAAGTAGCGCTTACTAATTTTTAATACTAATTTAATTGTACTAACATTAATAATATTTAGTAATTTTTTTTTGCTGATTATAGCAAACCGATTTTAAATTCCACTTTAAAACTGGTTTACTTAAATTTAGTAGCGGCTTCTGATTTCATTGTACTATACGTCAGCAGACATGTGTTGCTAAGATTAGCAAAAAATTTCGCTGGGCTCAAATTAGCAAAATTTCCCGTAATAACAGCAAAATTTTCTGTTACCATTACAGACTTTTTTTGGTGAGTGGTATGTACTTGATGTACTCCGCTTTTGGTCCTCTATTTTTATCAGGGTTCTGTCCAATACATCCAAAAAGTACCGTATCAGTGAATGAGCCCATACAACGAGGAAGACATATTTGAAATTTTGAGTTTCTGGCAAAAGCGATTTACGCAGACCGTAAATTTCCTTTTTACCACATTCCAGATAGCCCGTACTCCAAAGAACATATATTTTTAGTCCAAAGTGTTTGGGTAGGTCGTTAAGGCAGAGACTTTTCCCGTTTTCATCCCAACAGTAATTTCCAAAAATCCCATCTTAGTGGATGTCTACAATATATGGGACTAATGAATTGTGTGAACTGTATTGGAATTATTTTCGTTGCAATTTTTTAAATAAGTAGTTGGCGAGGTCTTAATGTACCAGGGTACTTAGCTGCGAGAAGTTTCTTTACGAAGGTTCTTTCTGCTCCTCAGGGCAATAAAACCTTGTGATTATTCGTTGCAAGAGTAAGGGAGAATGCTAGTTCATCTATCCCAACTCTTAATGGGATGACCAATTATTCACTGAACCGGTTGATAGAGCCAACCTTTTGGCTAAATTATTCGCAAGAAATTCGTTTTTGCCGGAAAGCACTCACCCACTGCCCGAGCTAAACGGAGTATCTCATACTATGCCCAAAATATTCTTTCGAGTTCGTGCTGTCAAAAGGTTCTTGCAAATCTTAAGAGAAATAAGTCAGCGAGTCCGGATGGCATAACGGCACTGGTGCTGAAATAGTGTTCTTAGAAGCTATCGCTTCCATTGACCACCTTATTCGTTACATTGTATCGTAGGCGTATACTTCCATTGTGTTGGAAGGCTGCCAATGATCAGCCAATCCCAGTAAAGTATGCGGAGTAACCCCGGAAATTACCGCTTAATTGCAATTTGTTATGGAGAGCATGGTTAATTACCATATAGTAAATTATCTAAAATTCTACTCACTTCTTAACGATCGTAGAAATCATTCCCCGGAGTGATCTGATGGTTGACCTAAATATTTAAAGGCATTCGATGGCGTGTGGCATAAAGCACTAGTGTCGAAGCATAATGTTTTTGTTGTCGGTGATGACTTGTCTCGATTGACATCGAGCTTTCTCAGGGATCGCCAAATAAGAGTTTCTATAGATGAGGTTTCATCCGACGAGTTTCAGCTGAATTCAGGGGTACCACAAGGTTCCGTTCTTTATACCTTACTTTTTTATTTTTATAAATCTATATTCTTTCGCAGATGACAGCAACATGTGTCATTCATATTCCTTTGATTATAGGCCAAGCCCTTTGGTGGTTGGGGTCATGAGGTAAAATATGAATGACACACTCAATATGGACCGGAGTGGGGTCGTATGAATAGGGTCGATTTTAATGCACGCTAGATCCAATGTTGTTTGTTGACCCATTGATTGGCCTTGGGGTCAATAATGCCATCAGAACAAATGGGGTGTGTCGATATTGTAGAATCGAAAGCTCTTGATGAGCTGGGCATAAGAATTTAATGTCATCTCCGCTGAAAAATCACACCATTCAGGTGTCGAAAGAAGCATCAAAGTATTCAGGTTTTCTTAACCGGTGCAAGAACTATTCGACTTCACCTGATCTTCTTGCTATCTATGCCACCGAAAATGGAATACCACTCTTATATATGGGCAGAGGCTTCAAAGCATATTTTCCAGCTTATGGAGGGCGTCGGCGTTTATCAATGACAGTGGGGTAACCAGATCAATTGACTCATTGGAGCATTGTCGGAACAAGGGTTGTGTTACACTATTTTATTGATATTTCCATGGGACACCTGGAATACGCGCTTATCTAACAGAGCACATTCGTTTGCTGTAGATTAACCAGTGAATTCGTTCTTTAGTCGTACTACGAGGGCGGATCAATAAGTACGTAACTTTACGAACTTCCCTCTTAGTTATATGAAATGCAACACTGCTCCCATCAAGTACCACCTGTTAATAGACTACTGTCAAATTTTGAGCAAGTTCCGTCATTTACTTTGCGTTTAACAACAGGATTTTTCGAAGTCCATAAAATAGGCATCTGTTTGATCAATAATATCATCGTTGGAGCTAAATCTCTTTCCACCTGGCCAGTTCTTTAGGTTTGGAAATAGGAATTAGTCACTGGGGGCTAAATCCGGAGAATATGGCGAATAAGGGGGCAATTCGTAGTCTAGTTCATGGATTTTTTCCATGGAAACTAAGCTGTCACATGATTCCGTTGGTGGTCGATTGAGCAAACGCGACAGCCATCTTGTGGAAAGCTTTCTCATACCCAAGTGATCGTTCAAAATTGAAACCACTAAGCCATGTGTGATGCCTATGTCTTCCACAATCTATCGCGTATTCAATCTCCGATCGGTCAACACCATATCGTGAATTTTTTCAATTGTTTTGGGTATAGAGACCTAAACTGGGCGTCCAGTTTCTGTTTCCTTTTATTTAGTATTTCAATTTCATTTGTTCCGGGTTTCATTCCATTTTGTTTTCCGATTTATAATGTCTAGTCAAAGGGGTTTGGGCAGGCCATTAAAGGGGAGGTATACTATTTTTCAACGCCTATTTTACAACGATCCGGGCGAAAATCCTACAATTTACCGTACTCCAAGGAACACACATTTTATATTCTTTGTTTCTAGCCAAAACGGGTTTGACAGGCCGTTAAGTGGGATTAAAAAACAGGAATCAGAAGTGAAGGTATTCTCCAAAACTATATCTGGTCCAAAGGTCGGCTTGTCTATTCCAACCTCTTGACGAAATTTTTCAGTTTCCTCTCAAATATAATGTTAGGTCTCCTTATCCTCCCCATAGGCCTCACAAGTCACCGAGTTCGCACAGCCTATTTGAAGTGGCTGAGGCCTAAACGCTTAAACCCGCTGAGAATTCTTACTATCCTACCAAGTTCCCTTTAATCAAGTTTTAAAAGTTTCTTAATTTCGCCCCTCTCCGGAAGTCAACACTGAATTCTAGTGGCCTTAGCCACCGCCACAGTGCCCCGCATTGTTCCATGAGCAATAAATTCACTTAGCTCAGCCCTAAAAGCCTGAAATGGTTTCACGTACTCTAAATTGATTGCGCTCATAAAAAAAAAACTTTCTCTGACCAATGCGTCAGCCATCTCGTTCCCTGCGATGTTAAAATGCCCCGAAATCTCTCTATGCTGCCTTTAGTTAAGAAGCTATTAAATTTTTCCTTGCACCCGAGGATAGTGCCTGATCTTATAGAGTTCGAATGACAGGTCATTAAGGGGAGACTTTTCACCTTTCAATTCCTATTTTTATCACGTTCCTGACCAAAATTCCACAACCGACCTGTTCATTGAATTATTCAATACTCCATTTAACGCATACTTTATATTCCAGGCTCTTAGCCAAAACGGTTTGGAAAGGCCTTTGGTGAAAAGTACCTACTCAGTGAATTGATCCATACATCAGGGAACCCATGCTTAAATTTGTAGGTTTCTAGGCAATATTTTGGCGGGCCGTTAAGGGGGACCTAAAAGTACCTTTTAGGTGACCCAGCAAAAAAAAGCTAGCAAAAGAAGAGAAACAGAAGCAGTGATTTTAATTCCGGTGTTGAGAAAATTTGTATCGGAACCAGTGATTTTTACATAGGGGTGTCATAGAGTGGAAGTTTTCTTTTATGATCATTTTTCATTGCATCTAAAGCAATTCTTAGGGTTTAGTGAAAAATATGATTTCTTGATGTTTCCAAATAAATTTTTAATTATTAATTTAAATTTAAATTTTAACGGGAGTTCACTGATCGGTCCTTAGCGTTATTTTCACAATTTCCCATTAACTTCTACGTGGGAATTTAACTGACACAATTGTTATTGTTTCCCACATAAAGTTTGAGTTTTACTGTGCGTTAAATTATAACGAAACATTTAGTAATCGGGCCATATTTATTATTAACTCTATTACTGCAAAGAATTTAAAATCTTGTACATTGTATGTTAAAGATTGAAGCAAATTACTTAAACTTTAACCATAGTTATCAATGTCAAATTTGTATAGAAATATCTATGATTAATGTTCAACTTTCGTTGTTTTTAAAATAAGTTACCGCCGTAGATTTGAAAATTAAAAATCACATTTTTAGAAGTTGTGAAAAATTACTGCATTAGAAGAGGAAAATCAGAACTAAACGATACTTTAGAATTAATGAAAAATTAATTCCTTAAGAATCATTTCCATATTTTTGCTTGGGAGTTAATCTATTTCTCAAAAAACACATATTTCAAATTTCAGGTTTATAGCCAAAGGGGTTTACTTATACGTTTTGCCTCTCCCAGTGGGAGTTTTAAAAGTCTCGTCCCAGTACAAACGTACAAACCAGTTTTCTATCTCCTTGCTTCAGCGGTTTGGGCTGGGCGATGATAACTACGTGAGTCAGTAACGTTATTTTTTTTTTTGTATACAGATGGATTTCCTCGCCCTAGTCATAATAAATAAATATTTTTTAATCAAACATTGGTAAAGTTTTTAATTCCTAGTACATTAGGTATATATGTCATATTTATTAAAGTATTTCGAAAAATTTTTCTGTTACTTAATCTTTTTCTATATTTAGTAACCTTCATTCTGATATTAAAGAAATATATTTGCTTTTTATTTCTTTAGCATTAAAAATATAAATATAAATTTTTTTATAAGTTTGCCGTCGCCTTGGTTACTTGACTTCATCTCTTGAAACTAAACAGTGCTGGTTTTTAAAATACCCAGCAAAACTTTGGTAATGGGTGCGATATTCTCATGCGTTACCTTGTAATGATAGCTCGTTACCTTTTTCATTATTTGCAAGCATAAAGTAATAAGTTACTCATTATTGATTACGTAATATATGATTTATAAATGTAAAGTAATAATTGAAATATTTTTGAAAATCTATTTTTAGATACATTACTTTGTGTTTTTTTGTAAGCGAAAGGGTAATGCATGTTTGTTTTGATAACACTAGCGAAAAAACGAAGCGTAACAATTCATTTAAGTTTAAAGCAATCAAACACTTTATGCGTCCAGATTTCCCTATGGCTGTCAATCACATTTCTCTGATTCGATTCTCATCTTGAGCACATTATTTTTAATAACAAATAATTTAAATACAATATTTGTATTAACTTTTTTTAATAAAAATTCCTCTATTTTTAAAACCTATTTTTAGACACATTACTTTTTCCATTCTCGTAACCATATAAGTAACCCCTTACATTATCACCTCTAAAGTAATGAGTATATACATTACTTTGAGGCTCATCGCCTGTAAAATTCATCAATGAAGTAAGGTGTAAAGTAATCCATCGGCCCCTATGGCTATACATTACTTTACCCATTATTTGGTAATGTGTGGTTTTTCTGGGTAAATCCGATCAGTTTTATTTAATAATTCAGTTATGCTTTGATGCATAATTTAAAACGAAAATCTAAGAACACATTATCCAATATACATATCAATAAAAAATTTTATTTTTACTATTCAATTCATTTTTACAATTCAATCTTGGACAAACTGCTTTTGGTTCATTTCGCTCATTTCTATGTAGTAAACTAGTCATTTATTCGGCTATTTCATTTAATCGTTCGAATGACTACACTCAGAAAGAAAAGTTACTGGAAAATTTTGTAAATGGTTTTCAATGCCACTTTACTATATTTGTACTGATATTTAGTAAAAAAATTATTATTTAGCAAATCTTTTTGCTATTTACATTTTACAAATTACAAAATATTTACAAAAATTTCTTGCTAATTTCATAAATCATTTTACAAATTTTTTAAATCTGATTTGCTGAAATAAGCAAAAAAAAAATGTACTAATTTTTAAAAAGTGTATATTGAAGGAAATGTTATTTCAAATTAAAACTTACACCTACAAACTTAAATTGACTTAAAACGTAATATAGATAAAAAAAAGAGATCGGAAGTAAATATACAGACTCATTTTTAAAAATAGGACATCCACTTAAAATAACACTAAAAAGTTTTTTTAGTTCTAAAAACAGCGAAAAAAACAATAAAAATTTTACCTTAAATGTAAAAAAAAATTGACTAAAATATTTTTTAAAACAGAACAGAAAACAAAATGATAAATTCGTCTATGTTTTAACAATTTTTAAGAATTTTAAGCCTTTGATTTTTTTTTTAATTTTTTCTAAAATATTTTTTAAAAAAATAAAAAAATGTTGATGTTGATTTTTTTTTTGCTGATTTTAGCAAACAGATTTTAAATTCCACTTTACAAAAATTTTACTAAAATTAAGTAGCGACTACTAACTTTTCTACCAGTTTCATTGTACTACATGTCAGCAGACATGTGTTGCTAAGATTAGCAAAAAATACCGCTGGGCTCAAATTAGCAAAATTTCCCGTAATAACAGCAAAATTTTCAGTTGCCATTACAGACTTTTTTTGGTGAGTGTAAATTACTTAAATACTTGACAATTCCCAATAGAATTCATTTAAATTTAAGATTTTTAAAAAATCTTTCGAAAATTGCATGATTAAATGAAATTAGGGAATGAACGAATGAACTAAAAAAACAAACTAGTTTAATAAAACAAAATTAACGATGAATGGTGGTTTGGCCAAATCTACTCGTACACCAGTTCCCAGATTCTATAAGACGGTTATCGTTTATCATCAACTTTCGAAGTTAAATATCTGCCATATTTCATACAAATTATAAACTGTGGTTACAAATTTGGTAAAAGACAGTTTGGTAACAAACATCTTTATAACGACAGACATTTAACTTCGAAAGTGGACGATATTCCCCAGCAAAAAAAAATGGTAGTCATTCTGTGACTATAACTTCTTTCATTGCTTCCTAAACTTCAGTTGATATTCTTTTATGATTTTTTGGTGTTATTCTAAGGCACTTCCAAAAGAATTCATGTGTTCATATTTCAAATGCAGTGATCTGGATATAAACCCGATGCACATCTTAAAAAATCACTCTTCATTACTTCTAAAGCATAAGTTATAGTATATCGTATATATTTTAAATCTAAAGCATTTATTCAAATTGAAAAAATAGTTCTGATGAACTTTTTTAATTTTTTTATTAAATCATTTTTTATATTTTAGTTCAAAATTTCATGAGGGTTAGAATTTATGCAGTTCTGCAATTTTTATAAAAGTTTTGAAATATCAAGAAAAACAGTTTTTTTTAACTTTAATTGAAACTATCCCTGTCATTTTGCATTTTTTCAGCCTTAAATATTTATGAGGACGCAATCTGTGAATTTTTGCATTATGTTTATTATTTAACACTACACCATTTCCAGTTTTAATTCAGAATTTATCAAAATAATTTTAAAAATGTGTAAAAATTATTTCAAATTGCCCAAAAATGTTTTAAAATTGTGCAAAAATTGTTCAAAAATATTTTGAAATTGTCTAAAAATGTTTCCAAATTGTGCAACCAGTTTTAAAATTATCCAAAAATATTTTAAAATTTGTCTAAAAATTCATAAAATTTTTTGAAAAATGTTTCAAAAATGTTTTTTCTCTAATGCAGAATTATTTATTTGTTTTAATAAAGAGTATTTGTATATCAATGCATAAATTTCGCTTCTTTAAACTTATTTTTCTGCATTCTTATGAATTAAATTTTCAACAAAGCTTAAATACTACATAGTATATGAACATTTTCCACTCATGCATCAGAATATATAATCATTGTATTATTATTGCTTCCTTAGAGTAAAATATGAGTAATGGTAGTACCTACATTTGAATACTTCCATCCTATGACAGGCTAATGTTAAATTCATCGATGAAACCATTAGAACAGAAGTGATGCCTTTGCCATAGTAGTGATGCTTTTATTGCTTCTTTGGCAGCTTCATTTTTGCTGGGTCGTTGCTCATCTTATAGAATCTCGGCACTGCATGTTTCTATTCATCCTGTCGCGCTTAAGGCTAACTTAATTTGATCCCGTTTTTTATGAATGCATTTCTTTATGTATTTTTCTCTTTACCCCAGTTTGGTGCGTGTTTAGTAATTACCCAGAGAACTGTTAGTAGCATAGTTTCTCTAAATGGGATATACTCTTTGGTACACACCAGTTATATATTATTCTAATAACCAGCAGTATCAATATAATAAGCGAATAATAATAATAATAATGTTTCACAAATTAAAATGTTTACTTTTGTTGACTTGTTAACACAAAATTTATACAACATAATTTATATACTGTTTTAAACTGGCAACATCAGTTGCATAAAATAATTAACTTAAAACATGTTGTAGGCGGTTACATATGTAAAACCATTATTTCATATTTCATATATTAAAAATATTTGTTGTCTTTGTCAACATGATATTGAGGACTAGCTTTATCATTTTTACTAGTTTTACACACAAATCTGTTGGAGTACACAAAAATTTTGTAAAAAAGTAGTTTTTAGTTGAAATATTTCTTCCAGCTAAAACTACTAACCACTGCTAACATTCTTATTAGGCATTTTCATCGGTGCTTCTCCAACGGAGAAGTGATATAAAGCCATTATTGCACCTTTAATAATTTTCTGTGCAATATTTTTGTAGTGTATTTGATTTCTTTTAATTACACAAAAAAAAAACAATACAATAAGTTCAGTTAACAAATGGAAATGTGAATCGATTTTTTTAAAATTAACAATATACCCAGCAAAAAAAAAAGGTAGCCATTCTGTGACTATAACTTCTTTCATTGCTTCCTAAACTTCAGTTGACATTCTTTTATGATTTTTTGGTGTTATTCTAAGGCACTTCCAAAAGAATTCATGTGTTCATATTTCAAATGCAGTGATCAGGATATAAACCCGATGCATATCTTTAAAAATCACTCCTCATTACTTCTAAAGCATAAGTTATAGTATATCGTATATTTTTTGAATCTAAAGCATTTAAAGCAAATTGAAAAAATAGTTCTGATGAAATTTTTTAATTTTTTTATTAAATCATGAATCTAAAGCATCTAAAGCAAATTGAAAAAATAGTTCTGATGAAATTTTTTAATTTTTTTTTTATTAAATCATTTTTTATATTTTAGTTTAAAATTTCATAAGGGTTAGAATTTATGCAGTTTTGCAATTTTATAAAAGTTTTGAAAAATCAAGAAAAACAGACTTTTTAACCTTAAATTGAAACTAGCTGGCCTGTCATTTGGATTTTTTCAGCCTTAAATATTTATGACGACGCAATCTGTACATTTTTGCATTATGTTTATTACTGAACAATACACCATTTCCAGTTTTAATTCAGAATTTATCAAAATAATTTCAAAATTGTGTAAAAATTATTTCAAATTGCCCAAAAATGTTTACAAATTGTGCAAAAATCATTTAAAATTGTTCAAAAATATTTTAAAATTTTCTAAAAATATTTCCAAATTGTACAACCAGTTTTTAAATTATCCAAAAATATTTTAAAATTTGTCTAAAAATTCATTAAAATTTTTGAAAAATGTTTTAAAAATGCTTTTTCACTAATGCAGAATTATTTATTTGTTTTAATAAAGAGTATTTGTATATCAATGCAAAAATTTCGCTTCTTTAAACTTATTTTTTCTGCATTCTTATAAATTAAATTTTCATCAAAGCTTAAATACTACAAAGTATATGAACATTTTCCACTCATGCATCAGAATATCTAACCATTGTATTATCATTGCTTCCTTAGAGTAAAGTATGAGTAATACTAGTACCTTCATTTGAATACTTCCATCCTATGACACGCTAATGTTAAATTCATCGATGAAACCATTAGAAAAGAAGTAATGCCTTTGCCATAGTAGTGATGCTTTTATTGCTTCTTTGGCAGCTTAATTTTTGCTGGGTATGAATATGGGTGCCATCCTTATAATGGGCATGACAAATTGGGCACAACGCTTGAGAAGAAAAACGTGCTTATATACATAAACTAACGGTTCTTCATGCATAGCCAGTCGCCAGAAAAAAAAATGGTTTAATATGTTGAAGAGCAGTAATCAAAATGCAATACGGCGCGTAATTGCCGCGCCAGACGCAAAAGCGTTGCGTCGCCCTCGAAGGCGTCGCGCCGGCCGCGTAGACGTCGTGCCGGCCCCCTTCCAACGCCCTACCTTTTCAATGCTTGACAATAACAACGCATTCTTTTGGCAATACATATGTAACTATTACAATTAATTGCATTTTACACTGGTATGACATTATTTCCACTTCAATTGACAAACTAATACGACTTTATTTCAATCCTTCTTTGGAAATAAAGCCATATGGAATTATTTTCCAATGCGGTGTGAAATAAGGCAATATGGCTTTATTGCCTATGGCACCTTTTCATCAATGAATTTATTATAGCTTTGTCATAAGATGCATTTCATATATGATCCTTAAGATGTTGTTTTTCCTTGAAAGTTATTCAGTAACGTTATGTTTCTTCCGAGTTGTTTTGAACTAATACATTATAATATTAAAAGAATTAGCAAGGAATTACATATATATAGAACTAAAGAACTGTAAAAGAAGTTGTTTACACTCACCAAAAAAAGTCTGTAATGGCAACTAAAAATTTTGCTGCTACCACGGAAATTTTTTGCTAATCTTAGCAACACATGTCTGCTGACGTGTAGTACAATGAAATTAGTAGAAAAATTAGTAGCCGCTACTAAATTTTAGTAGACTTTTTGTAAAGTGGAATTTAAAATCTGTTTGCTAAAATCAGCAAAAAAAAATTACTAAATACTAATAATATTAGTACAAAGTTTTAGATTAATTTTTTTTTATCGAGCATCAAAAATTTTGATTATATTTTTTAAAAAATATTTTATACAAAATGAAAAAAAAAAATCAAAGGCTTAAAAATCTTAAAAATTGTTGAAACATAAACGAATTTATTATTTTGTTTTAATTTGGTAATTTCCTTTTTGAAAAATATTTTTTTTTTACTTTTAAGGTTAAATTTAATTGTTTTTAGGGCTGATTTTTAGAACTTAAAACCCTTTTTAGTGCTATTTTTAGTGGATGTCCTATTTTCAGACATGAGTCGATCCCTTTTTTAATCCTATGTCACATTTTAGGGCAATTTAAGTTTGTATGTATAAGTTTTAATTATTAGAAATAAAATTTCCTTCAATATCGACTTTTTTAAAATTAGTAATTTTTCAAAAATTCGTAAAATGTTTTCTGAAATTAGCAATGAAAATTTGTAAATATATTGTAAAAATTCTGTAATTTGTAAAATGTAAATAGCAAAAAGATTTGCTAAATAATAATTTTTTTACTCAAAATCAGTACGAAAATAATAAAGTGGGATTGAAAATTGTTTACAAATTTTTCTACAAACTTTTTTTTCTGAGTGTAGGAAAAACAATATCTTAAGAATCATATTTGCAATGCTTTCTTCCCATAACAATCCAAGTAAAAAAGTTTAAGTATGTGGCCTTATCCAATAATATATTATTACATATGTCAGTATGCATTACCACATATAATTATACTTATATTAAATTAATTTGTTTAATACCTTCTATTTGGCTATATTATCAAGTTATACATATATTGATCATTATAAAGTTGGATATGATTTGTATAAGATATGTTATATATTATATCATATAAGGTTATATATAATGTTATATATAAGTTCATATGACTTATACAGAACCATTTATAATTATATATGCTATCTTATATTTGAGATATAATAATATATGGTCCATTATCAAAAATATTTTTTTATATGGTATAAAATATAATTATATATAATGCAATATATGGTACAATATGAGAAATATTTTGGTACAATATTTGCAAACAACTTTGAGATATTGATATATATAATTGCATATCTGGAGTATTTTTTAATATAATATAAGATAAAATTGCATTTGGTTCAATTTCAATGGTTTTAAATCCCAGCCAGGGAGATACAATTTTTTTTAGTGTTTTTTTAATTTTTATTTAATATTAATATTTTTTTTATGAAACTTTCAAATTTTAACAAATTTTAGGACAACAATGCCAAGAAATTTTTGATAGGATATAAGAGATAATTTGTTTATAATAATCTAGGTATATATTCAATTATAAAGGATCTTTGCTTCCAAAAGTCTTATAACGTCTTCTTTTAAAAACTATCAACTCATTATTGCAATGTGAATTGACAAATCCCAAAAAACAAAATTTAATTTTCGATGCTTTTTAAAATTTGTAAACAATTTCCGATTTTCGATAAGAAATCAGCTTTCTAAGGACTTAATAGTGATCAGGTCTTATACGAAGTAGTCTGGCACAAACAAAATTTTAAAATTCCATGCATATGGCAATTCGTTCAGATTTTCTTTAGTCCAAACCTACTTCACCCTTAGTTCCATACTTGGTACACTTATTTACATAAATATGATACAAAAATGGGTACATTTATTAGATACAATGACTTCTATTATATATCCATCAAAAAATATAAAATACTAATAATATTTCAAACAATTTTCTTACTGTCCCTATTTTTAATCACATTCGACTATAGAAAATTTTAATACTTTTTAATGTTTTTTTTTTCAATTGCAACAACAGAGTTTGAATTGTTGCATAAAATGAAGAATTATTGTTGTACTATAACCTAAAAATAATATTGTTAGTTTCTTCCCAAAGTGTATGTTGCGTGTGTTTTTTACTTTAAATTTGCTGCATGCAAGTGTCCTTATTTTTTCGCACACACTCAAAAAAAAAATGAACTAGAATTTAGAAAACTTAACTTATTTAGAGGAAAACTAGAAATGAAAACGACGCTAAAGACACTTTTTACCAATATTAAATAAAATTTTCCTTGAAATTAAGAAACAAATTTTACTTAAAATTTGATCAAAATTTCTAAATTATAGAAAAATTTTTCTACTGGGAAGTAAATTTTTATTAGAAAACAGTAAAATTTTCTCCCAATTAGTTCATACATAATCTAAAATTGTACTGTTAGTTAGGAAATGTTTCTTTGGTTTTAAGAAACATTTTATTTTATTTAAGTTCATTAGATAATTTTTTTTTACTAAAAACTAGGACTTAACTCCCTAAAAATATGAAAATATTTTCTAACAACAAGTTAAATAGCACTTCTTTTAAGTGAAAATCTTCCTTATCCTGCTTCTATGGTAAAGGTAATATATTTTACCATATATTTTAAAGTACTTTACACTCATTGAGTAGGTATTTTCCCACTTTCGCAGGACTTCCGCTTTGTGAGTACACTGCTCTTAAAAAGATTTTTGCTATACATTTTTGTCTTAAAACTAAATTGAATTATACTAAATTCATGTATTTAAAATATAAATTAAATTTCATAAGCAAAAAGGTGAAACGTAATAAATTGTGACAAAGTCAGATCCTTTTCGTAGTTAATTAACGGTTCTGCTTGAAGAACTACAAAAAGGGACGCCCTACGTTATACACGGCATCTATAGCTAAGGAACACTGGGGGTCCTTTGTCTTCTTAAATTAACAAATTTAAGGAAAGTGTTACAAAAATACAAAATATCACAGTTACATTTCTTGTTGGGAAAATGGAATAATTTCATAAGTTTATTTTATGGCTTTTTTAGCTTAAACTTTATTTGACATATACAAATTCAAACTTTTTTATTATAAAGTGAAAAAAAAAGATAGTTCGATAAATATAAAGTTTAATAAGCGCTATGTCAATTATAGGAAAGCCATCATGTATAAAATACGCTTGCGATGTTTTGTATTGTAGTCAACAAATAAATTTATTACATAAAAGCGCAAATTCGAAATTGTTCACCCTTTGCTAACAAAATTTTAAAATTTATTTTAAGCTACTTTAAGTTCATTATTTAAGACTGTTAAGATTAGAGGTGGGCACGTGAGAGATTTTCGACTCACGCACGATCACGAACCAAAAATAACAATCATGCACGATAGTTTATTTAAATGGTTTCTTTAATTTCTTTTATTTAATAATATTTTTTCTTGGAAATTAGGAAAACTCACTGGTTTGTTTTTAATTAGTTGTTTTTTTTTTTTTTTTTTTGGAATGGAATATTAAAAACAATTTAAACGTTTTCCAACAAAAAAAAATTCTATACCAAATTTTATTATTTTTTAAAAATTAGAAAACTTTTACTTGAAAAAAAGAATATTTTATTAAAATTTATCTGAACTAAGTTGCATGAAAATTTTCCTTAGAAATAGTTCATCAGTTTCTAAAATCAAGTAAATTTTTATTATTACATAGGAAAATATTTATTCCTTTTTGTTTTTAATTGTCTGAACTAATTTTTAGAAAACAATTCTGCAAAATTAGAAAGTGGTATAATGAAAAAACTGAATTTGGAAATGGCTTTCTAAAATTAAGTTAATTTTACTACTCGCGAACAAAAAATGAACACACATTTAGTTCAAATACTTTCTCGATTTAAGTTAGACACATTTTTTGAACTAAATGTCAGTAAATTATAGCCTAAATTTTATTTTTTGAACTAAACTTAATTTTATTACATTTGAGTATGCGAATTTCTTAAAAGTAAGATGTTTTTTCTTAAAATTAATAAATTTTTATTTAATTAAATTGTTTTTTTCCTAAAATCAAGAAATATTTCTTAGGAAAGATATGAACTATTTCTGAGTATATAAACTATTTCGTTTTTCCTCAAACTTGGGAATTTTTATTCTTTTTAAGAACATTTTTCTAAGTTTTAAAAAAATTTTACTTTAATTGAGGACAATTTATAAACTATTTTGAAGGAAATTTTTGATTACATTTTAGTTCATGTCTTTTATTTTTTTTGAGTGCACTTTTTTAAAATTAGTATTTTTTTTGCTAATTTTAGCAAATCGGTTTTCAAAAGTTTGTAAAATGATTTCTGAAATTAGCAACAAAAATTTGAAAATATTCTGTAAAAATTATGTAATTTATAAAATTTAAATAGCAAAAAAAAAAAAATCACTAAATAATATATTTTTTTACTAAAAATCAGTACAAAAACCGTTTACAAATTGTTCTATAAACTTTTATTCTGAGTGTATGTTTCATTTATACATACGTAGCTAACTCCAAATATATTTCAAAGATTTTAATCAAATTCCAAACAATCTTTTTCCTGGGTGTATGGTTTTAGTTTATATTTGTATGTCACAAACATTTACAGCATTTTATTTCCAAACAAAACCACAGAAAAAATTTAAAGATTCCAACAATGTCACAAAGGTGGCTTTCGGCAGAAAACATATTTTACAAGAGTTTAGTTGTAGTGTATAATGATTGCCTTAGATCTGTTGAATGTTGTGTTTACAATTTGAAACAACAACTTGTCTCCAATTTACTTGAATTTTGAATGTTTTCTACATATTTTGAATTGGATTTTAAATTTAATTTCTTTAATCAATTTCAACAATTAAAAGAAATTTCAACAAAACAATGAATGTAGCACAAAAATATGAACCTACCGTAATATTCGACATGTTGAGCGAGCGTTCTATACTCATATATGGTGTATGTTCAGCAGATACAAATCTGAACAAAACAATTCCCCAACAGTTGTAAAACTACCTGGTGAACCATATGATTTTTGAGCGCTCAATCAACGTGTTGAGTAGTTTAGTAGGGTAACATTTTTATAATACTTTTATTTGTTGTTTTAATTTTAATAAAACCTATTTAGAAATTTAATTAAAAATAAGAAAAAAATCAAAATTAAAGCACATACCTAATTTAAAAGAAAAAAT